>JAWPHD010000335.1:0-503154 GCA_037043455.1 Cyrtodaria siliqua
ACATGTACAGCCACACAAAAAATTAAGGCTTCTAAGTGCAAGTTATGTATTTACTTGTAAATAGTAGTGTTACTGACTTGTTTTATAAATGATCACAACTGCGTATGTAAATTATTGTATTAAAGCAGTAAAACATATCAGATATATTTGTAAATCAATGTCTTATTGTGTAAGAAATATTTCATGTTGACATACACTTTTATAATTAATGTATGACACGTTTTCTATCAACATCATTCACAGCCTTATAATTGATGATTTCTAAAAGCACCGCATTTTAGCAATCAAAAGGCGTCACATTTTAGAATACCAAAGAACCAGAAGTGAAACCGAATGATATCCTCTTTAATTTATAACACGAATTTATGATCATGTGTAAAATAAACACTGCCTTGTCTGTTGAAAAGTTGATTACATACCAGCAAATGTTACTTGTACTCATGGACATCTAAGTTTAAATTAACATTCGACGCGCAAAGCAGCCGTCGAAATTAGCACAATCCCGAGACTGGTAAAATGCATGACAGGCCTGCCCAATATCCAAGAACACCCAGTAAATGTTACTTGTACTCATGGATATCTAAGTTTAAATTAACAGTCGAAGCGCAAAGCAGTCGACAAAATTAGCACAATCCCGACAATGCTAAAATGCCTGTCAGGCTTGCCCAATATCCAAGAACACAAGCCCAACGGGCTTGTTGATTTGCTGCTCGTTTCGACGGGAGAAATTGGAATCCAGACGAGGGAACTCCATTAACCGTCCGAGAAACGATTTACTAGGAAACAGAACAAAAAGGCAATTGTTCTTACATAGTTTATTAAACGAGTAAATGCAGTAAATAGTCACAACTCTGTTTATTTAGCGAAATTGGAAAAATGCAAGAAAACACTTGCTTCGTTGTTATTTTGTTAAGGGTTTTCGGGTTTCTTTCCAGCCAAAAGTATTTAGTTCACAGCACAAAAGCAAAATCTATCAGGCAAAGTCCTCGAAATTTAATGCTTGTGTCCAATGATTACCCATTTTCATTTTCTTTTATTGAATATTTTTGATTGCCACATGGCCGCATGGAATTCAAATTTTGGCTGTCCAGACCATTTTTTACTCGCCACGGCCGACTGCGAATTTGGCAAAGAGGCAAAACAACATGAACACATGAAATATATATATATAAGCAACAAAATTGAATCACTTGCAACATACCGAAGTCAGGTGGCAGGTTTCAACAAGTTCTCGCTGGAGGGAACCGCTTTTTTCAACAAAATCAACGGGCTTCACCAACACTGCTAGGACTAGTACGAGTCCTGCTGAAAGGAGAGAATATTTGATATAATTAACAGCAGCCCAACATTCTCTGCTTTGGGTTATATTTCCAGTCTGACACACAATAAGTGGATAAAGGAAAATTCTAGTTCCCTGTCCAATTGCTGCTATTGCAGTGCACAAGACAAAATACGTACCTGTGCATATCCGAATACTTAGAATACCTTATATACAAGGTATGACAGCGGCCATTTTAGCCGGGGCGGAATTGCGTAATAATGTATTGGTACCCGATTGTACAACGTAACGCTGATTTGTGTAGGTACCACTGATTCCATGCAATGACAGTTACGAATGAGGGTAAACAGTCTATGAATTATGGGATTATTACGTAATTCCGCCCCGGCTAAAATGGCCGCTGTTATACCTTGTATATATAATATAGTTTGATGACAAAATTTTCGACTTTTTGGAGGAGGCTTTTCAGAACTTCTAAAGTAGTTTTTCGGATAGCTTGTGTCTTTGGTCAAACTAATTTACAGAGCTTTTCTTGATAGCCTCTCTGGCACCTATGCTTCCTAACTGACAAATTCGCCTGACGCGCATGCGTACTAACAAAAAACAACAACATCAGTTGGCCTAGATCACAAGTTTATACATCACATTTGTAAAATAATTCTTCATACACACACCAACAACATCAAACATTCCCCTAAACCATCCAAGTATAACCAGATTTTCAAAACTGTACACACACATTCTGCATTTTCAAGTTTATCACGACTGACAGTCACTGAGTCAGTCGATCGCGACTGACCACGGCACAGGCAGTCAAGAGCGCTTGAGACAAAAATACATTTAACCAATACATCATCTCAAAACTCACAACATATACACGTACCTACCTTTTGTCGCGAACTTTTGGACAACCGTTACTCACGAGCTCTTATGCAATTCGTTTAATACCCTCAATCGAAATGCTGACGATATTCAACTGTGCTGCAATAAAAATGGCGTCCTCAAAATGTCTCTAAAATTGTCTGCGCATGCGCGGTAAATATGACGTAGGCGTTAACACCAGATTTATATGTACATATTAGTATTCATCCAAGAGATAGCAACTTATGTAATACCAAATTCAACGTCCCGTTCATGAGCCTTTATCCACTACTATCTTTCCGTACTAGAAAATCTATTTGCAGCTGTGACGGCCATCTTGAATTTCTGGCATATCTGAAATTTTGCTATGATCAATTACACATCAAGAGCAACATTCCTGTAAAGTTTCATGACAATCCGTCAAGTAGTTTCAGAGGAGTAGTCGCTCCAAGTTTTTACTATATAACTCTATGTAAACAAAGATGGCCGCTGGCAGCCATGTTTAACGTTGAATCAAAACGATTTTTGACAAGGATCAACATCATGCTGATCATTTTAGAAAAAGTCCCATATCAATATAACTTATAGTTTTCAAGAAGTATTCGCTGCAAAGTTGTATTTTAAAACTCTATTTTTAGCTTTGGCGGCCATCTTGGATTTCACATCACCATGAATTTTTGCTAGGATCAACTAGACTTTCTACTGTTTCACCCAATGGCAGTCTACAATATTTGCCACTCAAACATTAAATCTCTGAAGAGTAAGTAAGGATTGTTTCCTTTACTGTGTATAAGGAATTGTAATGAGTATGCAAGACGCAGTTTTAACATAATGAGAAAGCGAAATCCGGACTTGTGTCCAATTCTTTGGGACTAGCCACACTTCCTTCTTGGGACTAGCCACTTCTGACAGGGTGACTAGTCCTGGACTAGTGCCTACAGAAACTATTTGTACAGACGTGCTTGTATGAACATGTGCAGGAGATATTTAGCATGGGGAGAAGTATATCTGCAGAATGGAAGTAGTTGCAAGGGTGTACATGTTGAAGTGTGTCACACGTGAGACAGGAATGATCTTGCTTCCATAAGTGTGTGCCATTCAATGTGAGCATGTGAACATGTGCAGGGGTTACCAGGATATGGGAAATTAATTTATTTCGGTCTAAATGTGAACAGGAGCCAACATCATGGTGCAGGATTTGCAATAGACACGTACACATGGTTTTTGACCGATGGAAATTCAATTTGGAACAATGAGTCCAAAAAACAGGTACGTGTGTTCCTTATTGCAAGTTCTTAAGAAGTAAGGTCGGTAGGTATGCAGTTTCCTTTCTTTTTGCAGCAGCAAGATATTGTGAGGTTGTACATGTATTTATCTCTCACACCCCCACACAAGTTGATGGTACAGCTAAACGTTTGTCTATGATTCAGTTTACTGCAACATATTGTAATAACAACGGCGGAAAAAGGCCCCTAAAAAACACAGACAGTCGAGCCGATGTAGACACAGGTTTTGTTTTTTGGCCTCAGAACGCACCTATTTTTCCACTGTGCTTGTATATCGCTCGTGTATGTTTCATTCCACGCAGCAAGCAAATGCACATTTACGAAAGAACAAGGGCTCTCTCCACAACAGTGTTTCACACTATATATGGCTGCCTTGATTGCCTCACGACCAATCTAATTTGCTGCAAACGGTGTAACTGCGTAATGTAATGCCTGTTATTGCCGATCATTGTGTTCTTAATGTAATGAGTGTGTTCTAACTGCATGAAGAGTTGTGCTGATGGAGACTATTATGATGTGAGTGTTTCAACTGTTACATTTCTGGCTACTGGATTGTCATTGGTTAGCGGTTAATTAGTCATTTTTCCAGCGGACAGTACACCCTAAATAAAATCTGACCACCGTCACAGTATGCGCCGTGATGTTCTTTTATTTACACAGGCTGCAATTGCAGGCCATCTGCGATTTACCTTCAGTATCAATTTACACTTTTGCAGTCTATGTCATGCATTATTTGGCAATCACTATTAAACATTTGAAGCGGAAGACAATTTCATTCTTGTTCCTTGAAGATGCTTACGCCTGGATTATATATTCACCACTGTGATATGGCATCTCCTATTACCGACTTCGCGGTGACAGAACATAAAGTTCAAGTAGTATTTCATTTACTGGAAATTGAAGTTGTATTTGTTTATTATACTGAAAATGAGGATTATATTTCTAATAAATTTTCTTACATCCTTGCTCCTTTCCCCAGCAAACTTCACACACACAGTCAGACATCGCTGTCTTTTGAAACCACATTTTGCAATATATATACAAAATCTACGCTTGTGGGGAAGCAACGCGCCATTGCAGGTGACAACATGCGGTATGATCGCGTGGATTTGTGACTTCCATTGAGAAACGGCCGTGGCGATGGCAGACTGCATGTGGATTTGGATGGGAAATTATCGCAAAACTGGATAAATATAACCAAGGGTATGGTGTAGTAGGAAAGGAAAGCAGTTGCTAAACCACATCATGACCGTCAGTGTGACCTTCAACTGTTATTTCTGTAAAGACATGAGGCAGTTCTTCGCTGTATTGTAGCGCTGATGGAGTAATATGACAGGACATAGAAGTTAAAGTCAGCTTCTTCTTTTGAGACGGACCAACAGAACGCTGACAAACTAATCCCATGTATCGTAATAACCTTAAATTTGGGAATGTGGCACATAAGTGACAGACAACACCATTGGTACTACCAAGTGGAGTCATTTACAGCAACAGGTACATATACAAAACTGCAACCAACACAATCAAAGATAACGTTGCAGCCTCCGTGTTTACATTTGACACTTACATTTTGTTGTTGGCTTGTGTCCCTTACATGTGTCGAATCACAGCTATGCCGGTTTCCGTAAAAGGCAATGTAGCGGGAACCTGTCAGACTGAAATGAAAGCAGGATAGGGAATGAACGTTGGCGTACATTGAAATTTGTGAATGTTTCGGTTTCACATATACAGAAACGTGTTTGTTTGAGATAGCTGCTTGAGCTTGCATTCTTTGCAGTGCCTGGCTGCGGTAGCATGCAAAATGTAACACATGCAGACTTTCAGCACAGGATACACACAAACGTTGACACCTGCCGCTGACATACACATGTAAGTTCTATATCCTGTGTGCAACAACCCAGCTGAACTGAAACACACAACCCCTGAATGTCCTATGCAAATTCATTTCAGCACACGACCTTAAGCGAACGTTATATTTTACTATGATGTAGTCATGATGAGTATGTGCTGTACATCTCATGAACAAAACTAAGGAAATGCCTAGTATGTAGCCAACGTTGTTTCTACCAAATATCAAGTAATATTTTTACCTATATCGTCACCTTCAGAGTGTGCCGCACCTGTAACTTTGGGTATGGTGAAGGTGATGTCGCCATGATGAGTATGTCAAGCATGGGGATAGATATAGAAAGGCCCTGTACATGATGGTAAGGCCATGTCAACATTGTGGTAATCAGAATGTACTGCGAGTTTGATAAAGGGCTAACAAACGTGAGTGACAGATCTTCCACAACAAACATGAGTGACAGATCAAACCCTACTTACTCGACGCATGCGCACTCGCATACAACTAACAAAACAAACAATTATCTTCACAGACGCCCCAACCTTTCTTCGCATTACTAAATTTACAACCGTCACAATAACAGAATATCACATCTACTTACCTTTCACCTAAACTCAAACAGCCATGAATACTTCCTCAAACACGCCAAAAACAATGCCGGCTTCCTAAATTGACAAAATCGCCTAACGTGCATGCGTTCTCGCACAAAAAACAACAACATCAGTTGACCTAGATCACAAGTTTATACATCACATTGGTACAATAATCCTTCATACACACCCCAACCACATCAAACATTCCCCTAAACCGTACAAGTATAACCAGATTTTCGAAAATGTACACACACATCCTGCATTTTCAAGTTATTCGCGAATAACAATCAGCCGACCACTGACCACAGCACAGGAGTCGAGAGCTCTCGATAGCGCTTGAGACAAAAATACATTTAACCAATACATCATCTCCAAACTCACAACATATACACGTACCTACCTTTCGTCGCGAACTTTTGGACAACCGTTACTCTCCAGCTCTAATGCATTTCGTTTAATATCCGCAATCGAAATGCCAACGATATTCAACTGTGCTGCAATAAAAAATGGCGTCCTCAAAATGTCTCTAAAATTGTCTGCGCATGCGGGGTAAACGTGACGTAGACATTAACACCAGATTTATAAGTACATATTAGTATTCATCCAAGAGATAGCAACTTATGTAATACCAAATTCAACGTCCCGTTCATGAATCTTTATCCACTACTTTCTTCCGTACTAGAAAAAAGTTTCAAATTGTATTAATGATGAACTGACAACTGGAATAAAAATACAACTTCTCGAAAGTTGACCTTTTTCATTTGTAGATTTGTTTTAATTACGTTTTGAACATTTACTTCCCATTTTAGTCTAGCTAACCAAATAACATAAACCATGGATTGGTGTGCATACTTACATGCTACTATGCTCATAAATGTAAAATATTATTATTGGTTCAGCTGAAAAAACGAGATCATCATAAAAAATGCTGAATATATTGGCCGAGTGATTATGTTTCTGCTCTGTTTGATGTCCTGCTTGGTTCATTATTTCTATATGCAAACATTTCCAGAATATATGTGTGTTCGCAACTGTTTCGTCATTAATATAATCATGTACCTTAATAACGATTGATGTGGGATTTGTCCCTATGTCCATAAGAATGATAGTATGCTTCTGTGTTGCGGCGCAAACATATTTGATATAACTACTTAAGCTTATAACGTTTTAGCTTGAATTGATTATATCTGGATATTTTCTGAACATATGAGAATGTGTGCTTATAAATTTTAATTGTACTGTGTATTTAGTGATAAAGTGTACATAATCATGATACAAAAGTAATAAACTATTTTAATTTATTAGACTCTTCTTCAAATAAGAGTACTTATATAACCACAATGTCGGCATCCCACTCCACCTCAAAACGTATGAGTAAGCTGCGTTTACAGGTTTACATCTTTTACATGTCTAAGCTCAGTCAAATGTTGTCAGAGGCTTTCGTATATCATTATCTATAAGGCAGTACAAGTTATCGTGTAAGTTGTTGTATATATGACACAGTGTATATGTCTTACATTGTACCATTCACATACTGGTTTCCATATCCTTACAGTATTAGCTATAGGGCTACATTAAACATGTTAGTTTTAACATCTTCTAGGCTCACACTACATAAATTGCATAAACATACGGATTAAAAAGAGAAGATTTAGGAACGTTTTATTTTCAAAATGCCATTGTCTAGATTGACATAAAATGCAACTTATTTACCTTGCAAACATAAAGTCACGCAAATGGTGATTAACAAATACATTCATCAAAATGCAAAAACTAGGTGGCAACATATTCTAATTTCAAAAATTACTTTTTGTATAATTTGTATCATAATTCAATTCAAGTGATAATATTGTATTGTGCACAGACGCCCGCTTTCTGCACGCGTATCGTAAACAGATCTGCAGCGGCAACGCATAGTTATCCAGTGTGGGAAAGGTTTGTTTTCAATACGAGCTTGCTGTAGTTCGTTGACGTTAAAGGGTGCATTTTATTGTACAGAAAATCTAGAAACTTCCGATTTTACGCATAGTAACCATATTGACATACTTTCATGCAATACATTATTAAATTTGCTAAAACGTTTATAAAAAGAGGTTATGACGCTATCATTTTGCATCGCACTGCGTATTTAGTGGTTAACCCATTTACAGTTCGCTACTATGCTTTCCTCGCTGATTGTGCAATGACCAGACAGATTGTGGACCCTATTCTTGTAATTGTATTTTTCATATTATATATACATGTATCATGTATTTGTCTTACTTATATTGCCTATTAATGCTGCCTTGTTTGTTAGAGAGTATAACGTTTTGGGAATATCTTTATTTACACTGTCCCGTTTATCGGGATGTCAATAGAGTAAGAGTGATAGACCGTGAGCCATACACTTTTTTGTTACCATCTCAAGGGACAAATTCTTACTAGTAACATGTTATTGAGTACCTTGTAGAGAAACAAAAAATCCATAATAGTAGTGTGAACAGGGTAGCTGATTCCTGTTATTAGAGTTATCTCCCCCTTTTAAGCAAAACTCATGGTTCTTTAAAAAATCGTTTTCGCTGAAACTAGAAGAGCTACAGGTCTAATATTTTGCATGTATTATACATTAAGGGTCCTCTACCAAGTATTTATGAAATGGTGTTCCCAGGATCAAATATGGCCCATCCCTGGGGATAACATTTTTTCATACAGTTATATAGGAAATCTTTAAAAATAAGTAATTTTCTCTAAAACTGTAAGAGCTAGAGGTCCCATATTATGCATGAAGCATAAGCTTATGGTCCACTAGCAAGTTTGTTAAAATGTTGACCCTGGGATCATATCTGGCTCCGCCCCAGGGGTCATATATTTACATTGAGTCATATAGAAACATCTTTAAATTCTCTTCTTTAAAAACAACAAGAGCCAGAGGTCTACTATTTTGCATATTGTACAAGCTTATGGTTCTCTACCACTTTTGTTCAAATCGTGACTCTGTGTCCAACTATGGCTCGGTTCTGGGGTTAAAGTTTTACAAAGAGTTATATAATAAAGTCCATACAAATATTCTTTTTCTGATACTACAAGAGCTAGAGGTCTTATACGATGCATGTAGCATAATAGTATCGATCTCTACCAATTTATTTTGTTTGGTGATCTTATGGTCAAATTTCGCCCGGTCCCGGGGGTCACATATCTACATAGAGTTATGTAGGAACATCTATAAACATCTTCTCTGAAACTACAAGAGCTAGAGGTGTAATTAGCTATATGTAGCTTAAGATTATTGTCCTGTACCAAATAATTTAAATGGTGCCCCTTGAATCAAGCCTGGAATCAAATTTGGCCCTGTCCCAGGGGTCACACTATAATATTGAATTATATAGGAAAACATATTCAAACAGCTTCTCTGATACTTCAAAAGCTAAATAATAGTTTGCATGTACCATAAGCTTCTGATCCTCTACCTAGTTTGTTCAAATAGCGACAATGGGGTCAAATATGGCCACTACGGGGGTCACAGTTTTACAGATTTATATAAATTGTTTTTGTTTCTTAAAGCATGAGAGCACTTTCAGACATGGCGAGTGGGTCTCTTGTTTATGATTTGAAGTTGTACACTTTTCATAAAATCACTTCAAAAGTTTTAAGCGAACTGAAATATATAGAGAATGTGACTTATGATAAGGTATTCCATTATGAAGACTTAACCATGTTTACAAATCGCATATTGAATAAACCCACGAACTAAAATCACAAAGTAGACCACTGCATTTCGACAAATTGGAAAAAATAGAAAAAAAATAGAAAAAAAAAGAAAAGGCATTTTACGGTATGTTGATTTTTAGGTGTTTGTTATACAAATTTTAAAATAACCCGCCAAATTACGACAAAATTACTCTACAAAAAAGGTTATCAAAACCTATAATAATGCATATGTTTCGCTTAAAAGTATATGTGTATTCATGTTTTTTTGTATAAATATCCGTAATTGAATAAGTGTAAAATTAATTATCCATTTTTGTTTTTTTGTCTGGCTGGCTAAAGCTTTTTATATTGTATCTATAGATTTTGATTCTCAAACGATGTAAGTTATGTATATATCTCGTGGTCAGTAGGTTTAGAAACGATGTACATAAGTTGTAAAATGTGGCTGTTGTTCGCGGGATAGCTACTTTAACTGCAGTAGCACCTAGTGCATGTCGGATATAGCTTTTAGAGTTAACATCGATAAACTAACCGTGATCACTAAATGTAATCTATCTCGATGCACTGGGTTTCGAATCTTAACTGGAAGCGTTTATTTATTTTTTATATTTTACATTATGTATGTTATATTGTCACATTAAATTATATTATTTAAATCAGATAATATGTACTGAGTATTCTTAATTGTCCTGTTTTATCCCAAGGCATTAATTGCCAAGTTTATCAAAACAGCAATGAGCTGTGCATATATAAGACTTGCAGGCACATAGATGAACTTGATGCTAACTTGCTAGATAAGGTAGATCGTTGTGAACCCAGCTTCTTGGATATAACCTTTATGACAGATTAACATTTTAGTTGTATGTATTTTAATGCAGTCATCCTGCTTGAGCGCATACAGACTGTTGATGCAGTGGATAGCACGGGGGACTTTAAATTCAGAGGACCCTGGTTCAAGCCTCACCGGAGCCAGTGAGTTTTGTCGGTGTGTTCTTGGGCAAGACACTTTTACCCTCGTCCGTCGGATGGGGACGTAAACCAGGTGATCCCGTGTATCGCTTGTTTTTTCTCCCATCATGTTAAAGAAACATGGGTGTCTATTCGTCAGTAGGGCAGGTTTCTAAATGCCTATATATCCAACAACCGCCCGCCCCCCACCCCCCCCCCCCCCCCCACCCACACACACACTCCCCCTTTCTCTTCATTGGCAATACACCTTCTTTTTTAGGTAATAATCATTCCACTTGCTCTTGCATGCGCAAAAGTAGGGTTGATGCTTACTATCCTAGGTTAATTCCATACTCTAAATCAAATAAGTAGAACATCACAACCTATGTTTAGATACATATCCTAAGCAGGTGATATTGTAACAACTGCACCAATACCAACAAATAGTTGCCATGGTAAGTAGTTAGTACAGTGATCTGGGTATCACCCAACAGATATTTCTTCGTCGACGCCGTGTGGTTACCGGGCAAGAATATGACAACTGCATATCGAGGCATAGGGGTAAAGATTTTCCCGAATTCATGTTAATTTTGTCATTTTTGTTCATTATTTTCATCATGAAACCTGTATTGTTTCAGGTGCTACTTCAGTGGTGGCAGTGATCGTGGCTCCAGCGAAAAATGGAGTGTTTACTAGAGAATTTGCAGCAACTCTGCAATTCTGCAGGTAAGAATGTTCTAGGCACATTCTGCAAATTGTTATCGAGATGAAGAGTGAGCCGGGTCGAATGTTCGTTCCTGTTGGCGCCATATAACATGTTTGTGTTGGTGCGCCGTAAAACCCCAATTCAGATCAATTCATCTTTGTCGATTCTTTTTTCAGTAACACAAAAATGGTTCGTGCAAATGCATATACTACTATTTTTACATTTCCTATGCAGAATTCTTCATTGTGTTGTATATGGATGGGGTAATTCAGGTGTAAAAATCCTTAAAAAATGCATACATTGTAATTAAAAAGTATTAAAATAGACAACTTTTCAGATTTTGCGTTGCAATATGCAATGTTTAATTCATGTATTTATGTGTAATATATAATCCAAATGTGTAATCATAATAAGTATTGCCATGACGCATACACCTAAAAAAGACGTTAAACCGCACATTTCCTTTATCTAGAAATTATGTGCAATGCCATGAACATTGCTTAGTACTTAATTTCATCAATATATCATAACAATCCCTTATTCATATTATAATATTATTTAAATCATGTAGAAAGGTTGTAAATTACAGATTCTTACAAGTTTACACATATATTGTAAAACATATTAACTAAACTAAATGCATAAAAATGTGTCAATAGTGGGTGGGGTAAATTGACTTCTAATTTGAAGCAAAATAGATATATTAAACTGAATTCAGTGCTAAAATAGAGCTTATTTACGCTTTATGTAACTCAATGAATTGTAAACTTAAGTGCATCTTTAATTATTCACACAAGCATGACATTCAACATTGAACATCAAAATCTTATATGAAAGTGCGACAATGATAACTATTAATGTTCGAATTTGTTTATATAAGCTACCTGTTCAAGATTGCTATCATGGAAAAATGTAATCTATATACATTGCTCTTTTCAAAAAGTGATGGTAGAATTTGTCCCTTGAATTGGTAACAATATCGAAAATGTTGGGTCCTGGCTCAAGGCCTATGAGGTTTGGTGTACCCTGGTAACATGGTTTAACACCCCACCCCTCTTTTGCCACTGACCGTTTGTTTCAGTGCGCAGTTGTGGCTGACAGTGGTCCTTGAAAGCTACATTTTCTTTTCCACTTTTATATCTACTTTTAAACGAGACATGATTACAAATATATTTGCCCCGTGTTGTTACCGGGTACAGAATAGGATAACAGCAACTCCCGCTAGAGGCAGAGGTGTAGGAACTCTCCCCCCTTTTTGTTCACTTTTGTCATTTGTGTCTTCATCGTGACCTTTCGTATGTAAAGGTGGACAATTTATTCATCATATATCGAGTGTCTTCAATAGAATCTTCAGCAACTTTGCAGTTCTACAGTTTAGAAAGTTCTAGGTCATTTTCTATATGTTGTACCGATGTAAATGGATGAGTAACCTGGCATGTTCATTTCTGTTTGGCGACTTATAACTTGTCTTGTTAATTTACAAATTTAATTTCAAAAATATCTGAATGTTTTAATTTCATTTGATATAAAAAATAAATGATGCTATTGAAAACCTTTTAAATAATGATTAAACTATAAATACTTAATAAACAGCTTAAAAGTATGTTTTAATTCTTACCTTACAAAGAATCAACATCAATTTTAGCAGAATGTTTGTGTTGTTGTTGTTCAGTATATATTATTTTACTATGAACTCCCAAATAAACACATGTTAGGAAAACGGTGGCAGTTGTATTAAAACATGATCTACACGTGTTGGAATATGTACACGAGGAAATATGTTACGCTGGCTTCGTATATTAATTTAGAAAAACAAAAACATCAACACGCACCATGCATGGTAGTACTGTGTAGGACACCGGAGTCAGATAACTTGTACGGTTGATTATCTAAGATGTATACCTCTGTTCAGCCCTCGAGTCCTACAAAATGGTCAACATTGTAAACATAAGCTAAATCACCTAGTTCAGTGCACATTTGTAAGATAAGACTGTATCATGTTATTCAAAACATGGTTTCCAAATGTGGGAGACAAGGTTAGTCTGAGTGTATACAGACAATCACGACTAAGTTAAATATTAACCTTCTTTTGCTACTACAAACATTTGAATATCCTTATCAGTTAAGTTAAATACTAAGTGCACAGTCAGATTGTCAAGACGTCAACGACACGCACCTACAGAATGTCTCTAGGTATGATATTAAATAATATGTTTGTTTAATATTCATCATGAAAATAACTGAACTCTTAATTGATATTTACAAGTATGTATAGATAGACAATTATTTATGGCTCAATGTTGTACTGTGCATCAACTGTATGGCGCCAAATAGGGATGAACAAGCCAGGCTCATCCTCCATTTACATGTAGAATATGCATAAAACCTTCATATCTGCGGAACTGCAGTGATGCTGAAAATTCTCTAGTAGGTACTACGACGGAGCCACTTTTCCGCACGCAGGATAAAGATAAATTCCATTATTAAGTATGGCCGAATATGTGTAGAGGCGGAGAGGCGTCCTACCATTATGTCTCTAACGGCAGGATTTACACTGGTTATGTTCCCGGTAACCACACTGGACTATGTTATTGTTTATGTAGTACTATGGTATTATTTGAAAGAAACCGGTCAATGAAATAAGCTGGTTTCTACATATGCTTGAGTCACGTATCTTTGAAGTTGTTTGTTATGACGTTCTTCCTACTGTACATCATTCTGAAACTGTATTGTGTTATATTATTAAAGTCTGTTTGAAAACTAGTGGTCTTTGAGTAAACATATAGTACAAAGCTTATTTTGATCGCGCACTAATGATGTTTGAAAAAATAATTACATAGTGTACTAAATGATTATTAATGATAAGGTATATAAAACATACTTTAAATTTAAAACAGCTGATGAACTTTATAATATGTCCCGTTTATTAAACAGCAATGAACGATGTGTTGTTTAATTATAAAGTGTCCAATAAATGTTATTTATCCAAGGTCAGGTGCGCTAACCTTATGTGTGGAACTTGACCCTATTCTTACTTCGATTTAACTATTAACAAATCAGTTTAAGATAGCTTTACAATTTAAACAATGTAAAACATGTTCTACAAAATGATGTATTATAACGTAACACTATAACCTATGATTAATCCTGTATCGTACACAATGGCGAATATCATATACACGTAGTAATATTACGGGCAAAACACGACCTGCCGAAAAAAGAATCATTGGTTATACTAACCAAAACAAATCCATCATCACCCAAAAAAATGGTGGGTATTTTGTTTTTAATCTTTAAAAACTAAATCGGCCTCGATAATCGACGAGAAGAAGCCATTATAATTAATTAGTCCGCGTTATTATTTTGTTCATAGTTTAACAAATTAGCAGATACAAATTCCGATAGTTTATTAGAAGAATAATTGATTAAAACACAAAATTGAAAAATCATTCTACGAACGCTTCACAAATCGTCGATCTATAGTCTTTAGACGCTCATTATTATAACGTCATTATAAAGCACTTTGTAGAGTTGGACTGCGAAAAATATGATGCACAGTCTGACGCTGACTATGGCCGTTTCACACCCTGGACGTTTTGTACCCAATTGTGGTACGAAACGTACTCTGGCAATTAGACGTTTCGTACCAGGGCCATTATGAACCAGAACTACTGAATCACTGTACTATCTTGTTTCAATCTGTCTGTCTTTCTTCCTTTTTTCTTTCATTATTTTTCTCTCTAACTTTATTATTTTTCTCTTTTCCTAAAATGCCTTGCACAATTTTGATTGCCCCAGTTAAACTTTAAAGTCTATTGTCACACAAATAACTCAGTTTCATTTGAACACAGTTCAGGTTCAGTTTATCGGTTTTTACAGGAATTAGTCCATGTGTACAGCATAATTTCTTTCCTGTTATTTTCTTTCATCATGTCGATCTGCATAATTCTGCCGAGAAACAGCGCCCCTGAGATAAAATCTTATCCCGGCTGTTACTTGCCTATTCCGTCAGGTGCACCTCTTTTGATGACGTCACAACTAATCGTAGTGTTGTACATGTTTGTTTACATGAATTTTACTACGATATGTTTTGCTGATTCGATAAAAATGATTGGGATGAAAATGAATAAATCTTATTTAAGAAACATATTTTTTTTTTCACTTCTTTTTAAAATAAATAATAAGGATAAATAAAGCTAATAAAATAGAAAAACAATAAAAGCACCACAGCAAAAATGTGTCCGTCTGCATCAAAATGTCTGATAACATAGAGGTTGGAGAATTAAAGCTCATCATGGAGGATATAAATGTTAATGCAACCACAGATCAGGAATATTTTCAACGCTTTGGCATTGAGAAAAGTGATTTAGATGTTGATTTTGATTTGGAGCCAGTGGTGCTGGTGCCTGTGGGTATCACACATGTTCCTGTGGCTGTGCCTGACAGTAATACTGATGCCATTTTGCCAACTCCTGTCAGTCCTGTGCCTGTCAGCAAATCAACAGAAACAGGCCAGTCTGAAAAAGAGAATGAATTTATGATACAAAACGCAGTGGATATTCAAACATTTATTGACAGTCAAGCAAACAAAAACACTTTAAGGAAAACAGTGGCTGACATCAACAAATTTAACATATTTGTGAGAAGTAAAGGGGAAGTTAAAGAATGTTTTCAAATTGACCATGACGAATTAGACCAGTATATTACCAACTTCTTGCTCTCTGTGAGAACAAAAGATGGTCGCGAGTATGAACCAGGCACACTGAGAAATATTGTGTCAAGTTTGGATAGGAAGTTACAGAGACATGTCTATCCACACACAATAATAAGAGGCAGCGGCCCATATTTCATGCTTACAAAGAACACACTGCAGGAGAAACAAACAATTCTTAAAAAATGGGCAAAGGAAATAAGCCGAACGTATCCGCCCCACTGACATATAATGAAATCGACATAATTTACGAAAAAAATATCCTAGGCGCCGATAAACCGAAAGCACTTCTGAATACAGTGTGTCCGAGCAACTGCATACATATTGGACTACGTGGAACATCCGAACAGTATTCACTAAGGTAAAATCAAATGTATCAGTTTTATTGGGGGAATGAGCGTTTTATTACATTTCTACGGATAAATGATCGGGATTTCTCGGTGAAAGAATTCATAATCACTAAATAATAATAACTCCGAACACAATAACAACTAACTGTGCCGCTGAGCCATGACATCAATTAGGTCATTTTAGGCATTGACATTGTAGTTGTCATTGATAGCGTTCAATATGCCTTAAGCGAAAAATCATACATAAACTGATATTAAAAAAATGTAATAAATAAATATTTTAACTAGGTTTGATTATGGCGAAATCCTTATTGGAAGGTGCGTGTTTTTTTTCACTAATTAGCGAGCGAATGAATAAAAAACACGCCTTCCATCTCATGAAGGAATTCCATATAATCGATCCCAGCACTTAAGTAAGCTCTATATAATGTATTGCCAAATCTTCACAATGTTAAACATTTTACAACTGGCGATAACTTTAATATAACCACAAATTGAGGCAACTATACGTAATTGTGAAAACAAATGAATTGTATACTTTCTCTGACGATACACGAGTCTAACTTCTTCTTTCTAATGTCAAACTTAAAGAACCATAGGAATCTATTCGATAATAAGAGTAGGGCACGGTTCCCGGATTCCTATGTATCCTTCCCCGCTCTCCGGCGCGGCTCTAAATAACCAATACTGTGTTGATGAGCAGTTATACAACATTCAATTCAATACTCTTTTTAAAGGGACACACGGCAATCTTGAAGTGTTTATGAAGCATTAAATTTATGAGGCATTAAAATTAGCGTCAAAATGTATGTATCCAGTATCATTTTCACTTAAAACCAGCTAGCATTTAATTAAATAAAATTCTGATTTTTCATAGGTGCGTCTTTTTTCTACCATTGGGCTTAACATATACTACTGGTGCAATATAATCAACAGTTAATAATAGTCGAAAACAATTTTATTTCATATCATAAATATTAATGATTTAAAACATGAAAGCTAACTGGACTCCGTGAGTTTTTATAAAATCACGATTGCCATTTGTACCTTTAACAAAAATCTTTTGAAATAAAAATTGTAAAATGTAGTTTTCTTCTAACTTTCATATTATTTGCAATTGATCGAATACAATTAAATAATGTAGATATTTATGTGAAAATATTTTAAGATGGGGTGATGTAAAACTGAAAGCCACGTCCGATGGAATATAATGCATGGAGTTGAATGAGAGACAACCCAAGACAAGAACAGGCGCCAATGTGTGCGATGTAAGAAAGTCCACCTAAAATATTTGCGTGTTACGGCGAACGCAATCCAGTCGAATTCTACAAACATTATGTGAAAAAGCGCTCGCAAGAAATGTGTGGAGATGATTCTCCATTTTATTGCACCCAGGACAACTCCTCTTAGCAAATATGGAGGAGAAGGTCAGTGGTTTCTGATTCAAAGGGTTGGAGAGAAAAAAATGGAGGAATGTTGAAGCAAATGGCAAAGGATGATCATTAAATCCAGAGAAAAATATAACAATTCATTCTGCCAGTAAACATTTGGTTCAAAATTTAAGAGACTGCAATGTAGCACCCACAGATGTCATGCCAATCCGTGGCCACAAACATGTGCAGTCTATCATCAATTACAGTGAAATATTTGAAAAAAAGCAAAAAGAATGTTCCAACCTGCTAGCCGCATCCTCCAAGCCATGTCTGTCCAAGTCTCCAGTTGAATCTGGTGAATCACGTCAATATGTTGCACTAGATCACCAGGACACATGCCAACAAATAACATTTTTTTCTGACGTGAATGTTCGTAGGCCTAATCAAACCACCCATCAGGAAATAGCCCGTAAATATTCAATCCGACAAGAAATTTCATCAACGTCGACTCAGAATCAGAATCAGAACACTTGGCAGTCTATGTTCAACGGTGCAGTTCACGTAAATAACATGAATGTTTATAACAGATGAAATCGTAATTTTCACTGATTTTACCTAGATTAAATTATTATTTTTATTTGATTAAAACTGTTTAAAAAAAGTATGATAAGAAATTGATTCGAACAGTTTGAACACAAATGTGTTTGTTTGTTTTGCATCACTAACTGAACGGAATTATTTCGAGTGCCTATTTAGATATTACGTTGTGTACTTTGGTTAAGGTTTGGATTAATACACCGGTGACAGTTCGAATGGGGACGTCGGACGGGATATTTTTGAAATAAAAACACTGGGAAACAGGTAAAATAAATGGACATGATAAGTAGAATATCATGTTAGTGTCTGATCCTATCCAGTTTATCAGGTTAATATTTTTCTCAGCCTCACCTGATGAACTGGATAGGATCGGTACTAACATGATATTCTATTCTCTATTTATAGGAAAGTTGCATCAATGGGATGTGTAGCTTTTAATCCGGGACATTTATTAAAAATATAAAAAATGTGTTACAAAAACACATTTCGATGCTATTTTTTTAACAAAATTTTATCTATAGGATTTTTTTTTTTATTGATTTTTTTTTATTATTGATTCTTTTGTATGTGAATATATGTCATACAAAATGCATATCTTACATATCACAGAAAATTATACCCAGACTTATATAAAGCACAGTAAAGGGAGATAAAACGTCTAAATTTTAAATGAAAGAAAACGATCTATTTATTTTCTGATTTAAATTTACACATTTAATTGCATGACACTGCATACATATATGCTTATATGATATAACTTAAAGCCTGGCTAATTGTAAAATAATCTAAAATCCATGAGCTTAGAAAATTGAATTTAAACAGAGAATGATTCTTTACTATCAATGATTCTATACACCCTAAGGACCTGTAGCGTTATCAAATTTGGTTTCAGCTTTAATTATGCATTTGTTACACATCTACAGAAGTTTAACATTTCACAAAAACATGAATCCCATTGGAAATAAACCTTAACCTTTCATGGGCCATCCATGGTTTAAGGAACATGATATTATCTATTATAAATATGTATGTATTTTTTTGTTGTTTTTTTTCTTTTTAGCGAAAGTGTGTTTTTATATTGTAAAACATATCTTAAAACATAAATTAACATTAATTTAAATTTTGACTGTACTTATATACATTACTTTTGAAATTGTATGTGTAATGTGTGTGCTATGTCTGTGATCTTTAACCGAAATATTATATAATACCCAAATTCATATTATTATTGTATTTCATATTTACAAGAGAAATGTTAGGATTGTGTAGATTAAAACGGTATCGCTAATTTATGAAATAAAATTATAGAGTATTTAATATTTCTAATCTTAAAAAAATACTGAAAGACAATTTTAAATTGAGTTTCATACTTCTATGAATATTGAGAGTAATACTGTTCATGAAATCGTTTTGTGATGAAGTAGAAGGAGTGTTACGAGAAACGACGAAACGTCATTTATCTAACGTCATACAGGAAATGACGTGACGTCGTTTTGGTATTTTTATAAACCATTTTAATTAACAAAAAGATGGATTTTACTTGACATTTGTATTTCTTTGATTTTTCTAACAAAGAACAAGAGTTCGAAAATTTGAAGAAAAGAGTTACTATTTTTTTAATATATAAAACGGTATCGTGAGTTATTTCACTATAGATACGGTCAAAAAACTATCTGTATCGAGATTGCCACACTCTTTGGCGTTAATGTATGTTCAAACACTTTCTTCGGTATTATGATTCGATCATCCTTTCAATTTACAGATTTCACTATCCTTTAAAATAGAGAACCTAAAGCACAGGCTAGTTTGCATTATTATTATACCAGTCTTGTGTTTTGAATACAGAGTTATGTTGCCAGCTGTTGTTCGTAGCCTCTATCTGGATCCGTGCAACCGGTAAGAGCAACGTTTTTTATTTGAACACAGATCTTATCATGCAGTCTGCAAGTGTATCAAGATGATTTTGGAAGTATAAGTCATCACTGCCGCGTTTTCAGTTTTAAAACTACAATAATAGATTAGAAGAAATAATCCATTCCGATGGAAAGCACAATTAATTCTCTATGTCTGGAATGGTTAGATACCCATGCTTACACTTAATTACACATGAATAAGCAGAACACTGCCGGTTTTCGTAGAGAAAGGTACACTAAAAATGGCCAATTTCATGTTTTAATTACATTGTTGGACAGTAACAATATTAAGTATGTTTTATTAAAGGCAATTCTGACAATTACACTAAGTGGTCATGCCAAGAAAGTTGCAAAGGACTCACACCAATATTACACCCCTTGAATACTCGTTTGCTACAGATGAAGGAGGTAGATAAAAAAACAAATCCGCTTTTCTACATTTTACAGGATACATTGATTTATCTTTACCAGATTCTAAATCTACAGCATTTTAGGAATAGATCACAAATAAATGGGTGTTGATATAAGAGTTCTAGCTAATTGTGCCTCATTTTACACATCATGGGTCTAATCACCACGAGGTTGTATTTTTGTCTAAATTCTGATAGGTGTCACGCAAACTTGAAATTACGTTTTCAATCTGGTAAATATTTTTTAATTGTGTTTTAAATTGCAGATATTGGATCAATGAAGAATTTCAGCATAGATAATATATCAAATACATGTAAATTTTGTTTATCTCTATGCCACGAACAAAAACATTATAATGGGACCCTATGAGAAAAAACGTATTCCAATTAGACAATATTTTCATCAGATATGAAACATTTTGTCGCAGATTGGGTTTTATTAACAATTGACGATTTCACAATTTAATTCATCTCTTTTTTTATTTTGCTGATTATTTCTCCATATTCAAAAGAGAGATTAAAATTGAAAATAGAAGCGAAAAAAGGGGTTGTCAATGTTCAATATATCATCCAGATACGGAGAAATGTTAATAACGGCTTCGATAAACTCTTCCTGAGTATCTGGTAAAATACTTAGCATGGATCTCTTTCATAGTTCTGCGACAAGAGGTACACAGTTTGTACCCTTGGGTAAACCAACAATTTGCCTTTAATGGCAGTTGTTTCATACCTGACGAAAATAGTTTCTAAAAGGAAAATACAAGCTTCACAAACTTCTTAGCAAATCAACATAGTTCATTGTCAAAATTGATATAAGCTACATTTTCTCATGAACTGGTTTGTATTAGATAGGGAATATGTCTGGTTGTTATCATTCTGATGTGTTTATTTGAATTTCAGATGCAGTTGTTATAACAACTATTGATGGCCATTCCTACGATTTTAATGGACATGGAGAATACATGTTGCTTGATGTAAATAATGGGTGAGTTTTATTTTAGCATTTAAAGGAGCTTGCCTACATAATCCCCGCACTCTCTATAAAGCCACATCTTTGACACTATTATGAACCTGGGGCGAACTTGTTATGCCACTGCTCTGAATAACGTTCATTTTGATATGAAACATGACCCTATTCAGAGAGAAATATTATTATTATTATTTTTTTTTTATCCCGCCCACACCATACGTGTAATGCTTAGGTCATGACCTAGTTGTCAAATTAAAAATCCAGTTTGAGGGATCTCATCGGTTTTCAAGTTATAACCCAGGGCCTATGATGTCAGTGGTGGGGATGAACCTCGGGGCCAATGCTGGTTGAATGGTTGTATCCGATTGTTCACGCCCATTGAGTGTACATGTATATATGATTATATGGTTGGGAATCTCAACACTTTCCAATGTACGTACCCAGGATTTGGAATAGACCCCAGGGCCATTGCTGGCTGGATGTTTGTATCCATCTGTTTATGCGCAGTACGTGTATATATGGTTATAATGTGGGAATTGCGACGGTTTTCAAGTTATGACCAATCTGTTATTTCGTAAGGGGTGAAGACGGAACCCGGGGTTGATGCTGGTTGGATTGTTGTATTCGTCTTTTCATGTCCAGTTAGTGTATGTATGGTTAAAGAGTGGGGGGTCTCAACAGTTTCCAAGTTATTACACAGGGGATATGTTCCCAGGGATAGGGATGAATGGAACCCGGTGCCGATGCTGGTTGGATGGTTGCAGCCGTCTGTTTATGTCCAGGAAGTATATATGGTTATAGTGTGGGTATCTCAAATGTTTTCAAGTTATAATCCAGGAGCTATGTCCCCAGGTGTGGGAATGGACCCCGGTTCCCATGTTTGTTGGATGGCTGTATCCGTCTGTTCTTGCACATTAAGTGGCCCTCTCACCTCATCAAGTATAACCCCAAGGTATGATATAGGCTACCATTTAAAATCTCGTCTAATATGTTTGATAACTTGAGGCAACGATTACACACATCGATGTACATGTCAGATCCCTATTTTATACCATTTAGGAGTTATTACACTATTATGTAATCCCCCCCCCCACACCCCCACCATCCCAAGCCCCACCCCAGTATTGCAATATTTTTTATTTTAATTTTTTTTCTCAAGTTTAGCGTATGTAACTTTAAGATGGGGACGTACGGTACAAGACACAGTGAAATGGCAATAGCTCACTTGAACTAAAATATACTTGTTTTCTTTATTTCAGTAAATGTATTAAATGTCCATTACGTGTAAATCATTACTTTTATTGTAACTTATGACCTTGGACAGAACTGATCAATGTTGTCTTTGCCATATGATTAAGACCCTTTGCTTTTTAGATACGATTAGATACGTGATGTAAATATAATAAAACTGTTAGTGTACGTTGTATTGGAATTGTTGAATTCCGTTACAGGTCATTGCAGATTCAGACAAGGACCGATTATGCAGTTGAAGGAAAGGTGGACTCGACTTTATTTGTAGCATTTGTCTTAAAAGTAGGTAGACATTTGAAACTCTAGATATTATTAAATGTCTGTGTTATGTTAGCAGACTCCGTACAAAAGAGATAATAAATGAACATATAACAGGTGGTGAAAAAATCATTCCTCAACCTCGACTCAAACCCAAGGTCTCTAGTTTCTCGTACCAGGGCAATAAACCCCGAGCAATCGAGGACATATGGTTAGGAATCGATCATTCACCATTTATCTGTACTCGGTTATATACACCCAAACCTGACCGAAATTCGTCTCTGAATTTCTAATTATACTTGAGAACCACTGCTGGTTTTTCTCTGGATGATGCCGGACGAGACTCCAAATAAAACAGGTTGTGAAATAATCGTTCCTCAACCGGGAGTCGAACTCAGGTTATCTGGTTTACCTTACGGTAAGGAATCGATTATTCACCATTTATCTGTACCCGGTTACATATTCTTTTATATCATCCCGTTTACTTTTCATCGAGATTCTCGTGAGATATTCTACGATGTTGCCAATTGTCGAGAAATACATTCAGCTGTAAAGAAATAGAATAGAATAGAATAGAAACTCATCTGGTGTCAACCAAAAACAACAAGTTATTGGTATGCGTGTAGCAATTAAAGAACATACTGATTTGTTCGCTCGCTGATCTTAACGCTACCTAATAATCAGCAATCTCAAGAAAACCGCGTGAAGTTTTTAATGACGCCAACGTCAACGTCATACGAAATACGAACTCTCTCTAATGCTATAGAAATAACAGAAATATAATGACAAATAATAATCAACATTTGTTCCGATCGAAATCAATATCAAAATATTCCTTGTCCAAAACAACTTGTTCCAAATAATAATATGTCGATGTTAAATAACATAGTATAGAACTGTGAAATAGTAAACTCTTGTCGAGTAAACTCGGCGAATCACATCATTCTTCGAGATTATCCCTCGTGTGTATATCGACGCATCGGAATGTTCAAAATATTGACACTGTGTTAGCCAAAGTGCAACTCATTACGTGGCCCGAGTATAAACTTTCATACACCACCCAACACTATCTTTAGGAAGCGAAAATGGGGTAGTTTGTGGTATGAAATAAAATCTTAATTTCGGCTTAAAATGTTTGCACATTGTAAAATTGAAACATTTAATAGGTAATTTTAAACGGGTTATCGCATCTTTCAGTAAATAAATGATTTTAAACAAGTTATATTGTCAAAATATACACTATAAAATCCTGCTAATATAAGCTTTCCCGTCGCTTAATGGAATTAAGGCAGGACACGTAATGGCACAGAAAATAATGTACTGTTGCTTAGATGTTGCTATATAAACAATTTAGCTGTTAGCAACACGTGTTGATATATGATTTGCGTTGCATGCTTCTTATTTGCAATACAGATGAAGTATAAAATGACATTAAAAAACTTTGATGAAAATCACACATTGAACAGAACACATTCACAAACACTAGATCCTGAAAAAATTACTAAATACGTTTATTTTTTAAATACGAAGTGGAAAATTATGATTTTACGGTGCTGTAAAAGAAATATAAAAATATTCAAAAAAAAATCTCACATGGCGTTTATGCTAGCTTAAATGGATACTCGAGCTCTTTCGGCTTTAAACTTCAGGAGTGCAAGGAAAATTTGTGGCGGTGATGATGTATATATATGTATTTGGTAGAGAAAACAAAATCTTTTTTAAGAAGAAATATTCATAGTTTGTTTGATGAGTGCCCTAAGCAGTGCACTACTAATTAAGTGATTTTGTTTGTATATTGTTTCTGTAAAAAAAGTGTTGTATGTTTATGTTTTATGTTTTTATCTCTCTGGCGAAGCCATAAAGGCAAACACGACACTTTTGACCAATCAAATGATTTGATTTGTATTGGTGCTTAAAAATCATACATACGCACCTTTATGGTATTGCGACAAATGAATATTTTAGTCTGTATAAACTGGGATGAGAATGGTCATCAGGGCCGTGGAATAAATAAGTGTTTCCCATGCTTTACATTGAAGAAGTTATAATTACCTAATAAGCACACCGTCAACATGTTGTTTAGTAAAAGTGTTGCAAATGTTGATTGACGAGCAGATTATTGCTGTACTAACTGTATTCTGTATATGCCTGACGTCCATACATCCTTCTATAAAAGCAGGGTTCCTATAATAATCTTCTAATAACCCTGATAAAAAGTTTGACATTTAACGTTTGTTTATGGAACAAACGCGCTATTTAAGAAATGTTTATAATTCATTAAATATTCATTCCAGAATATTCTTTAAAAAAAATCTGATACTTTCTCTCAAATTCTTCATCAAATAATCCGCTGCGTGAATTGAGTTAAATTTAATATAACACACACACACACACACAAACACACAAACAAACACACACACACACACACACACACACACAAACACACAAACACGCAGACGCATAGTACCCGCACACACGCACACACACACGCGCGCGTACGCGCCATAAACACCAAAATATAAGAAGTATGACTTTTTTTTTCTCTCCCAGATTTTTGATCTTGTATCATTATTTTACTATTGATAAAACAACAAACACGATAAGTTAATCCAAAACAGAAGGGATATTAGTTTTATTTCACCGTAGTACGGTCAGTTGCGATACTATTGGTACTATTGGTAACCTTTTATGACCCACAATAAACAACTTGTTATTATGTCACTCATAAAATATCCTGATAAATTAGAGTAGGGAGTGGTCACATACAAAATAAAAAAACACATCCACAATTGCTTAAATCTTCCTTCCGTTAACATCTTACTTGAGAGAGATTTGAGATATCTGAGAGATTTAATCGTCCATTTCTTCTTCTTCAGTCCATCCCTCTGTCTGTTCACGTGTCTGTCTATCTAGAATACTGTCTGTCACAGTTCCTCCTTACATAACCGTTTTTGATATGCTCTAAAATATTCCCTTTCATATTTGATTTCCACCTTAGGACACCTACCACAACGATTCCATTGACATTTTACTAAATAGGAAAGAAAAAGCTGTTAATGTGTATCTCAACGACGGTTCACTTTGGCACACATCCAATGACTGCGGTCCTCCTATACAAACGAATGGTTTCACGATAGTCTGTATTCCACACAAGAATGCAATGCTTATTATGACAAAACAGAGACTTCAAGGCTTAAGTCATGTAAGTGTATATAAGTATTTGATTTGTTACAATATATTTTATTGTATTTCATTTACCAAATTTCACTCTCATTTTATTTTAGGAAGCGACTGTTCCAATGGTCTATTTTAAAGCAAAATTGTTTCCTATAGCCACATCTTAATTCTTACAAGTAATACAATCTATGATATGATGATACAGTTACCATTGAAAAAAATGCATTGTACAGTTGCACTACATGTACCTAGATAAGTTTATTTACTAAGTTTACACAAGTATGCACTTTTACAGATTACATTCATAGGTGGAGACTATGTGAGCTTTACATTCGATATACGGCAACATTCAGTTTTACCAAATACATCCGGTCTTGCTGGAAGTCTGATAAATGGAAGCTACGTTAATCGAGATGGCAATGCCGTTGGTGTTAATTCCACAGAGTATGAGGTGTTCAACTTCAGTGAATCATGTAATATCTCACCTTTTTTTATAGTAATGTGTAGTTACTTGAATGTATTAAAATGTATTATGAAATATATATTTTAAAAGTAATTAAGCCGTCAAACAATCTGTGATCATAATATCAGCCTTTATTTTTCAGACTAGATGAGCATCAAGCGTCAGCTGTTCTCAAACTAGTTTAAAATGTTTGTATAAGTTTCATATTAGAGGAGTATCAAGCGTCAACTGTTCTCATACTAGTTTAGAGGAGTATCAAGCGTCAATTGTTCGCACACTAGTTTAAAACAAGGGTATACGTTTCAGATTAGAGGATCATCACGCCTCAAGCGTCTCCGTGGCCGAATGGTTATCGACGTTTCGTTGTAAACCTCTACCTCTCACCGCTGCGGGTTCGAATCACACTGGGAGCTCGACTTGTAAGTGAGGAAGTGTCGATTCTTACTGATGGCGGGAGGTGTACAGTACTGGTTCTACCCAGGAAAAATGGGTGGTCTGCCTTCACAACAAAAAAATGGACCGCCAATTATAACTTTACATGTGTTAAAAATGACGTAAAACACCATACAAACTAACAAAATCATCACAATCATATTAGAGGAATATCAAGCGTCAACTGTTCTCATACAAGTTTAAAATTCCGATTAGAGGGAGCATCAAGCGTCAACTGTTCTCATACTAGTTGAAAATGTGTGTATAAGTTTCATATTAGAGGAGCAGCAAGCGTCAACTGTTCTCGTACTAGTTAAAAATGTGTGTATAAGTTTCCGATTAGAGGAGTATCAAGCATCAACTGTTCTCATACTAGTTTAAAATGTGTGTATAATTTTCCGATTAGTGGAGTATCAAGCGTCAACTGTTCTTATACTATTTTAAAATGTGTGTATATGTTTCCGATCAGAGGAGTATCAAGCGTCAATTGTTCTCATACTGTTTTAATATGTGTATATAAGTTTCTAATTAGAGGAGTATCAAGCGTCAACTGTTCTCATACTATTTTAAAATGTGTGTATAATTTTCATATTAGAGGAACATCAAGCGTCAACTGTTCTTATACTATTTTAAAATGTGTGTATAAGTTTCCGATTAGAGGAGTATCAAGTGTCAACTGTTCTCATACTATTTTAAAATGTGTGTATAAGTTTCCGATAAGAGGAGCATCAAGCGTCAACTGTTCTCATACTAGTTTAAAATGTATGTATAAGTTTCCGATTAGATGAGTATCAAGCGTCAACTGTTCTCATACTTGTTTAAAATGTGTGTATAAGTTTCATATTAGAGGAGCATCAAGCGTCAACTGTTCTCATACTATTTTAATATGTGTGTATAAGTTTCTGATTAGTGGAGCATCAAGCGTCAACTGTTCTCATACTAGTTTAAAATGTGTGTATAAGTTTCATATTAGAGGAGCATCAAGCGTCAACTGTTCTCATACTAGTTTAAAATGTGTGTATAAGTTTCCGATTAGTGGAGCATCAAGCGTCAACTGTTCTCATACTAGTTTAAAATGTGTGTATAAGTTTCATTTTAGAGGAGCATCAAGCGTCAACTGTTCTCATACTATTTTAATATGCGTGTATAAGTTTCTGATTAGAGGAGTATCAAGCGTCAACTGTTCTCATACTATTTTAAAATGTGTGTATAAGTTTCATATTAGAGGAACATCAAGCGTCAACTGTTTTCATACTAGTTTAAAATGTGGTATAAATTTCATATCAAGCATCAACTGATCTTATACTATTTTAAAATGTGTGTATAAGTTTCCGATTAGAGGAGTATCAAGCGTCAACTGTTCTCATACTATTTTAAAATGTGTGTATAAGTTTCCAATAAGACGAGCATCAAACGTCAACTGTTGTCATACTAGTTTAAAATGAGTGTATAAGTTTCCGATTAGAGGAGTATCAAGCGGCAACTGTTTTCATACTAGTTTAAAATGTGTGAGTAAGTTTCATATTAGAGGAGCATCAAGCGTCAACTGTTCTCATACTAGTTTAAAATGTGTGTATAAGTTTCATATTAGATGAGTATCAAGCATCAACTGTTCGCATATTTGTTTAAAATAAGAGTATGCGTTTCAGATTAGAGGATCAGCGCGCTTCAACTGTTCGCATACTAGTTTAAAATACTGAAGAGTATACGTCTCAGATTAGTGGAGTATCAAACTTCCAAAACACTAGTTCAAAATATTTGTTTAAGTTTCCGTTTAAAGGAGTTTCAAGAGTCAACTGTTTGCATACTAGTTGAAAATAAGAGTATACGTGTCAGATGGATGAACATCAAGCGTCAACTGTTCCCAAATGTATTGGAAACATGATTATACTTTTAAGATAAAGGAAAGTCCTGGCATTCTATTCTCTTACTAATAAAAACGGTATTATAATTTTAAGATATGACATGCTTCAACAGTTATTCAATTTAATAAAAATACATATGCCTATTTTCAGGGTCAGTACAAACGGAAAACGACTCGTTGTTCAATTACAAATTGACTGGAGGAAACTTTTCATTTTTTAATGAACACCATACGCATCCACGGTTTCTTGAAAAACTTGTTGATAACCTGTCTGAGCTATTCAAAGACTACACTAAGGAGAACATAACAACATTCAACACGACTTGTCTGAGTGACTGGGACTCTCTTCCGAACGCAGAATGTCTTCTAGCAATAGCCAGGACTGGCGATGTTAAATACGGCCAGGCAGTAATGGATGAAGCTAGGAGAATACACTTGGACTATGAGCTACTGCGTAAGATGTTAATATTTCATATAATTATATGCACAAAGTATTGTTCCGTATTTGACGGCAAATAGTTTTTATATTGAAATTAACAAGTTCGTGTTGGTCAAATTAAATTAACTTTATTAATTGTATTGCTATGAAAGCTGGCCTTTCTAATTTAAAGTATGTTTTATTACAGATAATAATCCTCCGAAATATCTGCCTATTATGCCAGCCAATATTACTGCAGTGTACAAGGATGATGCGTTTTGGTCCATAGACCTAAAGGAATACGTTGTCGACGAAGACGACCCAGATCAACTGCTGTTTTTCGTAAAAACAAACATTCGACAATTTGCTTTGGGTATAACAATACAACTAGTTATATAATTACCAATTAACAGTTAGTAAATGTTTATAAACCATAAAAATGGATCATAGTTATATTAATAATCGGTACTAGGTACGTTTAGCGTATTGTGTTTTGGCTTAAAGTACGGATGATTATTGAACTCTAACGTTAACTTCGTAAGAAGAAATAGGTCCTTGTATTTTTCAAAAGCGGTATTAGTCTTGTTTGTACTTAAAATGTTGAATGTTGATGAGCAACCATGTATGTTAGTCTTTAAACGACATTATATACAATGTGCATTGCATACTTAGCATTCTCGCATTTATGAAAATTAGACAATGTATGTAACATTAGACAATGTATGTAACATTAGACAATGTATTTAACATTAGACAGTGTATGTTATGTCCAATACATGCAATTTAGTTCATCAAAATGTATGTTAGAAATGACGTAAAACAGAAGAAGTAGATATAAAATCGAACAGGAAACTAAGCATTCAAGGACGACTGTCAGCCACAAACACACAAAGAAACAAAGATCAGCTCTATATAAAGATGAATTAAAGGCAATATAAGAATCACAAACACACAAGGGTTGAAAATAGGCCTACCGCCTTGGAACGGTCATTGTCAATAAGGCCCGCTGGAGGGTTTAAACCAGGTTCTAGGGTGCACCAATCCTCACTCTTACCCTATTGCCATCCCAATAAACGGGACAGTGTAAATAGATATCCCCTCCAGGTAAAAATATCTAACAAACAAGGGATCATATGCCACGGAAATGATTCTAACATTTAATATATGTTTCCAAGAAGGAAACTCGCGTTATGGTTTTCTACAAGTGTCCATGTATATGATACACACAAGTGTATCAACAAACACAAAGTAAAATACAGGAACTTTCTTTGTTTTCCGTCATACGTTACAAGAAGTCCATTACTCTTGCACCGAGGAACATACGCATTAACGTGTTTACATGTACACAGTATTGAACTAAAGATTAATTCAATTTTAACTGTACAACCTACTTGAATTTACAGAGAATGGTGTATTCAACTGGACTGTAGACGAACAGTTACGTTCCATGGACACAAAGCTATCATTCATAGTAACTGACCATCTAAACTTCTCGACAGTACATGACGTCATCATTTATTATTGTGGTTGTGACGTGCCAAGCGAGTGTAACTTCACCAAATTGTCTATGAGATCCTCAGGTAAATGAATACTGTATATTCTTACGTCAGTAATCAATTCAAAAAAAAAATCCTTTAAAGTCCCTTTAAAGATGCATGCTTTAATGAGAAACAAGATTTGTGTTTTGCTAAGACCAACTCCACTGTAGGTTTGTCACAAATGTCGATCTAAATTGTTGACCGAATATATTTGATGCAATAAGTTATTATTCATTGATAGTAAAATTACATTATTGGAACCTGATTCAATCCTTTAACTAGTTATAAATGCCAATCTAAGCAACATGTGTGATAATGATTGGTAATTCTTCTTCTGCCGTAGATTATAGCGTTTTCGTTTCGGTTTGCTTTGAAAACATGCAAACTTTATTTAAATATTTCGTTTTAGATTCTGTAAAACTGGCGACGTGTATGTGTCCTAGTTCTCACGTGTCAGGAGAATTCTGTGAAAACAAAACTAATCCGTGCACGATAAAGCAATGTTACGGGAACATAACTTGTGACGAACATTCCTTGGCGGAAAATCCATGTGGACCGTGTCCCGTGGGCATGCGCAATGAAATGGAATCAAACATACAAAATTGCATTGGTAAGTTATCAGCTGCAGTAGAGCACATTATGCAACCAGGTAATATACATGCATTATACTGTTATCGGTTATTGAAAGTGTATGGCGAAAGATGACTTGAAAGGAGTTGTTGACAAGCATGCAAGTCGCCCTGCGCCGAAACAACGAGTTCTGCCTTACTTATACTTTCCCATACTACTTTAATACTTGGATGGTAAAGACGCTGCGTTTGAAACCTTCTAGCCTCTCATCACTTCGGATTCGGAATCCAACCGGGAGCTCGATTTGTAAGTGAGAAAGTTTCGATTCTTACAGATGGTGGGAGGCAAACAGTACTGGTTTTAACCAGGGAAGATGGGTGGCGTGCCTCCACCACGAAAAAAAGACCGTCATATATAGCCAACAATATGATGAAAATGTCGTAAAACACCATTTTACAAACAATAAATAACCATTTGATTGGATATTTTCATATTGGTTTCGATCGGCATGATTGCTTGATTATTACTTGTCATTGTAATCGAGTATCTTGTCTTTCATTTTCAGTATGTGCTGTTTATTATTTGGCGAGGATGATCAACCTATGACTTTGGCGTCGATTGACGTCACTAAAAACGTCAAACCATTTTCTGACAACCTTTTCACGATGTTTAGGTCTAAAACAGTTGGCGAGTGATCAGTTTGATTATTTCACAGAAACCTGTCGTTTCATGTTGATAGTTTTATGTTTTCTTTACTTTAAAATTATAATCTTATTAATGTTCAATATCTGGCCTGACCAAAGTTCAGTATCGTAGAATACGGGACAATATGAAATGATATAATAATTATATTACTTTTCGGTCACATACATTTTAGTTCAACCAGTGTTTTAGACAATTAGGGGTGAGGGCATAATTTATTGAGTAAAAATAAAATTGACTTCTAGAATGACTTCCACGACACTTTGTGTTAAAGGGACACACGGCAATCTTGAGGGTTTCATCAAACATTAAAATAAACTTCCCGATTTATTTACCCAGTATCGTTTGTACTTCAAACTGGTTTGCTTGAGTTGGGTTTTCTTTTTTTTCTTCTTATTCTACCATAGGTTTGCTTTATGCTTTTATTTAATAGCAATGATTGCAAAAATGCAAGTTGTGTAGAAAAACTAACGGAACACCGCAAGTTTTTAAAAAAGCAAAATTACCGTGTGTCCGTCGATTTTTTTTTCGATTTACTGAATACGACCTCGTAGAAATGTATTTCACTACATTCTCCTACCGGTATATTTTATAGGCGGGCTGTAATGAATAACACAGCGTCTCAAGGATCATTAAGTATATATCAATAAAAGCACATTCTATATCATAATATATGGGTTAGTTATTTTTCCTAATACAAACATAACTTAAGAGGTCAATTATAAGTATATATTATATTGATTTTGCTTTTTAATGATAAAACGGCTAAACATGGCAACCTAGAACTAGGAGAGACATATACATTTTATGCAGAGACATGTGTATGTCAGCCTTATCAGGGCATTCTTCCAGTATTACGTTTCTGGTATCATTATCAGCGGATTAGTTCTTGTCCCTGGACAGACATTAAACCAAAGCTCGGATATCAGTACACATCGCTTTTAAAATCAATTTTGAATATGTTATTTATATGAAGATTTCACCTTTTCGCTCTTATGTAAAGGTACGAAGTGTAAAAAAGCACACTAGTGCATGTACATCCGTGTATCTCTATATGCATTTGTTTATAAACTTTTTTTTTATTCTTCAGGACAAACGATACACGTAGAAGACACGATTTCCATCAGTTGTGATGATTATGGATGGGACATCAGTATTGACATGATCACGATGAGACAACTCTACCCAGTGGTTTCTGCCGCTGATATTTACCTAGGTGAAACTGCTTGTACTGGAGTAGAGAGTGGAGGAATTTTGAAATGTACACATGGTCTCGAAGAATGCCAGACTTTACAAACAGTGAGTTATAGTATCGGTTGAGTCGATATATTGTTCAATTGTGCTCATCGTCGCATTGCGTTTTTATTATACTGAAAGGAAAAAGAAACGCATAATCGAAACATTGCCTATACTACATACAAAGTACACATATAATTACGAGTAATATTCAAGATATATCTCAACGAGTTCTGTACAAAGAGGGCTACAACTAATTACAGAAATGGCAACTCTATCATGAGGTAGACCTTTTTAATCAAAGTATACTTTGTTACCCGAAATTCATAAATGGTGAAGTTTCGCTTGAAAAAGTCAAACCATTTTAGTATTGTGTTTAATGTTAAGAGATTGCAACGTTTAAAGCCTAAGTTTGCTCATCTGCTTGAGCCAAATGCGCATTCTGTCGATAATGAAACTTTAAAGTGGTAAACATTGGTGTGTTTGGTGCTGTTTAAACCTTTCTTTCCGAAAGGACAGGCCTAATATTGCCCTGTACCATTCGATTAGCAGTAGCATATTAAACATACACTATACAGAGGAAATACCCATTATGCGTTTATTTTTATTTTCAGAATATATAATAAATGTTCAACCATTGTTCTTAACTCAGGATGCTGACATAGTGAATCTAACGGTTGAACAAACAATGTTTACACTTTGCCCTTATTTCAGATTATTATCTATTATGCCAGGTGATATATAGAGGATCTTAAACGAGTTCCCATTTCATATAAGATTTATGAAACGAGTTATGAATTTTTTAATTTTAACGAGCCTTTTGGCGAGTTAAAATTAAAAATAATTCATAACGAGTTTCATAAATCTTATATGGAATGGGAACGAGTTTAAGATCCTTTTTGTCACATAACAATGCAATCAAATTAGTAAAAAATAATTCAGATGTACTTAGAACCGCCACGACGTCAGACACACTTTAGCGCCAAAACGTCATAAAATATGTGACGTCGTAACGTCGCGTCTCACACATAGCGTTGCTTATAAAAGAGATCGTGTTTTACCTCTTTACAAAATAGCAGTTTACGCCAACTTTTTAACAAACCAACTACAATGTTTTGTATAACGTGCATTATTTGTATAAGCTGTCACAAATAATAAGTTTATGACTCAGATCTGGGTGAATTTGTAATAAATAAAATAGTTTCAGTCAATAAACTTGCGTAGTGTTACAGGTTTAACTCAACCAATCAAAATCGTTCCAGGTTGTATTACACGTGTGTCATACAATAAAATATTAAATGGGTGTTCGACACTGCTAACAAGGGACGTTATGTGATAAATAGCGTTTAAAATGTAGATTCAACATTTCAATGTAATAATACGTAGGCGGAATTAATATAAACTTCGCAAGACCTAGTGCTATGTTAAAAAACAATCCATTTTATACACGTTAAATACTAGTAAACAGTTCCAATCAACCTCAAATTCCTATCCCAAACCTTTAGAAAGATAATAGAATGATATGGTAACAAAACTTATCAAAATGTGTCAGTATGCGTCTTTAAAATATTCATTGTTCTACACGGAATTATATATAGAAGTTACCGTTTGAATGACATTATTTAGGTTAACGACGATGCACTTGCGTACAGAAACGAGTTGGTATACGTTGTTCACGATCGCAGTCTTCCAACGTTTATCAGTCGGTACCACTGGCGTGTCAGTGTCGAGTGTGATGTCCTACGAAACGAATCGTCCATAAACCATTTCCATCATATCGATGGTGTAGGGCTCCACGTGACAGGAACGGGAGTATATGACATGAACATGACGTTTTACAGGGATTCGACGTTTATGCAGCAAATACTTGGAAACCCCGTCGACGTTCCTGTTGGATCGAAAGTTTACGTTAAAGTTGCTACAATGGTCGCTGATTGGTCAGTTAAGATGTGGGTTCACACGTGCTACACAAAGCCCTCTCCAACAGCACCAGAGCAAAGGAAATACACCATTATACAGAATGGGTATGTAATCCAGTTGACTTAGCATATAAATGAAAATATACAAGCGCATCAATAATGACGACAATAAACGTCAAGATTGCATGACGTCATTGTGCAGCCGAAACCTGCTAAACGTTAGTCATTGGCGACGTCAAAGAACAAACTGTTCCCACCATGTGTAAGATCAGGTTTTCCACCACCCATGTATAATAACATTATCCGGTATGCAGGAACATGTATACAATAGTAGAAAGTTTGACTTCTTGGCATAGGGTCTATACTATACTGTAGGATGCATGTAAAATTGAAAGTTGTAATCTTATATTGAAGGTTACACAGCAGAGGACGCTAGCGTAATAACATATGTTTAATATTTTCTTTAACTTTTACAGGTGTGAGGTCGACAGTAAAACGCACATCATCTCACAATCTGCTCATGAGACAATGATTGTGTTCGAGGACTTTGAATACACAAGTAACCGAGAAGACATATATGTGTTTTGTGATGCTACGTTCTGCGGCTCTTCAGATTACTCCGCCATGTGTGTGCAACGATGCAACCCCGTCATCAGAAGACTAGCTTAAGGGACGTTTTACAAAGATGTATATCGTGTTATGTTATGTTATGCTTTGATTACTCAGTGTATGAATACAGCCAAAGAAAGAATTAATGAAATGCTTTGATGTTATTATAAACTAGACGAATACTACGGCGCGCCACGTTAAGTACCCGTGTTTTGTCCTATTAGGGTGCAGACTGAAGTTAATTTTGATACCCAAAATGATACGGTTTGATGATGTTCCAGGCCGTTTGACACGTACCAAGGAACACTGGGTCCAATAATGAATGAGCTTAACTTAAACTACTACATATCTTCAATTGCATGCCAAGATGACATACGTCTATCCATGTGACACTTTGCCCATGGCATATGGAGTTCTATGTTTCTGAGAATGATTGACAACCAGCCTAACTTTAAATACTCCTAAAGAATTTAACCGCGGCGGTGGCGAAATGGTACAGCGTCCGCAAAGCATGCAAGAAGTCGTGGGTTTGATCCCCGGTCAGGCGCCATGCATGCAGGAAGTCGTGGGTTTGATCCCCGGTCGGCCATCATGCATGCATGAAGTGGTGGTTTTGATCCCCTGTCGGGAGCCATGCATGCAGGAAGTCGTAGGTCTGATTCCCGATCGGCCAGCATGCATCAAGAAGTCGTGGGTTTGATGCCCGGTCGAGTGCCATGCATGCAGGAAGTAGTGGGTTTCATCCCCGGTCGGGAGACATGCATGCAGGTAGTCGTGGTAATGATTTCCGTTCGGCCACCATGCATACAAGAAGTCGTGGGTTTGATCCCGGTCGGGCACCATGCATGCAGGAAGTCGTGGGTTGATTCCCGGTCGGCCACCATGCATGCAGGAAGTCGTGGGTTTGATCCTCGGTTGGGCGCCATGCATGCAGGAAGTCGTGGGTTTGATTCCCGGTCGGCCGCCATGCATGCAGGAAGTCGTGGGTTTGATCCCCGGTCGGGTGCCATGCATGCAGGAAGTCGTGGGTTTGATCCCCGGTCGGCCACCATGTATGCAGGAAGTCGTAGGTTTGATCCCCGGTCGGGCGCCATGCATGCAGGATGTCGTGGGTTTGATCCCCGGTCGTGCGCCATGCATGCAGGAAGTCGATGGTTTGATCCCCGGTCGTGCGCCATGCATGCAGGAAGTCGTGGGTTTGATCCCAGGTCGGCCACCATGCCTGCAGAAAGTCGTGGGTCATTCCAAAGACTTCATAAAATGTTACTAGTAGCTCCCTTGCTTGACGTTCAGGATATAAATTATGGTGCTAGGACTGTTCGGCCCGGTGTCAGTATACCAGTATAATGAGCATAATTAAATATAGCGTAATTGGTGGTATCTTACATGTCTTACCTATAATAGATAAGTGCAATAGTTTAGTCTGTGTGAGATTGGTAACTGGGGACACATTTTCGATACAAATTGGTAAATTAAGCTGAAACGTTCTCCGTAATGTTGTACATAGGTTTAAGCCTGTTTACTTCTTTTTTGTATGTACAAGCCGTACTTTTGACTTTCTATATTTGTTTGGTCTTAATATGATATATTTGGATAGCATTTCTAATCGAATTATGTTTTGCTTGTTTTTTCTGGTATGAACATGTAGATGTGCAACATGTTTTTGCTATGATTAAATCTGCAGAAAAATACGGTGTCCTGTTAGGGCCATCTTACCATCGCATCTTACCATCGACGATCGACCCAGGTCGATGGTCGATGGTAAGATGCGATGCTCGATGGTAAGATGCGATGGTCGATAGTAAGATGCGATGGTACCATGCGATCGCGTCTTACCATCGAATCTTACCATCGCCATCGCATCTTGTCATCGCAACTTACAATCGATCATCGCATCTTACCATCGACCATCGCATCTTACCATCGCATCTTACCATCGACCATCGCATCTTACCATTGCATATTAAAATCGACCACCGCATCTTACCATCAACCATCGACTTATGACACATGTGCTACGGTCACTCTTGGTATCGAACTTGACCAAGTTTTCCATTCCCGAATATTGCAAACAAGCGTTCGTGGGCGAGTGAGGAGTGCATACATTGGAGGAATATGTGAAACATACTTATATAAAGGAAAGCGGACACATTTCACAATCGACTTTTTAAATGACACTAATTGATTATAACTATGCATAAAACATGCAGTGCCTCATTTTTTATGGTCAAGCATCCTTAAATTTTACTAGTTGTCTGAAGGCGTAAAGAAACATTAAGAGCATGGTGGGGGAAGAGGCGGTCTGAAATGTATCCAGTCAATACACATACAGGGTATAGATCACGGTTTTAACAATGATGTCCTGCAATTCGGGGTTGGAGAGTATTGTTTCGAGGATTTATATAGGCGCGCGCCCTGCCACCCTTCCTCTCCCCACTGGAACCTACTGAAACCCAGACAAAGAAGGGTGACAATGCCAAGTTTGTTGTACTTCTAAATATCGAATTCCGAAGTTTGAAGTCTGATAGGTCTGACGCGTCTATAGGTGAGCTATAATTTCGTAATAAGGCCAAACTAAAAGCTATGTGTGTTTAGGCAGGGCTCTTTATTTCAATGTTCATCCCAGGTTTAGGGTAACATGCCAGAAAATAGTAGATAGGGTAGGTACGGATTAATTTCCATACATAGTTTATGATAAAACAGCCTTGATTTTTATATTTTTCTGGTAAATTGGAAAACAATGCTAGATTTCACCAGAAAAAAAGGTAGGGTCGGGTTACCCAAAACAGGTTTTTGTTCACTCACACACCCATCCAACCCACCCACCCAACATGGTTGAATAGTTTTCATTACACTCGTATTAACATATTTATCAATTTAATATTTAACCCCCGGAATCCCTTGGGCAAAGCTGTTGCGTATAGATTGGATAGATAGAAAATAAATGTGTCAAGTATGATTTCTGGATGTGGACTTGATTGCTAGAAATTTCCTTTTGATGGGTTGTACTTTTATTTATACTGTCTGTCAATTTGAGCGCTGAAGACAGGACAATAGCGAGGTTGCCATTTAAGCTAACCAGTGGGCAATATTGCCTACTGACCGTTCCTGAAAAGTAACCCTGCCTTCACCACTCTTTGTATTGTATTGTCCTTTTCATTGTGTAAGTTAATTTGCTCTGTGTTTGTGGTACAGTACAGAGCTACGGTGCCATTGCGTTTGGGTGCTGTGATTTCTATAGCGCCATTTTTCTCTATTTGTAAAGCTATGGAAAAGTATATTGCATAACATAAGTATAATTCACATGTTATGCTCATTTACTTGTCTTTTCTTTTCCTCGATTTTAAATGAAAAACCAAATTAACTGAATGTATATGCACGTTTCAGTTAAATTGTAATGTCAAGCCGTGTTCTCTGTTTAATTTGTAAGGAGGCAAGCATTGTGGTATCCTGCTGAGTGTAACGTTTTTCTTGAATGATGTCTAGGTATTATGTCACCAATGATTTTCCCTCTTGACAGCAATGTTGTTGTGTCACATATTTAATTTAATGATTTGCTGCAATTTCAACTCAAGTGTGGATAACACAACAGTGTAATTTTCATTTACAAAACTAATGAAAAATTCACGGCACAAGACATGTAAGAATGTTTGTTTTTCGTTTACTAAACAGGCCAAAGTTATGGCTGTTTTCATTGATATTGCTCGCAAAGTGTAAACAGGTTTCGTTATAGCCATCGTAGCATCGCGTATCTACTTATAAAAGCAATAGCGATGGTACAATGCTAGTATGGCAATGATTCGATGGCGATGGCGTTAATACGATGGTAGGATGGCGTTAATACGATGGCGATATTAGGATGACGATGGTACGATGACGATATTAGGATGATGATGGTACGATTGCAATATTAGAATGACGACGGCAGGATGGCGAATATGGATGACGATGGTACGATGGCGATATTAGGATGACGATGGTACGATCGCGATATTACCATGGCGATATTGCGAAAGCGATGTTAGGACCGCGATATTACGATGGCGATATGACGGTGATGATATTACGATGGCGATGGTATGATGGCGATATTAAGATGGCGATAGTAGGACGTCGATATTACGATGGCGATGGTATGATGGTAAAATGCCGATAATACGATGGCGATGGCACGACAGCACGATGGTGACCATGCGATGGCGATGGTACGATGGCTCGAACGAAACACCGTAAAACACGCGATATTTCATAGTACCATTACCAACGTACCGCCGTACCATCTCCATCGTACCATCGGTTCAATCGTCACTGGGAATTTGACTTGTCAAATTAGAAGGTGTCGATTGTTACGGATGGCGGTGTATACAGTACTGGATATACCCACCAAAAATGGGACAGACTACCTCTACCATAAAAATGTCGACCGTCATATAGTATAACATGTGTTTAAAATGACGTAAAGCACCACTCACACAATACAAACAAACCACAAAAGCGTACATGTATATCATATATTACATCTAAATGTTTCAATAAAAATAGTGTCGAATCGTAGCTTGTGCTTTAAACTTAGTGAATGAAAATAATCGCATACAGATCGCCATAGTTACGCATGACATGAATGGCTTTGGTTCACATTTCCTATCAAACAAACGTGTTGTTCCATAAAATTAGTATAGATTACTATACTCAGCAAAAAAAAAGAAACGTCCCTCCATGTTTAAGTTAAATTACTAAAGATATCCACCGTTTTCTGTATAAAATCTATATAGAAAATAAAGTTCCTGTATCTGTGGACAAAATTCAGTTGTCAACATTACTTTGCAATCTAAAGCTTTGGTGTGGCACACAGCAAAGTCACGAGGTGTCTAAATTGAAAATCACAATCATTAAAGTTCTCGGTTCGTACGGAGCTCAGCTCGCGTCGCCAAGCGATGCGCGCGCGAGCGACGCGCGCGCAAGCGAGCTATACAGTAACGCGAGTACCAAATACTACGAGGTAAAAAACGTGGTAAAAAAGTCAAAACACAGTTAACTCCCTTAGTCAAACACACTTAACTCCCTTGTTAAGGGGAGGTCATGTCTGTATTCGTTCAAACGCAGTTAACTCCCATCTGTATTTGGTATCCGGCCCACCTCTATTCGCGTTGGAGCTAGTCCATGCAGTTGGCAGGTTACCAGATTTCATCGTTAATGTGACGTCATTAGTAAGTAAACAACCGTTGGTGATTATTGCGGCCAATTATTGCCAGCAGGATAATACAATACTATTACTAAACGTGTAGTAAGTATAACTAGAAGTGTACAATAATGGATAATACAATACTATTACGATACGTGTAGTAAGTATAATTAGAAGGGTACAATAATGGATAATACAATACTATAACGATACGTGTAGTAAGTATAACTAGAAGTGTACAATAATGGATAATACAATACTATAACGATAGGTGTAGTAAGTATAACTAGAAGGGTACAATAATGGATAATACAATACTATTACGATACGTGTAGTAAGTATAACTAGAAGGGTACAATAATGGCTAATACAATACTATTACGATACGTGTAGTAAGTATAAATATACGAGTACAATAATGGATAATACAATACTATTACGATACGTGTAGTAAGTATAACTGGAAGGGTACAATAATGGATAATACAATACTATTACGATACGTGTAGTAAGTATAAATATACGAGTACAATAATGGATAATACAATACTATTACGATACGTGTAGTAAGTATAAATATACGAGTACAATAATGGATAATACAATACTATTACGATACGTGTAGTAAGTATAACTAGAAGAGTACAATAATGGATAATACAAACTATTACTAAACGTGTAGTAAGTATAACTAGAAGTGTACAATAATGGATAATACAATACTATTACGATACGTGTAGTAAGTATAACTGGAAGGGTACAATAATGGATAATACAATACTATTACGATACGTGTAGTAAGTATAAATATACGAGTACAATAATGGATAATACAATACTATTACGATACGTGTAGTAAGTATAAATATACGAGTACAATAATGGATAATACAAAACTATTACGATACGTGTAGTAAGTATAACTAGAAGAGTACAATAATGGATAATACAAACTATTACTAAACGTGTAGTAAGTATAACTAGAAGTGTACAATAATGGATAATACAATACTATAACGATACGTGTAGTAAGTATAACTAGAGGTGTACAATAATGGATAATACAATACTATTACTATACGTGTAGTAAGTATAACTGGAAGTGTACAATAATGGATAATACAATACTATTACGATACGTGTAGTATGTATAACTAGAGGTGTACAATAATGGATAATACAATACTATTACGATACGTGTAGTAAGTATAACTAGAAGTGTACAATAATGGATAATACAATACTATTACGATATGTGTAGTAAATATAATTAGAAGGGTACAATAATGGATAATACAATACTATTACGATACGTGTAGTAAGTATAACTAGAAGAGTACAATAATGGATAATACAATACTATTACGATACGTGTAGTAAGTATAACTGGAAGAGTACAATAATGGATAATACAATACTATTACTATACGTGTAGTAAGTATAACTAGAAGTGTACATTAATGGATAATACAATACTATTACGATACGTGTAGTAAGTATAACTAGAAGGGTACAATAATGGATAATACAATACTATTACAATACGTGTAGTAAGTATAACTAGAAGGGTACAATAATGGATAATACAATACTATTACGATGCGTGTAGTAAGTATAACTATACGAGTACAATAATGGATAATACAATACTACTACGATACGTAAAGTAAGTATAACTAGAAGGGTACAATAATGGATAATATTATACTATTACCATACGTGTAGTAAGTATAACTAGAAGGGTATAATAATGGATAATACAATACTATTACGATACGTGTAGTAAGTATAACCATACGAGTACAATAATGGATAATACAATACTATTACGATACGTGTAGTAAGTATAACTAGAAGGCTGCAATAATGGATAATACAATACTATTACGATACGTGTAGTAAATATAACTAGAAGGCTGCAATAATGGATAATACAATACTATTACGATACCTGTAGTAACTATAACTAGAAGGCTGCAATAATGGATAATACAATACTATTACGATACGTGTAGTAAGTATAACTAGAAGGGTATAATAATGGATAATACAATAATATTACGATACGTGTAGTAAGTATAACTAGAAGACTGCTATAATGGATAATACAATACTATTACAATACGTGTAGTAAGTATAACTAGAAGGCTGCAATAATGGATAATACAATACTATTACGATACGTGTAGTAAGTATAACTAGACGGGTATAATAATGGATAATACAATACTATTACGATACGTGTAGTAAATATAACTAGAAGGCTGCAATAATGGATAATACAATACTATTACGATACCTGTAGTAACTATAACTAGAAGGCTGCAATAATGGATAATACAATACTATTACGATACGTGTAGTAAGTATAACTAGAAGGGTATAATTATAATGGATAATACAATAATATTACGATACGTGTAGTAAGTATAACTAGAAGGCTGCAATAATGGATAATACAATACTATTACGATACGTGTAGTAAGTATAACTAGAAGGCTGCAATAATGGATAATACAATACTATTACGATACCTGTAGTAACTATAACTAGAAGGCTGCAATAATGGATAATACAATACTATTACGATACGTGTAGTAAGTATAACTAGAAGAGTATAATAATGGATAATACAATAATATTACGATACGTGTAGTAAGTATAACTAGAAGGCTGCAATAATGGATAATACAATACTATTACAATACGTGTAGTAAGTATAACTAGAAGGCTGCAATAATGGATAATACAATACTATTACGATACGTGTAGTATATATAACTAGAAGGCTGCAATAATGGATAATACAATACTATTACGATACGTGTAGTATATATAACTAGAAGGCTGCAATAATGGATAATACAATACTATTACGATACCTGTAGTAACTATAACTAGAAGGCTGCAATAATGGATAATACAATACTATTACGATACGTGTAGTAAGTATAACTAGAAGGGTATAATAATGGATAATACAATAATATTACGATGCGTGTAGTAAGTATAACTAGAAGGCTGCAATAATGGATAATACAATACTATTACGATACGTGTAGTATATATAACTAGAAGGCTGCAATAATGGATAATACAATACTATTACGATACGTGTAGTATATATAACTAGAAGGCTGCAATAATGGATAATACAATACTATTACGATACGTGTAGTAAGTATAACTAGAAGGGTATAATAATGGATAATACAATACTATTACGATACGTGTAATAAGTATAACTAGAAGGGTATAATAATGGATAATACAATAATATTACGATACGTGTAGTAAGTATAACTAGAAAGCTGCAATAATGGATAATACAATACTATTACGATACGTGTAGTAAGTATAACTAGAAGGGTATAATAATGGATAATACAATACTATTACGATACGTGTAATAAGTATAACTAGAAGGGTATAATAATGGATAATACAATAATATTACGATACGTGTAGTAAGTATAACTAGAAGGCTGCAATAATGGATAATACAATACTATTACAATACGTGTAGTAAGTATAACTAGAAGGCTGCAATAATGGATAATACAATACTATTACGATACGTGTAGTATATATAACTAGAAGGCTGCAATAATGGATAATACAATACTATTACGATACGTGTAGTATATATAACTAGAAGGCTGCAATAATGGATAATACAATACTATTACGATACCTGTAGTAACTATAACTAGAAGGCTGCAATAATGGATAATACAATACTATTACGATACGTGTAGTAAGTATAACTAGAAGGGTATAATAATGGATAATACAATAATATTACGATACGTGTAGTAAGTATAACTAGAAGGCTGCAATAATGGATAATACAATACTATTACGATACGTGTAGTAAGTATAACTAGAAGGCTGCAATAATGGATAATACAATAATATTACGATACGTGTAGTAAGTATAACTAGAAGGCTGCAATAATGGATAATACAATACTATTACGATACGTGTAATAAGTATAACTAGAAGGGTATAATAATGGATAATACAATACTATTACGATACGTGTAGTAAGTATAACTAGAAGTATAAACATGAGATATTAATGTTAATAATACATTATTATTAAAAATATGTTCGAGAAAAACGCCGTACTGAAAAAAGAAGATTATACAGTGGTTTAATTTCTTATTTCGAAATCAGATGAGAGAATCTTTATTTTTTACTTCATAAATAAATAGTCAAAATTAATCAGTACTGTGAAAAAGCGGCTTTAAAGTTGCATGAAAGAATCATTGAAACTATATACATGAGCTGGTTTTAAAGTCTTCGAGAATAGTAAAAATAAAACAAAGAAAATAATTAATAATTACTAAAGTGTAGACACCATACCTCATAGTCTAAATGGATAATAAAAATAACAATACACAAAAAATCTTTGTATTTCTAAATAGAACGAGAAAAAATACACGTTTATTGAATGGATCAAGCGATGATCATTTGTAAAAATAAGTGCTTGTGTAGACAGACATATTAACCTACATGTATACCTCGACAATGGTATACCTGGTGCTTGTCTAGTCGTGTATACATGGACACGAGTGCTTGTCTGGACATATTACATGTATACCAAGACAGAAGTGCTTGTCTAGACATGTTACATGTATACACGACAGGAGTGCTTTGCTAGACATGTTACATCTATACCTGGACAGGAGTGCTTGACTAGACATGTTACATGTATAACAGGACAGGAATGCTTGTCTAGACATGTTACATCTATACCTGGACAGGAGTGCTTGTCTAGACATGTTACATGTATACCTGGACATGAGTGCTTGACTAGACATGTTACATCTATACCTGGACAGGAGTGCTTGTCTAGACATGACATGAGTGCTTGTCTTGATATGTTATATGTATACCTGGACAGGAGTGCTTGTTACATATATCTTTGTCCACATTGGTTCCGTCGCAAGACTTGCCGAACCTAGTCGGAGATGGATTACTACATGTCCTGGTCCTAGTCCTCCGTCACACGTTGCCGAGCAACTACCCCATGCCGACCAGTCAGACCATCCGCCATCTTGAATAAATAATTAAAAATGATTGAATAATAATATTAGGCACTATACATCATTGAAATGTTGATGAAATTAAATGGGCATACAGCGAGTTCAATACGCATGCAAGTGTAGACTATTTTCGGGTAGTAAATACATAAAATCATCTAACAAAATTGCCCCTTAAACATTACAATATTATGTGTTGATGAAATGAATCGCTACACATGGTACATAGATGACGTAAAACGTACGTACACGACATAACTTGTTTAACTTCTGATTGCTCTCACATCGTCCATAATATCAGGTTTATTAATCGTCTAGTTAACATGGTTAATGGATTAAGTTCTAATCGATTAAGTTTTAATGGATTTAGTTTGATGGGTTCTCGTCCAAACCAGTATCATTCAAACTAATACACTGTAGAAGGTATTTTCTTTTTTGCTTTTTTTTTTCACTATAGAGGTAACAAATAATTTGTTGGTACCTAAAATCGTTGTGTATTCTTCGGAATACAGTAAACTAGTGAAAAATAACTGATCAGCACGTGATAAAAGACAGGAACATATACGGGTATGAATAACTATTACAGACTGCTGTCTTCGGAGGGAAGCATCTCGTGCAATATGATAACACTACAGGAGCAATCGATACTCTAATATTAATATATCTTTAGAGTCCGCTAATTACATACACATGTTTGAAGTCGAACTGATATTAAATATATAAATTCGTGTCCGTTTCAATGTGTAAAAATTCCGTAGTAAAAAGCCATTGTCAACGTATCATTTTACTATCGCACGTCGACTTTTGAACGCGTTAAGATGTCGATACTGGATGGTGGTACGATGACCCTACCAGAACACCGTATGTACGAGTGTTCGCTAAGGTAATATGAACATGTTTTACATTCGTCTTTGTACAGCTTTATTTGTCTTTGATATATACTGCAAGATAATTAAGTCATAATTTGACATATTTAGCTTATAAGGAATAAGCATACAAAGCATTTAAACAAGATTACTGATGGATAATTCTGGAGGGAAAGAAATGGGAAAAGGTGAAATAATTATCAAAAACTGCACGAGAAACCAATAAGGTATGACCATTTAAAGGTTGTTCTAAAAAGTATCTGAACGCCGCAATTTGGAGAACTATGACGTCATAGTTCTAAAAAACCATATATGACAAATTGATATATATATTATTACATAATACATTATTACACTTGAGTACATTCATACATTTTCGAGTTTCTATGATCTTTTTTTTTTATAAATCAGTTAATTATCATAATATATATAAACATTCTATATAGTGTAATTTAGAACGGTGGCTTTCATATCCGTTTCGAAGAAAACATCAACTTGTCATGTAGTATGTGTTAATCCGATTACATAATGTTTTCTCTTTTTTCAAACTGTTTCAAACTCTCAATTATCAAGCTTGTCAGACAGTCACTTCAATATATTTAGTGATATAAAACGATCATTTAGAGAAACTGAAATTAAATTTTTGAGTCCTTATTGAGTCCTTATTACACTAATAGTGCATATTATATTTTCGAAAAGTCGATATAATGTCTTTAATCGCTCATCATTCGACAAAATGATATTATATTGTATTAACTGTTATTTGTCATAGAATTACATGAATACCCACATACGCGATCACGGTATTAAGGTATACACACACAATTTCACTATTTTTACAACATTGATAATTTGTATAACGCATTATTTACAGCTCTTTAAAATATTAACTGTACATTTTATTATAATATTTCCACATATAACGCGTTTTGTTAAATAAATACATGTAAATTTGGTCGTATCATAATGACATACATTGTCATGAATAATGTTTGACATACAGTTTTAAAGTTACGTTCATATCATTAATGGCTCATTCTCCACATTGTAGGTTGATTGAAGAATCGAGTAGTATATATATGTTGTTTTTACTATACACCTGCTTCAAACAAAACGGAGATCTCCAACGCAAACTCGTTTACTCGGTATGCAAACTCGTTTACTTATAAGCAACAACAACAGCACTCCTTTAGCAAACATGGACATTCCATTATCGTACAGATGGAATAATCTAATATGTCGGTATGCTATGTAGGCTGTTTACTTAAACAACAACACTCTTTTAGAATGCATGGACATTCCGTTATTGTACAGTTTGAATAATCTAATATGTCAATATGCTATGTAGGCTGTTTACTCAAACAACAACACTCCTGTAGAATACCTGGATATTCCGTTATCTTACAGTTTTAATAATCTTATATGTCAATATGATATGTAGGCTGTTTACTCAAACAACAACACTCCTGTAGCATACCTGGACATTCCTTTATGGTACAGTTGGAATAATCTTATATGTCAATATGCTATGTAGGCTGTTAACTCAAACAACAACACACCTGTAGCACACCTGGACATTCCGTTATCGTTCAGTCCGAATATAATACAGGCCCGTTTACTGGAGACGGTACCATTGCAACAGAGGTCACCAACAATAAGTAGCAGTTCGACGTACACAGTCGATTCCACCGTAAGTAGGAATTCTTGAGTTGTAGATCGTACCCTGGATGTTGGTACCCCATCAGCTAGCCGTTCAGAGACAGAGGTTAAACGTTTCTTTTGGGATAACCAGGACCATCACCCGAGTGACAGTTTCCGGAATCATGGCGAACAAGCGAGTCCGATTACAATCGAGGATACCAGTCGCTCAGCCCGCGACCATGTTCAGTCACCAAGAATCAACCCAAGGAAACCAGTAAGACAGAGACGACCACCCGACCGATTCGGAGAGTGAGTGTACTCAAATCATTAGGAAAGTTTTTCATTTACAGATTTCTTTTTCTTCCGAGGTTGCTGTCCGAATAATAGTTATTATGACGCAGTTACGGGATATAGTGTTATTTGTATCGGTTGGCGCGTCTTAATGCAAATTGAGAAAGTGATAAACGTACCGCTTAATGAAATGTGTTTTTCTTTTCAGGTGACCGAATAGATTTCATTAAATTCTTTAAAAGATGATTTATTTTGCTCATTAATACAAAGTTTGTTATTTTTCAGAGCAAATCAGAATAAATTCACATTTATTTTGTAGGTGGTTTTAATAATGCCAGAATTTTCCTTTGCCTTTTGTATTCGTATGTATTTTAATATTTTGCCATTTGTATTTATATGTATTTTAATAGTTTAGATCACGATTGTTTGTCCTGAATATGGTTGGATGCAGTCTGGACAACCAGATGTTTTTTTTACTTAATATGTTAGTGGCAGAAACTATGTAGAGAGATGAAGGTAGTATGAGTTGTTCCCCTTTGAGCAGTATGTGTTCAATGTTTTCAGCTGATATGGTCATTGGAGATACCAGGAGGTATTTCAAGAGTGAGGGGGATGTGTAACATGGTGTTTATAAAGTGTTTTAGTTTTAATATCAATTGTATTGATGCTCTAAAGGATAAGCTGGCAAGCGCTCACATTAATTGTTTTGTGGTGACTTTTTTGCGTACTGTGTTGTCTCTGTGTTTATTATGTCAATATGGTGTGAGTGAATGGTTTGGCGTGTTAAGCGAGGGATGAGAGGTTCTCACTACACGCTCGTGATTTATATCCCAGAGCCCATAAATGGCGCTAAAACTACTAACTCCCGCCTTCCTTTTCTGTAGACAAAGACATTCTATATTTATCTTTGAGAGAGTAAGGTCGCGAGACCAAACTTGGAGTATAGTTAATCAAAATAGGTTTTGCCATCTATATATAGTTAGCTCGTACCTTTGAGCAAATAAATTATAGTAACGATTCTGGTAAGACTGTGTTTTATATTATTTATTAGATGTGATTGATGGATTTGTTGGATTGAGCCGTTTAGCAATATGATGTTTACCTAATTTTACCAATTATTGTTTCCATTTTTCAGGCTCAAATCGTAGTCTATATTATTGATATGGTTACGTCATATATTGCGACGCCTGAAAATAAATGATCTGAACCATGGGCAGTATTGTCATGTCTTAATACCCCGCAAGAAACCCCGTTACAGGTGGTGAAAAAATCGTTCCTCAACCGGGAGTCGAACCCAGAGTCTCTGGTTTACCGTACCAGTGCTCTACCAACTGAGCTATCGAGGACATACGGCTAAGAATCGATTATTCACCATTTACCGGTACCCGGTTACATACACCCCTACCAGGTTGAAATACGTCTCTGAATTTCTAGTGGTGTTCACTCCAGACCTGCTGTCATACTTATATTCATACTGTGTCATGCTAACAGACACGGTCATGGATCCCGGACGATTCTCCAATATAACGTGGTGAAAAAATCGTTCCTCAACCGGGACTCGAACCCAGGGTCTCTGGTTTACCGTACCAGCGCTCTACCAACTGAGCTATCGAGGACATACGGCTAGGAATCGATTATTCACCATTTAACTGTACCGGTTACATACAGAGATGAATTGTGACACGGGCATTGCAATATATTTATATATATATATATATATATATATAAGATCAAGAGTCCTTGTGCTGGTAGATACATACAAAAATGATCACACTTACATTTTTCTAAAGTGAATTTTATGTATAAACATAATTGAATAATATATCATACATTGAATGACGAAAATACGTAAACAAGTTCCCTTTGTCTATTCTTGCGAATGGCGAGAGGTATTCAGTATTAGTTCTACCAAGGAATAGGATGGTGATCTGCCTTCAACACTAAACATAGCATAACATGTGCTGAATAATGACGGCAAGTACCACAAGCTAATCGGAGAAAGAAAGCTGCTCGCAAATAAATATATAAATCAGCCTGAGATAAACTAAGTTTAACCAAGTTTATCTGGACAGATACAGTTATTGCCACACGTTTGTCCGAAATTCACTGATAAACTGTTATATATAAACTACAGGAACCCCCGTAAGTTACCAAAAAATGGCTGGGTAGGATGAGGTACCGTATGTGAGGTGACTGGAACCCTATTTATTCATATCTTGGTTAGGTTAATGAGTCCTATTTGAACAATGACGTCCCAATGTATGCGAAGGTGGAGGTAAACTCATGTCTTCGACATAAAGGGGATGGGGCGTAAGTATCACCGGCTGCCCTAGCTGCCTCGCTGACCCTGCAAACATTGCAGTAAACCCCAGCCATTACATCTTGCAAGCTATTCAATTGGCTATAACTACCTCAATCTAAATTAGATAGCTTTTGAAAAATCCTATTGAAATATGAAGAAGGAAGTTTTGAAATAACTGATCAACATGTCTGATTATCTACATGTAAACCCCTCTTTCTGTTCTTCTACACTATGAAATGTAAATACTAGAGAAAATTAATTTTATGAATAATATAACAGATTGCATCTTAACCGAACTATATATTAAATGCATTTAAATCATTTTTATTATTTTAATAATTTAATAATTTAACTTGATTTACCTTGAATAAACAACACACATAATGTTAATAAACAATATCGTATAAGTTCACTTAAGTGTTGCATCAGGCAAAGTGTGGAACTTTTCCTCATCAGCATGTATCAGTGTGCACACGACAGCTCCAGTCACAATACATTAGATAGCCGAAACTGTTAATGAAATAGCAACCATTACAACTGGTTACTTCCACGAACATTTCGATTATTCTGATTTCTTAAATACACTTTTATCACGATCAAATTGCAATTGGTCATACACTCCTTTTTCTGTGGTAATTGTTTCCAATTCAATATCACTTGCAACTCTAGGTTGTGAAGTATTTTCGTCGGTATTTATCATGGTGATGGTATTGAGTTATGGTTTAAAACGTTACGCCAAAATATAAGGAAGTTAACTTACTTTAAATAGCTTAATATACCCGTCATCTTATCAATATAGTTACCTAAACTGTACACGCTTCTTCGAAAAGTCACAGTTGTTTGCTTATAAATAGGTGTAGTATTGAGCTTACTGGACATACGGTAAAAGAGCTCTCGTGATTATACTTTGTTACCATAATCTTACTTTATTTGTTAACTGCGGTAATTCACTAAATAGGATTTGAGATTTTATTTCTTGGATGAATTAACAATGCGACACATCAGAAAGATATTTTTCTTGCTCTCGATTTTGTAAAGGGTCAAACTTCCATTTGTGTGTGCAAGAACTTTAGTAAAGATTATCGGACTTACACCAAAGGGTTTATGATGATGCTGGAAGACTTGGACAATGAGAATAATTGACGATGTGCTACATTCTGGTGGCCATTGATTTCTCTTAATTAAGAGAATTCCAGTTTGTTTACCTTATCATAATTTGACTTTCAGAAATATTTAAAGACATTCCACAATGGCGATCTTTACAGTTTATGGTCATGAGTAATTGCAAAGAAAGTGCCCCACATAACAATAAAATAATGATGTTTAACTGTAATAACAGGCTCGTTTCATATTGAACAGGTTTCATATTGAGGCCCAAATAGAGAAAAATAAATGTTCAAATTATCAATTCAACTTTATTTCGGACGTACTTATTATTGCAAATACAGTGAGTAGATGTCAAACGTCTGTGTTGTTGAGCCGTAGACATTTCACCGTATACTGTTTTCTGATGGAAAGCAAGATAGCCACGGCTATGATTGTATGACAGATAATTAGGAATGGAGTGTTTCAGAAGAGTTGATGAACTATTTTAATTGAAAGATTCGTTATGTTCAGATGTTATTGGCTTCCAAAATTACGCTAAGGACCTATTTCGAGCATATTATATTTTTTGGGCGAGGGGAGAGAGAATTTGTATAGGTCATTGTAAATCACAGTCAGACATACAATGTTACGAGAACATGATGGTATTCAATTTTGTATTAGATGCTGAGGCTCTCCAAATACAGCTGTTATCTGAAGTTAAACTATTAAAACAGTTTTTTTGTAGGTGTTTCATAAGTTGTGTTTTGGTGTTATTATTTGCCTATAAAGCAAGGGTACACAACATACTACGTTCACGCGTTGCAGATCTATGGCCGTGAGTTATATATCTAGTTTGTTTACGTTAGTATATATTTTTTATAATTGTAAGGAAGTGAGAAAGATGGGACCTATAGCACATTTAATGATGGATAATGTAGAAATAAATATGACTGAACTTGAGTTTAAGGACATGTCTTGGATTATCTAAATCTCCGGTATATTTCGATGGACGATGGATCGTTGAAACTGTTACAAAGAAACAAAAACACTTAGGTTCAATATTTTTTTTTAAAGTATCCCATACCTTCCCTAATTACCAGTGCCGAACACCCAATTCATATTATATAGGGCGTGACTCTGGCCCTAACGTTCGGCCTTTGGTCCTCCTAATACATTCCTCTATATATCCCACCTTTATATAACAAGACTTGCTCAACGCTGTCAGTGGACGGTGTAAATGAGTCCATTTAGTATCCAATTATCACTTATACCGATCATCGTTAACTGAATCATAAAAAGAAAGTAGGTAGGGAGATTTTGCGAGATCTCGCGTGAATTTATATCGCGTGTTCGTTGCTATGTAACTATGTAAACTTATTCGCGTTGTACAAAAACTTACTGGTGTTGATGATCGATAATTGCTTTAATCGCTTGGCAGGTATACGTGGTGATTAATATATTTTGTTACTGAATAAATTGATTTCTGTTTTATGAACTTGTTTGTGTTTTTTATCGTGAGTCGATCGTAATTAAGTAATTGAGTCGGTGATTAAACATCATCAGTAAACCATACAGTAAGGACCTACTGTAGCCTACTGGAAAATGGCTTCCAAACGTAAGACTCTCACGCTAGAGAAACGCGTAAAAGTGTTAATCATATATGTAAATTACTTCTTCAATTACTCTTAAAATACCATTTTTAAAATTGAATACATTTTTTTTTATAATTTTAACATTTAAAATTAAATGCAAGCAGTATTTACTTACATTAGATATATACTTGTATTAAGTATTTACATGGTATGCTTCTATTATATAAATTAAAGAAGTATATACTTTTAATGACATGTATGTTTAAATAAATATTGATTTGAAATAACACTATGTTTACTTACTTCATACTTTACATGTACAAGTTATGCAACATGACCTTCTATATAACAGCCACCTGCCTATAGCAGCCAACTTCAATCATTTCCTTAGGTGACCGCTATAGAAATGTTTGACTGCATGTAAATATGTGTAATGCAGCATGGGACGATGATACACACTGCATTCAATCGGTAACACTTCTAGCACCTTTATCTTTTTTTTGATCCTTTTCAAACGTTGTCAGACTGTTGTTATCAATGAAACCTCCCGGATTAACTCTCGGATTCTTTTGAAAACTAGATACGTCAGAATAGTAACACCAATTTTATTGTTTTATTGTTAAAATGAGATCAAGTAAAAACCAAATCAAAATACGACATTTTCCAATAAATCACAGGCAATTAACTCATTGTTAGAATTTTAATTTTATTGAAGCTCGGGCTAGTTTGAAAACTATTAAGGATCTCTTAATAAGTCAAAGGTCATACCACTGATGCTTTCATTTAGATATGGCTAGTTTTCAAACCCTTGAATTATTAAAAGATCCTTATATTCTTTATGAACACTCTAGCAGATACATCGTTTATACATAAAGATACTCAATCGCGACGATTAACGAAAGTGACCAAATTACAAATTCCAAGATGCTCTGAAAGCAAACTAAATATTCTAGCCAGACACAAACTAACCCTCTCCCCTGCTCCCCTACACCCCACCCCAACAAAAAACAAAAACGCAAACAATGTAGGTGAATGCCATAGTATCAACAATATTACCAAGTTAGGTAACGCTCGGCTAGTTTGTTAAAATATATATTGCATTGCGGGAGGTTATGTATTTACAATGTCCTGCTTCATTGGGATAAAAATATATTAATGGTAAGCTTTTGTACACCCTAATACCTAATTCAAACCACCAGCTACCTGTTTGCCATTGACCGTTCAATGCGGTTTGTGGTGTCTCACACTTCGATTATATGTATATATGTATAAATGTAGCTATATCTATTTGTTGTTGTTTGTTTCCTTTGAAAGCGTGCTTTTGAATAAATGAATTCTGTGAATATTACATTTCCAGTTCGACTTTTTTTATATCTATTTTATCCGGTGGTCAATATTGGCCAAGCCCTATGGGTTGGAGTATAGCATAGAGCTATTTAGGAAACACTTCAAACATTCTTCATTTCTTAAGCTATACGAGGTAAAGGACTAATTTTGTGAATATAGCGTTTTGTTTCTCTACCACATTGATTTCAAATTGCCAATCGGGGGAAAGTTTTGTCCCTCCCAGAAGGTCACAGATTTTACATTGAGTTTTATAGTTATAGGGATATCGTTGTTGTTCAGAATCTGGGTTTCATTTTCAGTTAATATTCGTTTTCGCCTTAGGAAATGAACACACATGAGGACGACTTCGGGTCAGTGGACCTGTTGTTGCTGATGCTTTTGGTGCTTCTGCTGATGTTGTTATTGGTGGTGGTGGTGATTGGGTTCAATGTGCGTGTCGTCTTTTCTCAATAGGCGGTGTATAACAAGTCAGGCATCTATCCAATAGGTAACACAATCAAATAACTAATAGTTGTTTCCTGATGTTGCTTTCATAATGTGTATGATACTTGATTATTTCTCAACTGGTTGACATAATTCATGCCTAATTCCAGCTGCTGTTATGAGAAACATGTTAGCAAGTAGAGCGTCTACATGACTCTCTTGGGCGTCGCGTTATAAATTAAAATGTGTCATTTAAATATATGAACGCATACGACATATTCGTCAGTCGGTGCTTTATTCTGTTTCAACAAATGGTCTATATATCCGAATAAAATGGTTAATACACATTCGTATTATGTACACGTTAAAGGGACACATGGCAGTCTTGATTTTTAAAAAAGTATGGCGTCACGTTAGTTGTCAACATAGCCTGCAATTGTTCAATCATTAATAATAATACTTATAAGAATAGTATAAAGCAAACTGTTTTTTGCATTTTGTAAAATGATGACTGTATCTCAGCAAATGTATATTTAAACCTATGGTTGAATAAGACGGACAAAATCATTTCAAAACTGTATTTATTTAATCATGTTATAATCAAGATTAACGTCAAAACGATACTGGATACGTTAATTTCAATGCTCAAGACACATGATTTTCATGGATCCCCTTAACATAAACAAAATACTGCTGATCACATACAGCTCTAAAGACCAGTCCTCATTTGTAAACAAAAATAATTGATCACTGTACATTTATATAATACATTCAAATATATTGGTTTAAATTATTATATCTAAATATTCCTAATCAAATCAATATATGTTTCGTCATTATCTGTGAAAAACGCCTGTACGTTTTGTTATATATGTATATATGTATACGTAGGAACAACCTTATATATACCAGAATACACTGTAGTACCTTTACAGACAATACATTTATGTCTATAAGTATGTTTGGAAATAGACTACAAGACATTGTACATATCGAGGTATAAACCAAAATGTCTCGATAATTATATATTTGAGGATTTGCCATGTTAACGTTTCGTTTAATAAAAATAAAGCTGTAATTTAAATATAAGCAATCGTTAAACAATCACCACTAAATAAAAATAGTGTTCAAAAGGTCATGTTTTCAATTATTTAACATGAACTTATATTAAATGAACATATGGAAAAATAGTATCAGGCATTACATTTAGAGCCACAATTTCTTAATCCGTTCACGAACAGTCTCAGTCAAACCGAGATTGCAATATTTTTTGTATTTATCGTGTTCGACGATTTCCAAATTTATAAAAAATACTGTTTTATACTTACATATAATTTGTATTTTGACTTTTTTTTTGTTACTATGCCTGACCATATATAGTGTTTACCTCTGTCCGTACGTACGTATGTCACATTTTCTTGTCCGGAATACCCTTCCTGAACTTCACTGTTTGGCGATACTGGTATGACTGGAATACTTACGGAAAATGTCAATTACAAGATTTAAACTTTGAATTCGCAAGTTTTCATTATTTTAAACATATACTATAATTCTAGAGAAAGTTGTATTATGAATGTTGCCACTTTTGTTTGTGAGCACCCTCATCGGAGTCATCCTATGATTTGAAAAGGTCATCACATAACATTTAACTGAATGTTTAACCGTTTATCAAGACATTATATTGAAAATGTATAGCCGGTCGCCCCAAAGATAGGAAGGCTACATAAAAATCCGAGAAACTGCCCTAATCTAACTAACGAATATATTTTCCTTTGATTAGCAAATTGTTAGCAAATTGTTCCAAGGATAGACTCCGAAACACAGAACCAGTGTACATACAAATCCGACGGACTTGACTAAGGGAACATGTTTTACTCAATAATACACCAAATAAATTGACTTGCGGCGATAATGCTTCATCCGTGTCAAATCCAACGTGCTATCAACTAGACCGCGCCCGCCCCCTCGAAGAGTACGAGGTCCTCGCCGAAGTTTGGAGGGTGAAAACTCGTTAAATGTGAACATCTTTAAAATATCTCAGCACATTGTTTTTTTTCCATAAGTTGAACCCCGCAGAAACCCCACCCAATTGAAAATGTCGCAGCTTTATCTTCCACCGCTGATATCAGACCGAGATATTTCGATCAGGGGAACATATCTAGTCGTTTTTGTTAAGATGTATATGTTCAACTACCGGCTAGGATCCTATGTCAGAAGCAAACAGGATCAGGTGCCAGGCACAAACAACTTAACGCTTCTGGCAATCGGTAGATATTATTATTTATTAAATACGTCCAATGGATGTTATAGCTGAACATACATAATTCCAGATATAGCATATACCAATAGCAGTCTCCGTTTTTGAAATTTTCTTAGAACAATACGTACTTTCACGCGTCGGTGTGAAAACAGTGCGCGTTCCTTCACATCTAAAACACTTTTTTTAACCCGTTCTTCATGAATTCAGACACACAAATGCATCTAGTGTTAGGTGGGCGTGATCATTTTTGAAAAGAGTCTTATTGTAAAGAAATATATTAAATATGTTTAACAGCACATCCAACAGTTTACGTGTTTTTACTAGCCAGGGTCCTTTACATGAGCAACCAGGATCAAGGTAACGCTGTTTTGAGCAGCCAGGGTCCGTTACGTCTGTCCACCGTGAATATAAACCATTAACATGGTCCGTAGCTTCACTGGGGCACACAGAGGCAGTTGCCTTGGTTGAATTTTGGGAATGTACATACTTTAAATAAAAACAACTATATACTTGTATATAAGGACCCTGGGGAAAATGCAACACATTGACAAAATCCAGGGTGGAGAGGGAAGTTAATTCCACCGGACACCAACATAAGCGATATGCCTCGGTTAAATTACGGTTACGGACCTGTTTTCATTTAAAATGACGTTAAAAATCATTGAATTTGATTAAAGAAATTTAAAATTTAAATAAATAAACATACGAAAGTTTAATTACTAGTATTTGAACTTTTTACTTTCAGTTTTTAGTTAACACTTACCCTGTCATACAGACGGAAGCTGACATCTTTCATATTTTCTTTGATTTTGAAATCTGATCATTCAGAACTTTAATGTTCAGATTGCCGATTCATACATTTTTTTTTTCATTTTTTTTTCGTGAAAACATCAATATTGGGGCCCGCCCCGAAACATTGGGGTATGGGACTCCGACTCTTACGCCTATGTTTATGACAATATAGAAACTTTCCCTCTCTATCCCTCTCTCTCTCTCTTTCTATCTCATTCTCTCCCTCTCTCTCTCTATCAATTCCTTCCATCCCTCCTTCCTTCCCCCACTCTCTCTCCCCTTTTCTCACTATTTTCCCTCCCTCTCCTTCGCGTTCTTTCTTTCTATGTCTCCCTATTTCTCTGTGTGTGTCTCTCTCTCTTTCTGTCCTTCCTTCCTTTTTTGACTCTATGTCTCTGTGTGTGTCTCTGTGTCTCTATATCCATTTTATTTCAATTTCAAAATTTCAATTCATGCATAAATTAAGAGGAATTTATTTAAAATATGTTGATTTATAATCTATTAAAATGTATAAACCATGCATGCATAACTTCAAATAACAAATACTATATCTCAATCTTTACCATCAGTTTTGAGCCTCTACCAATATTCCAATTTTGATAAAACAATGTCCCCCTTGTGTTTTGTGTCAACACACACACACACACACACACACACACACACGAAGGATTATTTGCATAGATGCAACGGGTTAGTTGGAAAGGGTCTTTGTTAAAAGGCCGCTACGTTTAATTATAGGTATTGTTTTGGATTATATATAAATATGGACTTATAATGTTCTTTGAGTAAGTACATCTTTAGCTTCATTTTCAATTTCTAATGACTTGTATTTCCTATTAGATCTTTCTAATGAAAATTGGTCTCATCAGTTCGGTGGTAAAATGCCGTCTTCTAAAACCCGCTTTTATACCCGTTATAAGACCAGTGGTCGATTCACAAAGTACCCGAAGGGTCTCATACAGTACCGCCTTATCTCATAAATATTCAGCGAATTTACGTAGTGTGCATGTTGTATATATGAACCCACACGTATACAGTAATCACTTAGTACAACATGCGTAATAACCGTTAGATGTGTTCAGTTCTAGTGTGCCTTTCATCGGGATTGTGTAGCTTTAAGGTATGGTTGTGAATAACTGACTTTCAGAATTCCATTTCTATATGTCGGAAAAAAAAAGTTAATAGATCCCTAAACTATCCCTCAGGAAAAATTCATCTCCATTTCGTAAATGCATCTCCATTTCGTTATCTGCGCATCAGTGATTTTATTTGACGATTGAGATGATAGAAGACCGTTTTGGTATGTCACAGATTTGAATGTCATGCATTATTGTATCGCAAACGTGTGCAGATTTTCTCCGACCATGACAGATAAAGGGTTGCATTACGTGCCTTTAAGGATATCTGTTTAAATGAAGTTGCTTAGAGACTGTGAACAGGTGTCGTAATTTGTGTTGCAATTTTATTCATGTATTTACACGAGAGCGGTGATGTAAATACTAAAAATGTGTGTGTGTGTCAGTTGTGGCCGGGTTTAAGTTTCCAAATACGGAACGAGATTACACGAGAGCGGTGATGTAAATACTAAATATGTGTGTGTGTGTGTGTGTGTGTGTGTGTGTGTGTGTGTCCTTTGTGGCGAGATATTTCAAAACGTCAAGAAAAAACTATGTCGGCTGAAACATGAACAGTCTAACAAAAAAATGCCTTGGTCGATAAGATGAGTTTTATGCATGCACGAGTTGTATTTAAGGTTTGTTCTATTGACATATGGCAGTTGTTTATGAAGCCACTGCGTGCTGTCTTCAAAACCATAGCCGGAAAAGTGAGCATGGATGGTCGTACCTATCATTCTAAACTAAGGATTGATGTCACTTTGGAAGTCACATACTACCATTAGAAAAATGTAACTGCAGCTCTTTCAGAAAGAAGAAATTTATTGAAAAACATATACAAGACGCAAGAGGACGTACATAATGGTTTGGTTGCTGGTGGTGTCTTTATTGTATGCATATATATATATATGGCCGTGTAGGACAAACACATGAGGACATATTTTAACTATACATATACCATGTATACTAGACTAAGTTTGGAAAATATCAATTGCTGTTTTTGAAGGGTACACCTAACTATTCTACATAGTTCAATCTAGCGCAAATGCTCGGAAAAGACGATTTTACAAGTAATATGTCAATGGAAATGAAGAAACAGTTTTCTCTTGCAAATACAGAAACTAAACCAAGAGTCATCGAATTGTGGGTGAACGATTAGATCTCTTCACAGGAAATAAATACTATGAGGAAAATAAATACTCTGATACAGACACGGATAATGACGTCTTACTATTTTAAATATGAACAGGTAAATACAATAACGACTAAAATCAAAACTGTATTGTTAGTTTAAAACATTCCAAACTATCCTTTAACTTGAAATGACATCAGATCAAGATGCGCAGGTTAATAATTCAATATTCGAATAAGAAAGTCGACATTGTTTGCAATACTGTTGCATTAACCTCAGAGGGTGTTCACTCTCAATTAGCAAACTTCTCTTTAAAATCTTACCCATAGTATATCTGATATGTTATCTACTGTCAAACGAGTGGAATCTTAAATAATTTATGAATATGATGATTCAGTCAAAACAACATTTTCATTGTTTGTCAACGAATCTACTGGGGTAGTAGAGGGAAGACTGATAAGATACAATGCACAATCTGATAACTGCAACATGTACAACTTTTAAAGGTGCAATACGTTTAAATTATCCACCTATATAGAGCGGTAATGTAGAATAACAGTAGACGCTTTGCAGAAACGTTCATATAATTAGGGTTTTTAATTTTAACAAAGTGGTGTATCGCTTATAAGGCAGGACGTGGGTGGGTGTAATTTAACATAACTGTATTGGAAAGATGTATAAATTTTGTGAAATAAAAACTCATAGAATTATATAACTTGATGAAATATGTATATATTACATATATTAGTTTATTTTAGCCATAGCTTGTGTTTCTAAATTAAACTTTCTGCTGACGGAATATGGTGCTAAAACTATGTAGTCTGGTATTTTTGCGCTGGTTTTACGTATTCATTCACTGGTCCATATATTGTGTTTGACACACTACATTTATTTTCTCGACTTGTTTTCCCTTCTATTCAGTGGCTTACGGGATTCCAAAACTGTTTGATATTATTTTGGCAATGTTGTCCATGTAATCCCACTAACTAAAATATGGTCACCAAACTGATACACTATATTATTATTCCAGATAATACCGCATAATGTTAAAACTTAAACATCAACAGTACAGACCTTTTAAAATGCGAAAGGCAATTGAACTAGTATGAGACGACATTTCGAAGCTATGGCTTTATCTGGTGTACCTTGGACAACTTAAATTGATAAACTGGCTGATCGTGTCGTTCTGGAAATGTCTGGACAAAAGTAGTTCTTACCAGAGCCAAGGAGGAGGTCATTGTAGAATACGTGAAATTGATGGTAGAAACTGTTGATCTGTTCATCCGGTTTGACTTGGAATCTTTATGTGAGGCATCCATCCAACTGGTTCCGGAACTTCGGTGGTTCTACCCAGGTGCCCGCCCGTGCACGAACATTGTCCGGAGGGGCACCTGGGGTCTTCCTCCACTAGCGTTTATTTCGCTCTTCGGGGCATTTAATTTTATTAGATACTGGGACCATACGCCGTACGACATGGGGAAGCAAATAACTCCATGTCCACCGCCGTATGCATGCCATCTTCGGGATGGTAAAAATTGTGTACTATTGATTTTATGAATATTGAGTTCTGCTCAACCCGGGGCTAGAGGGCGTGAGCGGTAGCTAGCATATTTCACTACCGCTCATGAACAGTCTCAATCAAACCGAGACTGCAATATTTCGTATGTGTCGTGCTCGGCCGTTTCCAAAGGTCCATTATCATACTCTTGGTTACATGTTATTAAGTGAAGTGACACTCTAAGTGTAGTCTCTTATTACAGAAGAACAACAAGAGCAGAACTGTTCTGTGAAGTTGTACTTGTTGTGTGGGTTTTATATGTGGAGCTAATGTTTTCAGATATAGTCGATGATATAGTTTGTGTCATACTGTATTAAAAATAAAAAAGTGTCGATAATATACAAAAGTATGTTGATAAAACCATGTATACTAGTACTGAAGTATAAAATCTCAAGCATAACTTATTTGCTGTTGGGAGTGCATAGGAACAGCAATGAATACAGATCAATCAAATGCTGGTTACTTGCTTTGGATATCATTTTTGACTCTCTTCTGGAAAATACCACACGTGGTATAAACGTTTTCCTTAATGTGACAATAATAGTCTGGTTACCGATAATAGTCACAAACTACGTAGATATTTCTCAACTTTTTTTCGAAAAACTACTGGAGAAGTACACCAACAAATTTAAAACACTTCTACGACTAGGAATATCACAACCCTTATTTTATGGAGATGTGGTTTATACACTTCGCAAGATAAAGGGATCTGGCAAGTTTCCTGATCACTTTACAAAATGAATCAGGATGTTCGTCAGAAAAGGATACGAACCCTTTAGTATTACAACGCACTGCATGTTTGGTGATTGACCCCTTCACAGTCAGTCACTACGCTTCACTGTTACCTTGTGCGATGAATGGACAAACTCTTGGAACTCTATGAATGCACCTAGTGAAACCCCGACCAAAGGAGGTAGGTATATAAGCTTTTGTCCCTCGGGTTTTCTGGTCCTACCCTAGATTAGTTTTCTTGCTGTGGTTGTTCAGTACAATTCTAGATAATTCCTGAAATGTTTCTTATTTTGTATTTTATATAGCTTTACAACAACATCTTAGTGTTTCTGTTGTTAGTTTCTCTGGATGTGGACTTTATTGTTAGAGATTTGATGCGATGTAGTTTTGTATACACTGTCTTGTCTATTTTTGGGCACTGAAGAAAGGATAATAGCGAGGATTGTGTACACATGAAATCGATTCAAGGTAACGTGTAGGCCTTATTGCCTACTGATCGTTCCAAATCGGTAACCCTGTCTTCACCACCCTTTCTGTTGTATTTTGTCCTTTTCATTGTATAATTAATTAAATACTGCTCCTTGTTTGTAGTACAGTACGGACCTACGATGCCATTGTGTTTGGACGCTGTGGTTTCTATAGGACCCTCAATATATAGGTACTTGACGTAATGAGTAGTATCTGTATTACACGAGATATTTATTTGATAAACACGAGATATTTATTTCAAGCTATGTACTGTTTGTCGAGTATGTGATATAAATATGTCGATTTAAAATCTAAAAAAATATAAAACAATTCGAGTTAACGTCATGTTTTAATTAAATAAAATTTCAACGGAATGATTAGCCCCGGTCATCCGGCATGATTTTGATTTCTTTACTACGCTTTGTTACGTGTATTCTAGTCTCGGACAGATAAACCCGTATGATGTATATGTCTTATTTGCAAATATCGGTCTTGGCAAATTATTCCGTTTAAAGTACCCACTAGCGATTAGCCGAATGTATTCGCAATTTTTCACGCAAATAAAAGCCAACCTTTGAATGACTCGTATGTTGTGAATAAAGCTACATGAGTTTTCTAGGCATAGAAAGCAGCCAAGCAGGTACTCAATGACTTGTCAGAAGACAGACTAACAAGACAATATCCAGTAAGGGCATACAAAAACACAACTGAATAAACGTAACCTTCCCTTTCAGGATTTAAAAACTGACTTTGACCAATCATCTATCATACCTGTCTTTCGGTATGAACTCGTTTTAAGTTGTCAACCTTTTTTAAAAAGCTTTACTCTAGCCTTAGGCACCCGGCCTGATTTTGCTTTCTTCGCTACTCTATGCTACATGGATTCAGCCAGGGCAACAGCATAAAGGCCTGGATGAAAATCGATGGTTGAACTTGCCACTAACGTTGGTGAGATTTTGGCTAGGCTTTGAGAGATTGTATGTACCATAGACATATTTGCATGTTAATTAAAAGTTTAAAAATTTAAAATGTCTTTTGACTTATGAGAAGCAGCATGTGATGGTAACAAGACTGTGTAACTAAACTGTTGCGTTATGCTGTAATTGGCGAAATTTATACTTTTTTATTTTAAAATAATATTGATTGTTATCTTTTGGTTAATAAATGTCGCCTGTTATTTGTTTATCTTGTCCCCAACTCTCGCCCTCCACGACTTATCGTAAAATGTAAAATATAGGATTGCTATTTGATTTTATTTACTGTGAACTGTTTAATGTATTGTTAATTCATTGTTATCTATTATCTAGAATCATCAAATTCAATTTGTTGTTATCCTGTTATGAGACCCTTACCCCAACCCCATCCCTACAACATAATGTCAAGCAAACGTTGACTTTTATGTGCGTGAAAAGCCGGCGAATACAGTTGGCGCTTTATTTTATTCTTCCCAGACTGATATTTGCCAATAAAAGTTAATATACTAAAGTGAAAAAGAAACGCAACTCGGGTATATAATATAGATATATATCGTAACCACTATATAAAATTAAAAAAATATAGAATGGGCCTGGAACCTTCTCATCTGCAAAACTGTAGAATTGCTTCAAATTATGTTGTAAAAACTCCATGTTTTGCTGGAGCGACGACCCTTGTTTTCTGCCATCACTCAAGCAGCACCTAAAACAATACAGGGTGATGATGATGCATTCATCAAAGGAAATGTCACCGATCATGCTACACATTCTTAATTATGGCTTAATCTGAAGAACATTTACACGGAATTTTAGCATGGTGACATTTCCGTTGATGAATGCAAAGCATAAAATCGTTTCATTTAGGGTAACTTATGGGAGTGGCTATAGAGTACGGACGTCGCTCTGACGTCACAGTGTTACTAAGTACACTATGCTACATAAAAGATAGAGTATGTCTCATCTCGTTGGTTTTTTAAACACCTCGATGGGCTACACCCATCTCGGTGTTTAAATAAACCAACTCGCCGAGACCAGACTCTATCTATTACATATTATATCTTTAAGCATTTGGATTTCGGCCATTTTGAAATGTGCTAACATAGTAACAGATGAGTGGGGTGAGATTGTGGTGGGCATTTATTATATTATAGAAGAGCTTAAACCTAAATCAAAAGTAAAATAAAACATTTCTATGTAAATTCGGGTAAGCCACATCTTGCAATGTGCCGAAAATATGTGGTCGGGGGACATTTAATATATTATAGAGGAGCCTAAATCGAAGCCAAAATAAAATAAAACAGTCCAGTATGAATGTTCCTTGGGATAAGTCATAATTTTGAGATATGCTAAAAATAGTAACAGAGTGATCTGTGACCTTCGAATTGAAAATATGGCCTTTATCGTGGAGATTAAGGCAGACAGTATACACCATAATCACGGTGTAAGACTAACAACACGGAAATATTTACTCTTTTTTAAATAACTGGATAAGGATTGATGTTATCTGTTTAGAAAAATAGATACAAAATTAATTTGATAGTGTACCCCGCCATCCCCTTCCCCAACCACCCTATCCAACATCAGGCACCATAGTTATGATGTAATAATAAACAAAACTAACAACGATGAAATATTTACATTTGCCCCACTTTCGCCCCTCCCCACACTCCCCACCCTCCCCAGACCCAGAGATGAGAATTGGGTTTTTTTGAAGAAAAAATACCAAACCAAAAACAAAATTTGAGAGTGCAGCCTCCCCCCAACCCCTCCCACTACTCACCAACTCCCTTACCGAGCCCATAACCCAATATGGTTTAAACTATGATTAAGAAACGTACACATATATGTTCAGTATAAATATAAAGGACATGTTCCGTTTGTAACATATTGGAAGACGAATTTCATTTTTTTATTTTAGAATGTACACTATATACTGATTTAAGGAAAAAATAAATTAAATCGATACTTCTGGTTTAGGCCAAATATTCCGAAGTTCATTCAGTTAATAACATGTGAAAATGGAACAACTATAAAAAATCGATCTACATATGTATATGAGGGGTTTATACTAAGAAATTATATTATCTATAATAATTGATCATAGTATTACAAATCAATTAGTATAGCTCTTGTTAACCATAGATTGCTACTAACACTCATAAGTATTAAAATCTGTTGATATTTAAAAAGTACATGTGCAATCAAACTTGTTTTAACGGTCACGTAAAATGGATAGACACCTGTCTTAAGCAGACGTATATTTAATAGCTGTTCTATTATCTTAAATTTAATTTAAGTTACACTCTTTTACTCTCCCAAGAGAACGAATCTTAGTAAGTGAGAAATGGAGAAAATGTATGACAAAAAAATGATATGTAACAAAATAGACTTGATATGTTGCCATTTATTGACATGTGTATATATATGTATTGTGTTGTACCTCTGTACTCATGGACCTAAAGGTCTTTTGTACTTTTGAATAAATATAATAAACTATACTATATATAACAATATATTAGATGTCTATAGTGCACCTTACCGTCCCCCGACCACAACCCTCTTGATGATGGATGGGTCGGGAGTTGGAACTTAGGTGGGCATTATGCACCATAGTTATAGGTGTAAGAATTAATAAACAAAATAATGCAGAAATATGAAAATAAATTAATAACCGGGTTTCGGGTTGTGTGGGCGGGGTGAGGGCATACCCTAGTATGAATGAAATAAGAATAAGAAGAGTAAATCATATGGTCAGGAACAAAGATTGGATGTTTACTTAAACCAAAAGTATTGGACATTTCTTAGGCTATGTTAAGCTCGTAGCGAGCCCGTGATTCATTTTGCACCAACATTAAATATGCCCCCATCTAGATAATGATATAAGGAATCCCATCCCAAAATTTGGTTTAGCTAACGCAAATGGTTTAAATGCTATAGATATATACAACAATTTACATGCAAAACTTGATCTGAGTTTATTGCACATTTTATGGCCCATCACAATTTTGGTTCCATGGAAGCCCAGAATATATAGCAGACACAATTACTATTACATAGATGTTACTCTGCAATTGATACGATTTGTTGATATGTCTAAGTAAACATGTTGCTTTTACCTATTACTATTACTAAATGTAGTTGAAGGATCATAAGTAGATTCTGCATATTCTGCTTTGTATACTTATTTGGGTAACTCTTTAACAACGCTAAACAGAAAACACAAATATAAAAATCGGTAAAGACTTCTAGATAGGATCTACCAACATAGCTGTTACTCTGTGATTGGTACAATTTGTCGATATGTCTATATAAACATGGTACTATTAACTGCTTTATTAATGTATTACATTACTTTTATATGTATCTTTGATATTTTGAAACCACTGTAAAAACTATGACCAATAAAATATCTAAAATAAATATAATATTGAAACATCAAAATAAAAAAAAAAAAATAATAATGTGACCGACCCTCTAGATAATACTATAAAGACACCCATACACAAATTTGGTGGAGCTAGTACAAGAAATGCTAGTGATATAGATCTGTCAACACAGCAGATCTAGCGGAGTGTGAAAATGTCATTATTACATGTACAGCAATCCTTCTAAATGAATCGAGGTTTTAAATTATTAATGCAAGTACCTTGATTAAAACAGCAAGTAGAAAATCTTCGCAATTGCTTTTTTTCAGCAAGTGGCTAAAATTATTAAATTTGATCCATGTAGGCATCAAAGATTTCGAAAACAATAATTATAGAATTTGCCATCTCAGATGGTACCGACCAACCTCATTGCGCAGGGACTAAAACAGTTAAACTTTCAAATAGCATTTAAAATAGAATCGGCCATACACGCAATGAAAAAAAAGTAAAACAAGAAGAATATTTCTACCTACCTACCCATCTGAAAAAATCGAAGGTCGTGTTTGGGCAAACTAAGATGTGTTTACGTTTGGCCTAAACTGATATCCTATTGGACTTTAAATTGAAGGAAGCGGGCAATCAATTGATTACCATCTTTGACAATACGCGCCAATTAAAAATCGATTAATCAATGTTCCGATCGTTTCAGATCAATCTGTATAACGGAAACAAGTAGACCAATTCTTATCAATTCATCACACGATAAGGATTGATGGCAGATAACGTCGTATCAGCAAATGTTATCACAGTATACTTAAGGATCTTGAACTTTAACTGTAAAAGATACGTGTTTAAATGAAGCTTATGAAGTGTCATTTTAGAGTACAACATTAATATTATTAATCCGGATCACTGCTTATCCAGGCAGATGGGTATTCAAGTTCATTTTGTCATTTTTGTCATATTCATCATCACCTCATATTGTTTTAGGTGCTGCTTGAGTGATGACAGAAAACAATGGTCGTTGCTCCAACAAAACATGGAGATAGTACAACATAACTTGAAGCAGCTCTGTAGTTTCCTGCAGATGAGAAGGTTTCAGGCCCATTCTGCGTTTTTTTTACGTTTCTTGTTCACTTTAGTACATTTACTTTTATATATTCTGCCAATTGTGGTTTTAAAAGCTTTTCTTTTGTTTTTGGTTGGTTACGTCCTGCGGACGTTACACCGTCACGGTGATCGGCTTTTTTTAACGCATCTTCTTATCTAGTCTCTCATAATGCGTTTAACATGAAACTGTGACCTTTCTGTATATGATCTAAATTCACTTACATCTTGTCACGTATACATATCTAATCACTCGAATACATATATAATCGGCCAATAGCCGTTAATCAATAGTTCGATCATATATTAAATGAGTGTGTATCAGTGTTTGTCAGTAGCAGACGGAAGCAGAAAAGAAATTATCCTGTTTACCTTCTCATGACGAGTTTCCGGATTGGTTCAAAATCATAGGGAAGAACCGGATTGTTGATTTTTCATATACATGTTCAAGAGTACAATTATCTTCGCATTCTCACAGGCAGATACTCACAAAATAGGGTTAAAAAAGAAGCTTGAAAAAATAATGAAATAGCTATATACGACGCAGTGTATGACTTCACATAATGCACCGAAAGTCAGAACGTGTCATGTGACCTAACGCGTTATGTGAAAAATGGTCGACGCATTATGTGACTCAGGTTATATTGGCCAAAAGTAATACATTGAACCATGCCGGTGAGAAAATGTCGATTCTTACGGATGGCGGGAGGTACAAATATGTATATATATATATATGGTTTAATGCCTATGACAATAATGCAAACCACGGGAGCGACCACAGAGAGAGTACATAGGGTTAATGATTAGCAATTGTTTGATATCAGTTTTTGAGCGCGTCCATGGCAGTTGCGTCTATAACTCTCTCGTCTCTCATCGCCGCGGGTTCGAATCCCACTGGAAGCTCGAGTTGTCAAATGCACACGTTAATGGCGATGTGAAATGGGACACTGCATATTTTAAGGGCTATCATAATTTGGGTTCAATGGGAGCAAATGGGGTATAGGAACCCACATTACGTCTGTTACCCGTAAGATAATACTTTAAGGAAGCTCATGATCAAATTTAGTTGAGCTATAGCAATAAGTTTAAAATATATAGACCTGTAAACACAGATTACGCGCAGAGCTCGATGTTGACTGGGACGCGGACACTGACGCCGACGCCGGTGTGATTACATGCGATCTCTTATATTCTTCAAATCGTTGATCTAAAACAATGAATAGTAATTGTTGCTGTATATCACAAACCAAATACAGATGTGTTTGGTAAAAACAACATTACCATGCCTGCAGCTACTGTTTCGACCTAATTTTTTTCAAAAAATTGATAAATTTCAAAGTACTGAAGTTATGTTATGTTCCCTGAAATCATGAAAGCGACACACAGTAAAACTAAAACTGCATATAACTCAAGATGTTTTTTTCAATTCTCATTCTCTCCCCTTTTTCAAAAATACGGATGCAGCAAATTGATAATGCACACTTTTTTGTTCATGTCATATTTGTTATATCAAAGAAATCATTAGATTTGCTGAGCATATTCAGTAACAGCTATATAACTTAATTACAAAATATAAGTTATGTTATATCGTATACGAGCGGCCAGAAGTTAGCATGCTATTCGATATTCGACATTCGATATTCAAATTGAAAAAACAACAAACTCGGGATTCGTTATTGTACAAATAAGTTTTGAATATCGAAAATCAAAAACCTCGAGATTCGTTATTCATCAAATAAAAGTTTTGAATATCAAAAAACAAAAAACTCGAGATCCGTTATTCATCAAATCAAAAACTCTGGAGAAGTTCTTGACAAACTACGGTGTAAGCATTTTCATGCCTCTTCTCTAAGCACCTACGACTTCTCTACACTATATACTACACTACCACATAATCTTATCAAAGAAAAATTGCTTCAGCTTATTCAGAAGACATTTGCTAGAGAAGGTACAACTTTTCTAGCTTGTAATAATGTCAGGGCTTTCTTTACTAACGCCCCGATTGATAAGTATAATATGTGGACTTGTATTGATGTTTGTAGAGCCTTATCTTTTCTTCTGGATAACATCTTTATAAGATACGGTAAAACTATTTACCGCCAGGTTGTTGGTATTCCTATGGGTACTAACTGTGCGCCACTCGTTGCAGATTTGTTTTTGTACTGGTATGAAAGAGATTTTATGTTGAGTTTGTCACCTGCTAGCCAGGGTGAAATTATTGATGCCTTTAATAAAACTTCTCGGTATCTTGATGACATACTCAATATTGATAATCCGTTCTTTGCTCATATGGTTACTAACATTTATCCACCAGAGCTCACGTTGAATAAATCCAACAGTTCGGATACAGTAGCAGCATTTTCCGATCTTCATCTCTCGATTTCAAGTGATTGTATTCATACTAAAATTTATGATAAGAGAGATGATTTCAATTTTAACATCGTTAACTATCCACACCTGGATGGAGGTGTACCTCGTGCTACCTCATATGGGGTGTATATCTCCCAGCTCATTCGATTTGCTAGAGCGTGTAATGATGTTATAGACTTCAATGATCGAAATCAAGTTATTACAAGTAAACTTCTTCAGCAGGGTTTTCGTTATCACAAACTACGTAGATCTTTCTGTTAATTCTACCGCCGCAACGAGGGCCTGCTGGAAAAGTACAACACCAACCTTTAAACACTTCTGCGACTAGGCATATCACAACCCTCATTTTATAGAAGATGTGGTCTATAAACTTCGTAAGTTAAAGGGGTCTGACGAGTTTTCTGACCGCTTTACAAATTTAATCAGGAAGTTCGTTAGAAAAGGATATAACCCTTTGGTTTTACAGCGCACTGCATGTTTAGTGATTGACCCCTCTACAGTCAGTCATTACGCTTCACTTTTCACTTATGCGATGACTGGACTACCTCTTGGGACTCTATGATTGTACCTACTGAAACCCCAACTAAGGGAGGTGGGTACATGAGCTTTCGTCCCTCGGGTTTTCTGGTCGTACCCTAGATTGGTTTTCTCTTTAGCTGCAACTACTATGGTTGTTCAGTACGATTCTGGATACATCCTGAGATGTTTATTATTTTGTATGTGTATCTTTAGTTAGTTTCTCTGGATGTGAACTTTATTGTTAGAGAATTCCTTTTGATGGGATGTAGTTTTGTTTACACTGTCTTTTTGGGCGCTGAAGACAGGATAATAGCGACGATTGTGCGCATATTAAATCGATTCAAGCTAACCAGTAGGCCTTATTGCCTACTGACCGTTCCAAGTCGTTAACCCTGTCTTCACCACCCTTCCTGTTGTTTTTGTCTCTTTCATTGTAGTTTCTAGTCCTTGTTTGCAGTACAGTGCGGACCTACGATGCCATTGCGTTCGGACGCTGTGGTTTCTATAGGACCCTATATATTATTTTGAATATAAAAAAAAACACAAAAAAAACCAGAAAACTCGAGACTCGTTATTCAACAAATAAATTGTGAATATCTAAAAACAGGAAACTCGAGATTCGTTATTCAACAAATAAATTTTGAATATGGAAACACAAAAACTGGAGAAACTTGTTCGAAAGATACTTGACAATACACATGGAAACCCTGTATCAATATCATCTAGTATAGCCAGAAGCTTCCCAACTAGTCCAACATACTAGAGGGAACCATATTGCACAGTCGAAACAGTTGCACAAAAATGGCTTATGCGTTACATAGCTCATATTGTCAGTACATAACTTGCGTTGACCATGTTGAAAAATAGCTACCCTGGTGTGCGTCTTGTAAGGGAAATCGGCAATGCAAACATTGCTCATATACTCTCACTATCAACATAAGCGAAAGATGCATGGCTCGAAATTCAAACGCAGCTCGATATTCAAAATGCTGTTGTATGTTTATTGTAAGGTATGACGAAAAAAAAAAAAGTTCCTGTATTTTACTTTGTGTTTGTTGATACACGTGTGAGTAGTATATACATGGACACTTTTTTAGAATATTTTAACGCGAATTTCCTTCTTGGAAACCTATATTAAATGGTAGCATCATCTCAGTGGCATATGCGTGTTCTCTCGGCAAAAGTGTCTTCTGTAAAACGTCATTTCTAACACACATTCTAATACACATTTTGATGATATAAGTTAAATGTACCGGACTATCCTTACACTGTATAATGTGCATCATTACGAGAATGCTAATTCTGCAATGCACATTATACTTAATGTTGTTTAAGCAATAACATCAATGGCTGCTCATCAACATTCTTCTGTATAAACAAGACCAATACAGCTTTCGGAAAATACAGGGACGTGTTTCGCTTTCCAATGTTAACGTTAGCCTTCTAGACATCAACATTTGAAATAAAAACATAATATGCTAAGAGTATCTAGTATTGATCAGTTTGATAATATGTAACCAATATGTTATAACTATGACCATTTTTATGGTGTATATACATTTACTGACTGTTAATTAATAATTTTATTTATCATTGATATATCCAAAGTAAATTGTCGAATGTGTGTGTCTACAGAAAACAGCATATTATCTGGGTCGTGTTCGTCGACAACGTATTCCTTTAGGTCTATGAACCAAAACTCATCATCCTTGTACACTGCTGTAGTATTGGCTGGCATGCTAGAGGGAGGAACAAACTACATACAGTCTGCAGGGTCTTGGTCACTCATAATTTGCGAAACTCTGTCCCGTAATATATTTTTCCACATGGCTCTATACTCTATGAACTAACCACTGTTTTGAATTTATCTTGCTATCCTATCAATGACAACAGTTTCAGGTGTACACTGGATTCTCTGCATCAAGTTGTTAGCTCGTAGATTTGACTGAATATGCCGCATGCAATGTTTAATGCCGTGAACGAAAAACAACCAGAAAATCAGAAATTGCTTTGACTATGAATAGCCACGCATTATAAAAGCAATTATTAGCTGGATTCTGCTGCAAGTATCATCAGGCACGTTTATACTTGTTAATATAACTCGCTGGTATCAGGAGACAGTTTTGAAAACAAGTTCGGCATCTACATCAAACCATGCACAGTGTTTGCCATTTAAGATTTTCCGGCTTATACTTTCATAAAAATAGTTAGTCATACATCACAAGTCAAAAGTCATAACTCAAAAGGTACCTATATGCTTCCGTAGATATCTTTGTATTTCATTTTCACTTTAATTATCTTTGAAAACCATGGGATGACTTCATAACATTTGTAAATATCGAATAATTATTCCAATAATTAAACATTTAGTACCTCGTTGTTTGCGTTTTCATTGTATGTAGACGCCACTGCAAAGTGAGGAATTCTTTTCTTCGAGTGTCGTGTTTCGAGTAGACAAAATCGAGTTTCGAGTAGAAAAGTTCGAGTTTCGCGTAGAGAAATTCGAGTTTCGAGTAGAAAATTTCGAGTTTCGAGTAGAGAAAATCGAGTTTCCAGTAGAGAAATTCGGGTTTTGAGTAGAAAAAAATCAAGTTTCGAGTAGAGAAATTCGAGTTTCGAGTAGAAAATATTGAGTTTCGAGTGGAGAAAATCCGAGTTTCGAGTGAATCGAGTTTCAAGCAGATAAAAGCAAGCTTACATTAGCTTTCAGTAGACAATACCGAATTACAATATTTAGCGCGATCGCCCATTTTGAGGTTTCGGATATATTAGCACAATGATGAATTATAAGACTTTATATTAACTTCTTTACCGCGAACATATCAAAAATATAACTTTTTTATCGCATGTTTTCATAGTAAAATATTAATGATCTATTTTAAGTTATGTTTGTTATTCAACAGAAGCGTTTCTCTATACAGAAGAACTAGTTCAAAGTAAATAACCCTAAATATCCTTTTTCGGTATTTGACACGTATTGTGTTTTGGTATTTGACACGTATTGCATAGTGTGTGTGTGTGTGTGAGTGTGTGTGTGTGTGTGTGTGTGTGTGTGTGCGTGCGTGCAAACGTGCGTGCGCGTATGAGCTTTACAGAAGGCCACATTGAAAATAAGATGTATATGATGTATGTTATATAACTCTAATGTGTTACCTTCTTTAAATAAATCTTTAATTATTATTATTATTATTATTATTCACGCGACGTAAATCATAACGTATAATAGACGTATATATACTGAAAGGAAAAAGAAACGCATAATCAAAAAATTACCTATACTACACTATTATATACACTAATTCTACGTAATATTCCAGATATATCTCAACGTGTTTTTTACAAAAAGGGGCTACCACTAATTACAGAAAGGACAACTTAAGTATACTTTGTAACACGAAATTCATAAATGTTGAAGTTTCGCTTGAAAAATGAGTATTGTGTTTAATTTTAAGAGACTGCAACATTTAAAGCCTATGTTCGCTCACCTGCTTGAGCCAAATGCGCATTCTGACGATAATGACACTTTAAAGGGATAACCATTGGTGTGTTCAGTGCTGTTTAAACCTTCTTTCTAAATGTCGCCCTGTACCATTCGATCAGCAGTAGCATATTAAACATTAAATATATATAGCGGAAATACCCATTATACGTTTCATTTTCCTTTCAGTATATAACGTGTAATTGACATTGAACGTACGAGGATACTTACAGTTTTTGTTGTTTAGTTTCAAATATTCGTTGACTTTTTTTTTATTTCAATGATTAATGTATTATTAAATAAAACAATCAATAGATCTGCAGTAAATTTAATCATGCTACGCCCCCCCCCCCCCCCCTTGATTTCTATAGGTTAACCGTGTGCACTCCTGCATTTAGGAGGCCATGTGTGAGGGTGTGTGTGAGGGCGCGGTTGGGGGCATTTAGCATTTAGAATTAACGTGTGACAGGCCCGTAGCCAGCCCTGTAATTTAACTGAGGCCAATCCCTTACTGTGGAGATCCTGTGGCACGCACCCTCGCCCATAAAACTCCGGATCATTTTTAGCTCAACTGGACGAAGGCCAGGAGGGCTTATGCGATCACTTTTCGTACCTCGTCCGTCTGTCCGTCTGTCTGTTAGCAATTTTATTTAATCGACATCTCCTCTCAAACCGCTTGCAGGATTTTGATGAAACTTAATCGCAATGATATTTGGGATAGTCCCTCTCAGATTTGTGATTTTCGCGGCCGCTAGTCATCCAAGATGGCCGCCATGGCTAAAACTATGTCAAATTTAGGGAAATTTCAAACGACATTTCCTTCGAAACCACTTATTCTATTCTACTGATATATCGTTTACATTTTCCTTGGGTTGGCCTCTATCAAGTTTGTGTTTTTTGTTTTCGTCTAATAATCAAAATGGCCACCACGGCGACTCAAAGTTGACATAGAGTTATATAGGAAAAGGTTAAAAATGACATCTTCTCTGAAACCTCTTGAAGGATTTTGAGGAAACTTAATCACACTGATATTTGGGGAGGTCCTTCTCAGATTTATGTTTTTTACGGCCGCCAGTCATCCAAGATGGCCGCCATGACTAAAACTAGGCCAAATTTAAGGAAATTTCAAACGACATCTCCTTCCGAAACCACTTATTCCATTCTTGTAAAATATCATATACATGTTCCTTGGGTTAGCCGCTATCAAGCTTGTGTTTTTCGTTATCGTCAAATAATCAAAATGGCCGCGACATCGAGCCAAAGTTTACATAGAGTTATATAGGAAAAGGTTAAAAATTACATCTTCTCTGAAACTACCTTAAAGATTTTAATGAAACTTAAGCACAATGATATTTGGGATAGTCCCTCTCAGATTTGTGTTTTTCGCGGCCGCCAGTCATCCAAGATGGCCGCCATGGCTAAAACTAGGTCAAATTTAAGTAAATTTCAAACGACATCTCCTCCGAAACCACTGATTCCATTTTCCTGAAATATCATATACATGTTCCTTGGTTGGCTTTTTGTTTTCTTGCATTAATCAAAATGTCCGCCGTGGCGACCCAAAGTTTATATTGGAAAAGGCTAAATATGACATCTTCTCTGAAATCGCTTGAAGGAGTTTGATGAAACTTAATCACAATGATCTTTAGGGAAGTCCCCTTCAGATTTGTGTTTCTCGTGGCGGCGAGTTTTCCAAGATACCACCATGTCTAAAACTAGGTAAAAATTAAGGAAACCACGTATTCCATTCTCCGCATGGCTACACACATAATTATTAGATTTGTGATAAATTGCATTATATTCACAGATTGAGAGGTTATTTTCACTAAAAAAGCAAGAAACACAACAATTCAAGGCAACTATTAATAATATTTTACCATGTATTTTATGTAAATGCTCGATACAAACTTCAAGATTAAGGTGTGTCCCTTTAGAAATTAATATAAAAACTACAAGATGTATAAACAGAACATAAACTGCAAACCATAACTTTCGCATCTGTCAACTTCCGGTAGGTTGAGATATTCAGTAGGTGAAAATAAAGGGGTTTACTCGGTCTTTATCCTCAATCTCTATATAAAAAATGAAAAAATATTAGACCATGATTTAAATTAAATGTATCCATATTGGTGTTTTAAAATCAGACAACACCAAAAGAAGATACATAGATGTACACAGAAAATAAAGCTTTTAATATAATTATCACAACAAACTAATTTTATAAAGGGCTAAAGTCAGTTGAGCACCAACGATAAACACCGAGTTTACCCCCTACCAGAATGTGCAGGTATTTTATTGTATTGATCGCTGATTGGTCAAATTATTTTGATGATGTCATATGGAAGTTATGAATACGAAACCACTTACTCCCTGACGAAACGTACAATGGCCCGTGTAGGAAATGTCCAATGGCCACAGTACGAATCGCCTAATTCCCTGGGTACGAACCGTCAAAGGTACGATACGTGCTTAATTCGGCTTTTATCCCCAACCCATTTAACAGGAACACGCCATTTTGTAAGTATGCGGATATGAATATTTGGAAGAGAAAAGTGCTTTTACGTACATTTTACGATGGGTTTCGTTGGTTGGAACGTGCGTGAATATAATTAAACGTTCCTTTTATTATATTATATTATTCTTTCTGATTAATTCTTGCATGTAAGTTATAATAGCCGTTACAACCATATTGTGTATTCGCGAAAATTCCGGAAGTTCGCTGATCGTGCACAGTTTTGCCACAATTTTACATTCATTACTGCGTCTTCCCACCATATTAACACTACAGTTTGCATAAAAAATTGGAATTATTATATGTTATTAAATGTTCATGAGTGAAATTGTTTTTGTTTGATTTTGGTCTGAATTTATGATAAAAAATAAACCTTCCCCACCCACTTTGCTCCAAAACCTGACATTCGTGGCTATTAAAAGTGTTTAACAGTTTTTGATTTTCTACGATTTTTAACTGCTGTTACGCCATGATGCCATTGTTCTACACCCATGGCAAATGTGTTCGAGGTATCGTGGAAGTACCTGTTTCGGTGACATTAAATATAGCCAGTGGTTTTCGTATTAAATAATTCAAGTAATTCATTTCTTGCTTTTACACCAATTCAATTCCTTTTATGTTGTAAATACACATTCCAAGCAATTCTGTATTCACCAAGATATCTGACATGTTTGAATGCAGTAGTTGTGTACACACAAACTGATGACGTGTACCTGTTCCGCTGACTTTCTAATGTACAGGATTAGCCAAATGTTTTCACCAATATTAACTTTCATATTTACAGTATATATTTGGAAACATTAACAGTCAAAGAAATGATGGTTTTTGTTCACTAGCCCGAATTATTATATAATCATTAGGACTATTACGATTTTCATAAGCCCTGGCGACTATATAAAATTTCTAGATTGTTACTAGCCGTAATTATTACTTACTAGTTTATGTGTTAAATTCAACCAAATTTAGTGTGTTCCACGCCTCATAATGGCGTGCAAGAGCAACAATGTATTCCTGTCTGTCCGTGTGTGATGTCGCGTAACTCCTCCTAAACCACTGGGCAAATTCAACCAAATTTAGTGTATGACTTACCCACATCATAACGACGTGCTAAAACAACAACTTTTTTACTCTGCTCCAAGGGGCCTCCCCAGGGGTCAAAAGGTCAAATACACTAAAAATTCAACTACAATATTGTTTTTTATTGTTTTTTATTGTTTTTACATACAACTTGGTATATATACCCAACTTTTCTGAAACTATAAGAGCCAGAGGTTTAATATTTTGCATTTACTATAAGCTTATGGTCCTCTACCAAGCCTGTTAAAATGGTGATCCTGGGGTCACATTTAGCCCCGCCCCAGAGATCACATGTTTTACAAAGACTTGCATATGGATTTTGTTTGTATAGGAAAGAAATTAAAAAATCTTTTTCTCTGAAACTACAAGAGCCAGAGGTTTAATATTTTACATTTACAATAAGATTATGTTCCTTTACCAAGTTTGTTCAAATGGTGACCCTGGTGTCACGTCTGGCCCCGCCCCTGGGTCACAGTTTTACGTAGGCTTGTATAGGGAAAATCTTTAAAAAATCTTCTCCTCTGGAACTGCAAGAGCCAGATGTTTTATATTTTGCATTTGCTATAAGCTTATGGTCCTCTACCAAGTTTGTTCAAATGGTGACCCTGGTGTCTAATTTGGCGCCGCCCCGGTGGTCACAGTTTTACATATACTTATATAGGAAAACATTAAAAACCAATTCTTCTCTGAAACTACAACAGCCAGAGGTTTAATATTTTGCATTTACTATAAGATTATAGTCCTTTACCAAGTTTGTTCAAATGGTGACCCTGGGGTTACATTTGGCCCCGCCCCGGGATCACAGTTTTACATATGCTTGTATAGGGAAAATCTTAAAAAAATATTCTTCTCTGGAACTGCAAGAGCCAGAGGTTTAATGTTTTGCATTTGCTATAAGCTTATGGTCCTCTCCAAGTTTGTTCAAATGGTGGCCCTGGGTCAATTTGGCTCCGCCCCAGGATCACAGTTTAACATAGACTTATATGGGAAAACATTAAGAAAAATCTTCTCTGGAACTGCAAGAGCCAGAGGTTTAATATTTTGCATTTACTATACTCTTATGGTCCTTTACCACGTTTGTTCAAATGGTGACCATGGGGTCATATGTTGTAAATAGACTTTTACAGGGAAAAGCTTAAAACATATTCTCTTAAACCACAAGGCACACATCTCTCATATATTACATATAGCCCTGGGGTCACATTTGGCCATGCCCCAGGTGTTACACACTAGCACCTTCATTTTATATTTGATATTTACCAAACTTTGTTGGTGTCTTTATATCAATGTTGTTAAAACAACAAATGCCAAATTGTTTGAACAATCTTAACCAAACTTGCACAGATTGTATATGACTATAAGATTTCGAAAAAGTTCGATAATGGGCCAGTATTCAGGTGATCGACTGAGGGCCATCTTGGCTCTCTTGTTTTAAATTGGGAAAACCCCTGTATATTTGGCATTCGGAATGGGGCCTAATATCAGCCCCGTGGGAATCCTAGAAAAAAATGATTTTTCACTGAATTATCTCTGCTTTTATATCTACATTTCTTGTACAGAGCATATTGATGAAACTTATTTGTCTGTTTGCGTGTTTGTTTCTGTGTTTTGTGGTTTACTGTCCTCCTTGAAAACTACTTTCCCTGTCCGATCTTTTTATATTTCTTTGTACAAGTAAAGAACATACAGAGCATAAGCACCATAACTCTATGTTAACAAATTTTATCCCTTTTTATGTCCGTCAGATATTTCTTGTCCGGGGTATATCTTAAAACCTATTAAGGTAATTGGATGAATCTTTGTACTAATAAAGAACAGAACTTGATAACGTGGAGAGCGCATGAACCATAATGCTAGGTTGATTTTTCACCAAATTATGTCCCTTTTTATACACGGGACATATTGTGTTATGCCGTCCGTCCGTCTGTCTGTTGACTTTTGTCTTATCCGCTCTCTAACTTGATTAAATGTTATTCAGTCTTAATGATACTTATTGGTCACAGTGTCTGTGGGTACAATGTCTAGACGAAGTTCGATATTCAGCCATATCGCCCCATTCACTTTAATGACCCTTGAATTACTGAAAATTAACAAAATTAGCCATGTCCGCTCTCTAACTTGAGTAAATGTTATTCAGTCTTAATGATACTTGGTCACAGTGTCTGTGGGTACAATGTCTAGGCCAAGTTCGATATTCAGCCATATCTTCCCATTTACTCTAAGAGTTATGGCCCTTGAATTACTGAAAATTAACAAAATTAGCCGTGTCCGCTCTCTAGCTATTCAATCTTAATGATACTTAGTCACAGTGTCTGTGCGTACATTAAGTCTATAGACAATGTAAGTTTATTATGTAACGCCCATTGTGTGGGTTCAAAGGTTACAATATTAAAACGTGATTTTCGAAGGAAAAAGAGACATACGAGGGTGCTTCAAAAAGTTCTGTCACTAGGCATAATATATCCTTTGAACTGGATATTACACTGAGATAAAGTAGTGTATTAATAGTACTACTGGGTTCGCTCTCTTAAATTCCACAACAAAAATGAAAAAAATCCGGTTATTTATAGCCCTGAATTACCTCCCCCTACCACACCTTTTGGATACTGGCGTCTCTGAAAATGTCCTTGTTACAAAACGTTGTAAAAATTATTTGAATAATTTTATGCTTTTAAATTTTATTGTACGCCATCTGTTGTTATTCGCCCATAATCCATGAAAATGATTGTCGATAATTCGGAAAGGTCTTGCTGTAAACCAGATATGAGTGACTTAATTTTAGCGGAAATAACACTGATTTTCTTCATTTTGTTTACGGAAATGTTATAATACCTTTTAAATGTCGTAATTATTCTCATAGTATTAATATCTTTTCATATTTTTTTACAAATCCTAGTCCTTCAGTGTTTAAATTTCATATTCAACACATTATTGTAGAATTTTCACAATGTTTAGTGAAAATATTGATCATCCAAAAACGCTATTTCAGAAGACTGCCCTTCCATTTAATGTCCATTTATCATTAAATTAATTTTACATGTTAGCTTAAAATGTTAATTTCTAAGACAATGCAATTTCATCTACATGCTTAAATTCTGAATCTTGTAATGCACAGATATAACTGGTAATGTATGAGAAATTTCAAAGGTATTCGACAAGTACTTAAAGAGAAACATGCATTTAAAAAAGTAACAGTTATCATACCTGAAAATACTCAGGCCTCAGTATGTGTAAGTGACGTATATTAAATGTTCCATAACTTTCGTCACACAAAAGATACAGCAATCATTTTACCATCAATGGAATGGTATTGAAACTTTCTTTCATTTGGTACCAAACATCAACACTCACAACGAGCACATAATTGTTAAAACGCGTTAGTGACAGAACTTATTGAATGACCCTCGTAGGTGTTGCTTTTCCTTTTGATAGCTTGGTTTCCCTCAGTGACTGCAAGAACCGTATTGATTTTGGGGTCACTAGGCCAACGGTCAAGGTCATAGAAGTCATAACAGGAAATCGGTTTCCGCGAAATAACTCTAGCAACCAAACTTCACAATTAGGTTGCTCTCGGTAATGGCAGGAACCCTATTGATTTTGGGGTCACTAGGTCAAGGTAACAGGTAAAGTCAGTTTCCGCAAGATAACTAGCAACCTACGGCTATAGACAATAATGCAACCTACGGCCACCGAACTTCACAGCTAGGTTGCCCTCAGTGACTGCAAGAATCCTATCGATTTTGAGGTCACAAAGTCAAGATCATATTCACCTAATTTTGTCCCTCTTTAGCTCGGCTCTACGAAGTGGGGGAGAGGTATTGCTATACCCCCGGCGTCAGCGTATGTATTTCACCCCACCCAAAAAGTTAAAGGTTTTTGGGGTAAGTTTTTGTAATGCATGTTATTTTATCAACAATGCATAGTATGATATTTGCCATACAGCTTCTTTTATACATCAACATTGATATGCGGATGATAAATTAGGAAAAAATTATTATTATTTATAAATTTTTTCATTGTTTGTGGACTTCGACTTGTTACACCAATATCCACTTTAAAGTTTGTTGGGTAAGTTTTTGTAATGCATATATTTCATCAACTGTCCATAGTAAGCTGTTGATATTTGATATACAGCATTTGTGATACATCAACATTGATATGCTGATGATAAATTAGGATATTTTTTCTATTATCAATTTTTCCATCGTTTGCGGACTTGTACTTTTTACACCAATATCCTTGTTAAAGTTTTTGGGGTAAGTTTTTGCAATGCATATATTTTATCAACTATGCATAGTAAGCTGTTGATATTTGACATACTGCTTCTGTGATACATCGACATTGATATGCTGATGATAAATGATGTTTTTAAATATTATTTATCATGTTTTTCATCGTTTGCGGACGTAGAATTTTTACCGTTGTAACAAAAACTTAATATCATTCCTTTATATTTCTTCATCAAACTTTCAATATACATGTATACACTTCACGATAATATCCAAGTGACCTTACGAATATATGAAAGTCAAGGTCACATTTGAAGTAAAACTCCGGGTTCATAGGTCACTTTTGGGTCACAAAATATTCATTTTGTGTATACTCTTTCATATCCTCAGTAAATGTTTGATATATATATGCACTTCTTTACAATACCCACATGCCCTTATGAAATTTAAAGGTCAAGGTCACAGTCAAGAATTGGCGTTCAATGGTCTTTTCTTTTGTTTTTTGTAATTGGTCAACATTTGCGTTCAAAGACCAACTTTCTTTTCAAAGGTTAAAATTTTGAAAAGTGTTTTTTTTTAATTGGGTCAACATTGTATAGTTGTAAGTTCAATGGTCAACATATATCTCTTTTTATCATGGAACTAAACTTTTATTTAGGCTGTTTTCCATATTGAATGATTTTCGAAAGGCGAGCGTTGGGTGTATTGGCACCCATTTCTGGTTATAAACCCATTTGAAAAACGGGACATATGTTATACCGTCTGTCCGTCTGTCTGTTGACTTTTGTCTTATCCGCTCTCTAACTTAAGTAAATGTTATTCAGTCTTAATGATACGTATTGGTCACAGTGTCTGTGCGTACAATGTCTAAGCGAAGTTCGATATTCAACCATTTCGCCCCATTCACTCTAACGACCCTTGAAGCCATGTCCGCTCTCTAATTTGAGTAAATGTTATTCAACATTCACTCTAGAGTTATGGCCTTTGAATTACTGAAACCAAACTAGGTTGCCCTTAGTGACTGCAAGAACTCTATTGATTTTGAGGTCACAAAGTCAAGGTCATAGAGGTAAAAGTCTGAAACTAACTCTTATTTAGGCTCTCATCCATACTGATGTTTTAGCCAGGCGAGCATTGGGTGATATTGACACCCATTTCTGGTATGTAGAAAACCATGGCACATTAACCAGTTTTGATTTCTTTGTCGATTTTTCACGAAAACGCTGCTTTCAGGAAACAATGTGGAATATTGCTAAGAATGAAAATTATGATAATCATGATAATGGGATGCAACTATACTAATAAAGAACACATAGGACAACTGTCTATTCGGGGAGCATTGCACATTTGTAACGTCCTTGTTTAAAATGGTAACTAAGCAGTATTATATTGTCAGTCATGCAGGGCAAGCTGAAGAAATGGTTTGTGCTCATTCAAATGAGAACAACTAAAGACTTAAAACTTGTATGTACACAATGTTGCTCATCACTAGACCTTTGATGGGATTGAGTTTGTGGTCTAATTCATTGTCTCTTACCTGTTGCTGAAAACTGGATTACACTTATTTAACAGAACGGTTCCATGTACTTTTTAAACGTATTTTTATCGCTAGATCTCATCTGTACCAGGACTGGGGTCAATAGTTTAAAGATAAAGGTTACTGTGACCTTTTACTGAAAATTGGTGAAAATATTATTTCCTGCAGTTTAATATATGTCACCAGTAGGGATATAATATTGTGCAATACTTACTGTATCCTTTTTATCTATTTCCAGATTGGAAATGCCACGTAAGAAGGGTTGGAAGAAGACTGTGACGAAGCAGGGCAACTACTTTGCCAGACAAAATGACGAGACAAATGTTTTTGACCTTGACAAAAGTACGGACGAGGAAGTGACCTCATTAAAAACACAGCGGCATAAGCCAAATGACACCCTGACTAAAGGAGTGGCCTCGACTAAAACACAGCCAAATGACCCCTGACTGAGGAAGTGGCCTCGACTAAAACACCGCGGCAACAGCCAAATGACCCGACTAACGTGACTGAGGAAGTGGCCTCGACTAAAACACAGCCAAAAGACAGAACGTTACTGCTTTTAGCAGTAGAAAAAACATTGCTATCAAGCACTGCCAAAAAATGCAAAAACTTTTTTTTCAAAACCATTGCCAGACCAACATACAGGTGTCTTTCCTACAGCTATTGTCAAGTCTGCTGTAAAAAATTTACATTTGGAAGTACACACCAAGGTACTCTCAATTTTTCAGATGAAACAAGAGGTAGACAATGTACATGCATATCATTGGTAATGCTTGTAACAGCTCTTGAAGATAAAAACATTTCATCTGACATTGTTGATATGTCACTTCAAATTGGTGATAAATTTTTCAAATCTGTTGTAGATCCCCTTAAGAAAGTGAACAAATTCCAAAACAACTTCCTTGGCTTTAATGAAATTCCAACTGTTGTTTCAACAACTGATTGCATCCATGTTTTATCTAAGCAAACAACAATATCAGGACAAGTTTTAGCTTCTGATGACGATATGGTGTCGCTGGAACAAGGGCTTAGTTTGAACTTTGAGACTGCACAATGTGCACTTATTATGGAAGGGTGTATTTGCTCAGCAATACTAAGAAAAGATGATGTCTTTTTCTTCATGGACTCTCATTCACATGGTCATAATGGAATGACTTATGAAGATGGAATGGCCGTTTTTGCAAAGTTTTGTACATTTGATGAATTGGTGTCCTTCATGTATGCATATTATAAGAGTTTAAATTTACTTGATAACACCGCCTTTGAAATTCAGCCGCTACAGTCCTCATTTTCAAGGAAAAACAAAGTAAACACAAACAGAGATAGTGACTCAATGCTTAGACAATACTTTGATAACCAAACAGTTCAAAATCTAAAACAAAAACTCAAATCGGTGTCGAAAACCTCAGAATGTAAGCTGTCAAGAAGGGAATATATGAGAAAACTTATAAAGCGTAAAAGAGCTCAAGGGATTGCAAATGAAAGAACATTTGAAAAAACAAAACAAGCTACTTATAAAAGAACAGTAAGAGCAAATCTTGAAAAAAGAAGAGTTGAAAGGCAGAAGCAATCTGATTATAAAAAAACAGTCAGAGCTAATCTTGAAAAAAGAAGAGTTGAAAGGCAGAAGGAATCGGAATACAAAAGAACTGTCAGAGCAGATCCTGAATAAAGAAAAGTTGAACAAAACGAGCAATCTGACTATGAAAAAACAGTCAGAGAAAATCCTGAAAAGAGAAGAGTTGAAAGGGAGAAGGAATCTGATTATAAAAAACAGTAGAGCAAATCCTGAAAAGAGAAGAGTATAAAGGCAGAAGGAATATGATTATAAAAAAGCGGTCAGAGCAAATCCTAAAAAGAGAAGAGATGAAAGGCAGATGGAATCGGAATAAAAAAGAACTGTCAGAGCAGATCCTGAAAAAATAACAGTTGAACGAAAGGAGCAATCTGATTTTAAAAAAACAGTCGGAGCAAATCCCGAAAAGAAAAGAGTTGAAAGGCAGAAGGAATCGGAATACAAAATAACTGTCAGAGCAGATCCTGAAAAAAGAACAGTTGAACGAAAGGAGCAATCTGATTATAAAAAAACGTTCAGAGCAAATCCTAAAAAAATAGGTGTTGAGATGCAAAAAAAACGGAAAAGTAAACAGTTGCGTCGTTCTGACCAATTAAATAAAGAAATGGAAAGAGTATACAAAAAGCAACAACGATTAAAAAAAAACTTCAAACAAATGGAGCGTTCTCAAGAAAAGGAACACACCACATGTTGATTTTATACATGAAGAATCAGTTAAAAGGAAGAAAAAGAAGGACGGTGAAACATTAGATGACTGTATTCTTAAATTCCTCAATTATGTGAAAAAGGACCAACCTTCATTTGCACTTCATGTCATCAAACTTGGTTTGCTCACTCAGTCACAAGTGCTGAAAGACTCCAGAACACAATCTCGGCAGACATTTTGGATAAAGTATTAACACATTATGTGTCTGAAGATAATAAAGAATGGAGTTGTCATACTTGTCTAACAGCACTAAAAGAAAGTAGATTCCCGAAACTATCTGTTGCCAACAAAATGTATTTTCCAGAAAAAACACCTCAGCTTGAACTTTACCAACTTGAAGAAAGACTAGTTGCTCTAAGAATTCCTTTCATGCAAATCAGAGAGTTACCTAGAGGGGGTCAGTTGTCAATAAAAGGCAGTGTTGTTAATGTACCTGTCGACATTCAGCCAGTTGTTAATGCTTTGCCACGGCCATTTGATAAAAATGTCACTTTCCCAATGAAGTTGAAGAATAAGCTTTGTTATAAAACATGTGACTTTGTAGCAAACGTTTGACCTTTTTGTGTTCTTGCTGCTTTACACTGGCTTATGAAAAGCATTGATCTGTACAAAAACTCAGGTATACATATTGATGAGAAATGGGTGGAAAACATGAATGCAACTAGTTTAGAAATCTTGCAAGAGTTCACCAATGAAAATGATCAGTCTGCCGAAGTGAACATGAATGAAACACAACATACAAGTACATGCAATAAAGATAATCTTGGGAATCAACAAAGAAGGATAAATATATCGGACAGGGAAAGCAGCAATCAAGGACGACAGTCACCCACAAAACACAAAAACAAACACGTAAACAGGCAAACGAAAAGGCAAAATTAATAAAACATGCAAACGACATCACAAACACAAAAGGGTTGACAATAGGGCTACCGCCTTAGAACGGTCAGTGGCAAAGTAGGCCACTGGGGGTTTAAACCGGTTCTAGGGTGCACCAAACCTCACATTTACCCTACTGTCAACCCATTAAAACGGGATAGTGTAAATAAAGAAATCCCCGCCATGATTTAATCTCTAACCAAAACGGCAGCATCAATAGGCAATATAAGTAAAACACAAATATGCTCATAAATTTAATACAAAAAAACAATAGCCTAGAAAGCCATAATGAAGGCACTCAATGACTTGGCAGAAGCCAGAGCAACAAGAGGACTATGATTCTGACCATTTCAGTGAAATAGATGAGCAAGAAAATTATTCTGGTAATCTGGATACGTTGCTTGATAGATCGGATCCCAGTGAAAACACATACACATTTGCACCAGACGAGGGACAACAGCCAATTGGCTTATATTTTGACCCCGATGCTGAATATTTAGCTTTTCCTTCTATATTCTGTGGCAAGAGAAGATCTGAAAACGAAGACAGGAGTGTTCCAGTGCACTATAGCGACATTGTAAAGTGGGAACTAAGAAGTGTTGATAGAAGGGCAGCAAATAATGTTCTAAATATTTTCTCTAAGTTGAAGAAACTTCAAATGAAGCAAATAACAGACAAAGTACATTTAGCATTGAGGAGGTGGTGCAAAACAAAAGGAAAGAATTTGACCGTTGGTAATGTTTTACAACCAACCCTCTTAAACAATCTTGTGCATTTAGATGAAGGTTATTACATTTTCAGAACATTAAGAGGCTCACCTCCTTATCTGGAAGCACGAAAAAAACATGTGTTTGCGATGATAAGACAACTCGGATTGCCCATTTGGTTTGCTTCACTTTCGTCAGCTGATACAAGATGGACTGATTTGTTGAGAATTTTAGCAGAATTGAATCTTGGGAAAAAGTTGACAGACGAGCAAATAGACAAAATGACATGGGTTGAAAAAACAAAACTTGTCCAGAAAGATCCGGTTACATGCTCTAGTTACTTTGATCATCGTGTGCACGAATTTATTGGTACAGTCTTGAAAAGTAATCATGAACCAATTGGAAAACTCTCCGATTATTGCTATCGAGTTGAATTTCATCAAAGAGGTTCACCCCATATTCATATACGGAAAAGACCCTACTACCACAGTTATACAATTCATTGATCAATATGTTACCTGCTCAAATGATGTTGTCGAGGAACTGTCGAATCTGGTTGATATTCAGACGCACAAACATTCAAAAACATGCAGGAACGAGGGAAAAGGAATATGTTGCTTCGGGTATCCACAGCCACCCTTCGAAGAAACGATGATTCTTGAGCCGTTAGAAGAAGGGGTTGATCACAAAAAACACAAGAAATTGTTTTCAGACATTCAAGAAAAACTAAATGAAATGAAAGATGTACATAATATATCATTCACTGATTTCCTGAATGACATTCATGTCACAAAGAGTGACTATATCAATGCCATCCGAAGTTCATTAGATGGCCCAAAAGTGCTATTGAAATGACAACTGTCTGCAATTCGAGTAAATGCTTATATGAAGAATATAATGAAAGCATGGAAAGCAAATCATGACCTTCAATTTATGCTCGATCCTTATGCATGTGCTGTATATATAGTCTCTTATATAAGCAAATCTCAAAAAGGTATGAGCATATTGCTTGACCAAGCATGTAAAGAAGCAAAACAGGGGAACACTAACCTAAGGAAACAAGTCAGACTTATGGGAAACCAGTTTTTGAATAGTGTTGAGGTCAGTGCACAGGAAGCATCATACCTGACTCTCCAGTTACCACTGACAAGATGTACACGAGATGTTACATTCATAAATACATCGGAATCGGAAGAACGCACCTTCCTGTTAAAAGATAAATCAACGTTGGAAAAAATGTCAGCTGATTCGACTAATATTGTGTCTAACAATATTATCAACAGATAGTCCAAAAGACCCGGACTACTAGATCATTACTGTCTAGCAGATTATGTATCAGAATTGGAAGTGAAGTATCCAAAATCGGAAACAAACGACTCCTGTGATTGGGATATGAATGATGATGACAATAAACAATTTGCAGCACTGTTTGAAAATACTAGTATTATCGAATCCAGAAAAATCAATATTACATCAAAAAACGCTATTGTAATTAGACAAAGACAGAAGCCGAAATTGATTCGGTATGTGCGATTCTCAAAGAAAACTGATCCAGAAAATTACTATAGAGAGAGAATTCTATTGTTTCATCCATTTCCTATAATATTTCAAAATCTTAAAACCGGCTTTGGACCACTAGCTTCAAACCTTTGGCAATACATGTTCCTTCTTCATGAATTGACACAAATAATGAGGCAAAAGATGATTTGAATTTCTCTGAATTGCTGAATCGATTACGTGAAGGAAATCAAACAAAAGAAGACATAGCTGTCCTTAAAGACAGGAGTGTTACTGCAGACAACGCAGATTATCCTAAAACTGACAGACACCTGTTTCAGACAAATAAAAGTGTTGATCTATTTAATCAGAACCTTTACACTGCAACACAATCAGAAAAAAACTAGCATCCAATCCTTAGATACCATTGTTGGTGATGATTCATCTAGAGTCAAACAAAAACTTATAGATAGACTGCCAAAAGATGCTTCAAAAACAGCAGGACTTTCATCTACAGTTCATATTGCACTTGGTTTGAATATGATTTGATGGCAAACTTAGATGTATCAGATGGCCTAACAAATGGCTCAACATGTACAGTGATGAAGACAGACAGAAGGCAAGAAAACACACAAAGACCAAGTATTATTTGGGTATTGTTTGACAATCAATCAATAGGTAAGATTAGTAGACAAAATACAATCATCTGTACAATCAGCAAATTGATAAATCCTGGACACCGATATTTGACGTGAAGAGGTCTTTCTTGTATTTAAGAAAAAACGTCATGCGTGTTCAATTTCCATTCAGGATTTCTGCAGCTAAAACTATTCACAAGTCACAAGGTGACACAATGGACCAAGCAGTGGTAGATACGTCAGCTCAACATTGTTTCCCACATATTCACTATGTTGCCTTCAGTAGGGTGAGGAACCTGTCTGGATTGTACATATTAAACCTAAATGAAGAGAAAATTTCTGTATCAACTTGTGTTACAAATAAAATGGTACGGCTTCGAAAAGAAGCTACTCTAGCTTTGTTCAACTCAGATTCAGTCAAAACATCTTTCCTAAATTGCCGATCGTTAATGTGCCATATTCTTGATATAGAAGCAGATCGAAATTTGAAAGCAGCAGATATCATTGGAGTAGCAGTAGCATGCCTGTTGATGCAAGATAGTGATGACATTCTTGCTATGGAAGGGTACACCATGTACAGAAAAGATGGCTTGGCACAATCACCGACTACTAGACCTCACCGAGGGATAGTCATGTATGTGAAGGACAATATTCATGTTGTTTTGGTTAAATAACATTCAGATATCAATGTTGAATTTATTCTTTTGAATATGCTACTACATGGACCCTCCTTACAGGTTGGCACAGTGTACAGGTCACCATATTGTACTTCATCAGAATTTCATAATTCGCTGTTGTCAAAGTCGTATCCTCTGATCAATGTTAATTCTCCTTTTGTCATCCAAGGTGATTTTAATTATGACATACTTAAAGATCAAAGGCATTACCTTGACTTCATGCAGAACACATTCAATTGCCGACAACTTGTTAATAAACCAACCCATGACTCTGGGTCTCTACTGGACCACATATTTGCTAATGTAGATGATGCAGAATCGGATGTTATTGATATCGTGAGCTCAGATCACAACCTCATCTATGCTGTATTACAATTACAGTAACACAACGGCATGTGTAGTTGTGCCTAAAAAAATCTTGCATCAGTAAAACCCAGCCGATGAATTCCCCGCAAAGAAAACCATACCTGTTTAGGTATGGTCTTCTTGTGGGCTGTGGTTATATTATCTTATTGGGTTTCCACCAAAAACTATGCCCCCTCTACTGAATTTGTCAGTAATATTATACTTAAAGCTACACAATCCCGATAAAAGGCACACTAGAACTGAACAAATATAACGGTTATTACGCATGTTGTACTAAGTGATTACTGTATACGTGTGGGTTCATATATCCAACATGCGCACTACCTAAATTCACTGAATATTAATGAGATCATGCGGTACTGTATGAGACGCTTCGGGTACTTTGTGAATCGACCACTGGTCTTATAACGAGTATAAAAGCGGATTTTAGCAGACGGCATTTTACCGCCGAACTGATGAGACCAATCTTCAGTAGAAAGACCTAATAAAAAATACAAGTCATTAGAAATTGAAAATGAATCTAAATATGTACTTACTGAAACAATCTTATAAGTCCATATTTATATATAATCCAAAAGAATACCTATAATTAAACGTAGCGGCCTTTTAACAAAGACCCTTTCCAACTATCCCGTTGCATCTATACAAATAATCCTCCATTTTTATGTGTGTGTCGAAATGTGTTATGTCTGTGTACTGTACACTGTATATTGACACAAAACACAAGGGAGACATTGTTATATTGGTAGAGGCTCATAACAAATGTTAAAGATGGAGATATAGTATTTGTTATGTGAATTTATGCATGCATGGTTTCCACATATTAGCAGATTATAAATCAACTTATTTCAAATAAATTCCTCTTAATTTATGCATGACATTTTGAAATTGAAATAAAATGGAGAGAGAGACACAGAGACATAGAGAGTCAAACAGAGGGAGAAGAAAAAAGAGAAAGAGAGAGAAAATGAAAGAGAGACACACACATAGAGAAAGAGAGAGACAGAGAAAAAAAGCGAGTGGGAGGGAGGGAGGAAGAGAAAAGAGTGAGAAAAGGAGAGAGAGAGAGTGGGGGAAGGAAGGAGGGGTGGAAGGAATTGAGAGAGAGAGAGAGTTTCTAAATAGTCTTATAAACATAGGCGTAAGAGCCGGAGGACCCCACACACCAATGTTTCGGGGTGGGCCCCAATATTAATGTTTTCACGAAACAAAAAAATGCAACACAAAATGTATGAATCGGCAATCTGAACATTCAAATTCTTTAATCAAGTTTAATGATTTTTAAAGTCATTTTAAATGAAAACAGGCCCGTAACCAGCCGTGAAATTTAACCGAGGCATATCGCTTATGTTGGTGTCCGGTGGCATTAACTTCCCTCTCCACCCTGGATTTTGTTAAAATTTCCTTCAATGTGTTGTATTTCCCCCAGATCCTTATATACTAGTATATAGATGTTTTTATGTAATGTATGTACATTCCCAAAATTCAACCAAGGCAACTGCCTCTGTGTGACCCAGTGTAGCTACGGACCTGGAAAAGCAATATGTTGAAAAGCAATGGTTTATATTCACGGTGGACAGACGTAACGGACCCTGGCTGCTAAAAACAGCGTTGCCTTGATCCTGGTTGCTCATGTAAAGGACCCTGACGGGTAAAAACACATAAACTGTTGGATGTGCTGTTAAAACATATTTAATATTTATTTACAATAAGACACTGTTTAAAAAAGATCATACCCACGGAACACTAGATGCGTTTGTTTGTCTGAATTCATGAAGAACGGGTTATAAAAACAGTGTTTTAGATGTGTAAAAGTACGTCTAGTTCTAAGAGAATTGTGTTTATTTCAAAAATGGAGACTGCTATTTCTGAAATTATGTATGTTCAGCCATAACATCCATTGGACGTATTTAATACCTAATAATATCTAATAATGAATCCTGGTTGCTCATGGCACTGGATCTTGTTTGCTTCTGACACAGGATCCTAGCCGGTAGTTGAAAATATACATCTTAAAAAAAAACGACTAGGTATGTTCCCCTGTTCGAAATATCTCGGTCTGATATCAGCGGTGGAAGATAAAGCTGCGACATTTTCAATTGGGTTGGGTTTGTGCGGGGGTCAACTTATGGAACAAAACTATGTGCTGAGATATTTTAAAGATTTTCACATTTAACAAGTTTTCACCCTCCATCGGCGAGGAACTCGTACTCTTTGGCCTGGTCTAGTTGATAACACGTTGTATTTGACCCGGATGAAGCCTTGTCGCCGCAAGTCAATTTGTTTTGTGTATTATTGAGTAAAACATGTTCCCTTAGTCTAGTCCGTCAGATTGGTATGTACACCGGTTCTGTGTTTCGGAGACTATCCTTGGAACAATTTGCTAATCAAAGGAAAATATAATCGTTAGTAAGATTAGGGCAGCTTCTCGGATTTTTATGTATCCTTCCTTTCTTTGGGGCGACCGGCTTAAAATATTCAATATAATGTCAAACAAAATTCAGTTACATGTTTTGTGATAACCTTTCAAATCATAGGATGACTCCGATGGGGGTGCTCCCCTCGAAATGCGCTAGAGCTTTAACAAACAAAAGTGGCAACAATCTCAATACAACTTTCTCTAGAATTATATTATATGTATAAAATAATGAAATCTTGCGAATTGAAAGTTTAAAACTTGTAATTGACATTTTTCGTAAGTATTCGGAGATTTTAAACGAAAAACTAAGCTTTTCTATAGGAGGTGTTCAATGTATTACTTTACGCAGTTGTAATAATTTGTGAATAAATGTACATTAAGAGTTATTTTAAACAAAATATCTAAATAATAAAAAAAAATCTTATTTGTTGCCTACAATAACTGTTGCCACTCTATACGACATGTCAGGCTACATTATGCCAACAGTCATGTATATAGCCTACGTCATTATTTGTTCACATTGCTGCATTTGTATTACTTGTAATATTTGATTTTTATTCATTGATGTATTTTGTTTTTAAATATCACTTATGATCAAATAATTGTTACCTGTTAGGGGTTTAGCTAGAGCATTGCTAGTGTGGTCCCGGGGCAAACTCCATGAACTTGTTTTATTCCCAGATACGCTGTGGTACGTTTTTGGGAGTATTTCCCACTATTTTATATCTTATTTGACGCTGACATGTTGATAATATAGTCTGAATCCTTATATCCTCTCGCCCCTCGTTTATTTTTATTTTTTACTTTTTTATGTATTGTGCTGTTTTTAAATGCTTGATTGCTGCAGGCTATGTGTACACAGATGCGTGCACGAAGATAATGCCTTTTGAATAAACCTTTTTTTTTTTATATAAAAACTGTTTGAGGTCTTTGTCGTGTAAGTACTGATAAAGGTGATCCTTTGAGAGCAACTAACACAATTAAGAGAATAAAGAAGCAGTCTCGGTTTTATTGAGTCTTTTCATGAGAAGTATTGGAAGTAGCAACACTTCTCACGCCCCCTAGCACCGGCTTAAGCGGTATTCTACTTCAAAGCCACCTATATTGGGCTCGTTGGTCCCAACGTCGACAAAAACCGTCATGCAGCGTGCTGCGGGGAAAGTAAGTTTGGTTTATGTCTACTGCGGGCCCATAGTTTATTTTAGGGTACTGTCGACGGAAGACAGGTCATGAAGAGAGAATTATTAGCCAAACTCACCAACAGATTATATCACTATAACAAGATCACACCCTCTACATTCATAACCGATATAAGAATTCAGTATTGGGCTGTTCTTTTTGATTTTGCATCATGCTGTCGCATGAATGATTATAGTAGCAGTAGTCCAGAGTGGTGAGGCGCTGTTTCAAGTTCACCGCTACGGTCGTGGGTACGAATCCAGATCGTTCCCAGATTTCGTGAGGCATTCAGTACTTGTCCTACTTATGAAAAGGTCGGTGGTCTGCCTCCCCCACGAACAAATCGAACATCATATATACCTAAAATGTGCAGAAGATGACTTAAAACGCCATGCAACCAACATATGTTTTTTTATTGTTTGTTTTGGTGGAGCCAAAGTCCCGATCGTCGTTTTCTCTTTAATCTGAAGGTATATAGTAAACAATCTATCAACCAGGATCCGGTGCCAATAATACGGATTGTGTCTGTTGCCCTTTACGTGGTCCCGCTTAATTTCATGAAGCGATGGGAAAGCTTATATTAAGAGGATTTTATAAGGGATATTTCGACAATAAAACATATTTAAAAAAAAAAATACTGAAAAATTGCGATAACCTATTTTAAATATGTATTAAATGTTTTAAGTTTACAATAAGCCCAAATTAAGGTTTTATTTCATACCCCAGCCAACCCTGTTTTCGCCTCTTAGAGAAGGGGTTGGATGGGGTATGAAAGTTAATACTCGGACCACTTAATGCAGAATCTCACGCATTTTTTACAGAGCAACCAGGGTCCGGTGTTCGGAAATTTAGACATGATGTAAATATTTGCCGATTTTTAGGCTAAACAGTTATCTTTATTAATAAAGAACAACAGCAGTTGCAAACCAATTTGAGATCACATTAAATCAGTCAGAGATCATATGGAAGTTTGGCTTTTTAAAGTCATCAACTTTGTATCGACCGGTTAAGAGTAAATTTGTTTCATCTTGTTAGGAATTATTCTGCATTTGTTGTAAATAAAGAAAATATATTTCGAAGGATATGATATTCAAAAGTTCCGTCGCATAACGTTTTTACTTAAACATACGATAATGTATGTTTATTTTCGAACTTGTTGACACCAGTGTCCATTTTTCCTCTGTTTTTATCAGCCAGGGTCCGTTACAAGTGCAACCAGGATCAAGGTAACGCAGTTTTGAGCAACCAGGGTCCGTTACGTCTATCCACCGTGATATTAGCACAGAGTCCTTCGCGATTGAGCATATGTATGTAAAGTAACTTAATTAATACAACATTGTTAATCGGCCTCCGTAGCTCAGTAGGTTAACGCGCTGTCTTAGTATGCGTTCCCCGTTGCGGACGCGGTTCTAGCCTGGGCCTTATCACTTTTTAAAACATTTTTTTTTATGATTTTTTTTTTTTATGAAGAAGTAGTATTCAAATGCCTTTCCGATTCATCAGATTTAAATATTAACAAACATATGCATAATAGCACGCACACAAGCACGGCTTACGCACGCACCCACAAACACGCTCGCACGCAAAAACGATCTTTTTTTTTTACGAATTGACTCTTATTATTTTCCCAAGACCCTCCGGAATTGAAACGTGTAACTGAAGGATAGACGGATGGGCGACCTTCATGTGTATACCCCTTCCCCACATCCTAAAAACTACGATTTGCGAGAAATAATATTGCTGGTCGTTTTCCAGCAAAAGAAAATTCCATATATATATAATTAATTTGAACAATATCCTTCAAGTGTCTCATTGTAAACAATAATTCTCTTAAAACTCACCCTTCTCATAGGAGTAACACGACAACAACAATATGTTATAAATGTATATTTATTATTTAATGGTATAAGCCATTGGACGACCGACTGACTGACCTTATTAACGTTAATTAATAACAAACACTTCACCTTCAACTTATAATACGATACATACGGAACTGCACCTTTAAAATATAGCATTCTCTCATCACAGACTTGCGCCAGTCTATTAATTTCACATGACATATTCCAAACTGATCCCAGATCGCTTACGCGAACTATACAGTACATATAAAGCAAACGCAATACTTCCCGACAACTGAATAAGCAAAGGAGATACGATTTTATATCTACTGTTTTAGCATACAACCAACCCAGTATTCTCCCTTATATAATACAATTTCCTTCGACAGAATTACTTGATATCACTGTTGATAAATTAAAATTAAACTGTATTAAACAAATGTTATTTTTTCTAAGATATAAAATGTCATCCCCACTGCACCAGCTCCACCAATCACGTCGTACTTTAAACAGAGCACCATCAATGTGATACCGAGCCGTCCGCGAAAAACCCACGTATGGGAAACATGTATCCGATAACATTTTTATTCAAGGTATCACTCAGGATAAGATCTCGGACTTGATCTTTAACTATCAAAAGTACAAACGTTTCAAAAATCAATGGAACCAATACACCTCGGACAACATCAATATCCTGAAATTTCTTCAAGTCCATAATATGTAAGTTACTGCAACAGGGCTTACTAAGAATATAACAATTTTAACGTGTTAACTGGTCAGTCATCCAACGCTGAATGGCAAAAACTGGCGTTCTACACGCCACGTGCACTCCACTGAGAGTGCGCCCCCTATGAGAATCACTCACATCAAGAGAAATCAATTATCGTCTAATTCGCTACTCTCAAACGACAATAATGTCATTTCTCTTAACACTCACCCTTCTCATAGGAGTAACACGACAACAACTATATGTAATAAATGTATATTTATTATTTAATGGTATAAGCCATTGGACGACCGACTGAACTAAAAGAAAGGGCTCAAAAGTGTAACAACCAATATTAGTATCCAAGTAACTTACATATATGAATTCAAATCTCCATTATTAAACATATAACATACGAGACATTTCTAAACCAAGATATTGGTAATAAATAAGGCCTATGTCTATCCGACACTGACTCCATGTAATTGATATAAAACAAAAAGTTCTGTTTAAAACCAAGGTATTGGTACGCTAGACCTTAGAATTTAATACGTCCTGTGTCTATCCGACACCGACTCCATGTTATTGATATAAAACAAGTTTTGTTTAAAACTAAAATATGACATATATGAATTAAAATCTCCATTATTAAACATATAACATATGATACATTTCTAAACTAAGATATGGGTACACTATGCCATAGAATTTAAACCTAAATACGTCTGTCTATCCGACACTGATTCCATGTAGTTGATAAAAAACAACTTTGTTTAAAACCAAAATATGACATATAGGTATTTAAGATCTCCATTATTAAACATATAACATATGGTACATTTCTAAACCAAGATATTGGTACACTATTCCTTAGAATTTAAACATCAATACGACACCAACTCCATGTAATTGATATGCAACAATTTCTGTTCAAAACCACGGTATTTGGTACACTAGACTTTAGAATTTAAATCTACGCCATGTGTCTATCCGACAATGACTTCATGCTGTAGTTGATATAAAACAAGTTTTGTTTAAAACCCAATCATCACAATTCCATAGAATTTAAACATGTTTACCTCCTGTGTTTACCCAACACTGACTACCTGTAATTGATATAAAAACAGGTTTGGAATAAAACCAAAATATTTGTAGTCGGTTAGACACGGGACGTATTTATGTTTAAATTCTATGAAATAGTGCACACTATTTCATAGAATTTAAACATAAAAATCGGTTAGACACCGACTCGGACTCCTTGTAATTGATATTAAACAAGTTATGTTTCTTACTTTAGCTCTCATGTAAACCTATTTAAATTTTGGTATCATAAGCACGTTTTACATTTCATGTGCCCAGGGACATGAATCCCATAAAACATATCACATGCACTTAATATATAATTCTAACCCTATGCGCAAATATCCGCATATAGTGAACAACAAGTTGAGACCGATTCGTTGCAATAAGGTTCACCCATATATAAGGGAGCTAACATCACATGTTTTCACATAAATGTTGACCCTATGTGTAATTATTAACCAACAAATCGATACCGAATCGCTGTAGCATGGCATACGTCTATTTACCGGTAAGTCTCTATATAGGGGAGCTAACATTTCAATATAAATTATGAATCACATACATCAGTTTCCTTGCATTTATACCTAACCCTACGTGCAGATACCCGCACATAGTAACCAACAAGCCGATACCGGCTCATTACACCGGACATACGCCCTTTACCACCCCAAGCAGGGTATATTATAGTCACATACTTTACACGCAAAACCACGTTTTCTTGTGTCCTATACAGGGGAGCTCGTATTGACATTACATACTGTTGAATCAAACAGTCTAAATGCGTGCACCCCTCATGAAATCACTCGACAAGTATTTTTTCCAAGTTTTACCACGCATGTAGCAGTCTAAATTCGTGTCCACACGAAATAACATCACACGGAATGACACGACAATCAAGTGTTCCTCCTCTCAAAACGTATAACTTGTTTAAAGTTTTCTTACTTTAACCGTCATTGATAATTGTAACCGGCTGGTACGTCAATCTTAATATGACATCTGAATTTGCGTCACTGTTCTCTACCAAAACACTCCTGTTCTGGAACGCAATATCGAAAGGAAATATCTGAAAACAAATAGTATTCATTATGAATTGTGTATTGAACTACATACACCAAACTTCATTGCAATTATATGCATTTATCATTTTTAAAATGATAGCAATACTATCATTAGTATTATTTCTCACTTTGCCACATCATTTCCGACGATGTCACTACCACCAGTGTCATTAACCACATTAGCACTATATATACATAAATATATACATATAACATTATAACCAGTCATTTTAGACAATCTATATAAATTCCAGGTATGTTAAAAACATTTTAATATCGGTTTTTATTGTATATGCCCCCTTTAAACTGTCTGTTTCTACAAGTATCTCGCATTTCAAATACAAACATTCTCAAGCATACATCACAAATACATTATTATTTATCCCATTTTAAAACTAAATATTTCTTTATACATCTTATATTTGACAAACATGCGTCACGAGCATGTTGCACCTGGGCATTCGCCCGAAAAATCTATTTTCCCAGCAGTTTTAATAGGCAGCTATGCCCGAGTTTTGACCATTTACTACTTTAATACATCTACACATATCTAACCCTATGTGCAAATACGCGCACATAGTAACCGAACCCTATGTGCAAATACGTGCACATAGTAACCGATAAGCCGATACCTAATCGCTGCCACATGGCATACGGCTATTTGTCACCCAAATAAAGGGGAGCTAATTTCACATTTATTTACATATACATTTAACCCACATTTCTTCACATGGCTTACATGTCAACTACAACATCACCCAACATGTATCATCAACACGTTTCTCAAGGCTTTGGTTTTTCCTTAAATAATTATAATTATTATTATAATTATCACATACGTCAGTCTACTTGGATTTATACTTCACCTTATGTGCAGATACCCGCACATAGTTTCCAACAAGCCGATACCGGCTCGTTGCACCGAGCATACGCCCTTTAGGGCATACGCCCTTTATTACCACCCGAAACAGGGTATTATTATCATATACGAGTATGCAGATACCTGCATGTAATACCAAATGCCATACGGTCTGATATAACCATATAAGGTTTCATGGTATAAGCCATCAATGATTTCGGACAAACAACCCACCACACACACGTTATATACACAAAAGTATAGGTTTATTACGGCTGACATCGTATTAAGAGGTTCACACAGTATGTGACGCCATTGGGCTTAAATATTCCAGATATATTCCTATTTAGTCAACTTCAGTACTCTACATACTAGACTAGACAAATATTTTGCATACTTTCTATCATTATTTCTGTACATCTTCTATTTCAAATAAACCAATTTCCCAACATGTATCATGCGCAAGTTGTAACAGGGCATTCGCCCGAGACGTTTACCTTCGCAGCAATTCTTAAAGGCATCCACGCCCAAGAGACGTCCATCGTCCCAACAATTAAACCAGGCATCCACGCCCACCACTTACTAAGAAAGTCCGCCCCTCATTCATTAAAACATAATAAGACTTGAGTTATCTTTCTTTTCAGTGAAAACAAAACTTTAACTGTGGAAACCTATCTTAGCTTCACTCAACCTACATGTATAGGGGGACTGAGGAGCACAACACCTGTTTCATTACCAAACTGTAGAATTTCACTATCATACAACAAATACTTATCTTTTGAATTCGTCTTTTTCTTTAATCGTTCTTCAAACGGAACACGAACCCAGAATCCCTGCGACCGTGTCAGATTCTAACCGATCATCTGTCCAGACATTACTATTTCACAAACTGTGCACCGATCATCTCATCACGGATTTCTGAAAATTATCGATATACATTTATCTAGCAATCAAACACTCGTCAGCATTTTGATTACAATGCCGTAGGCACTTCACACTGTACCGGCTCTATTATAATTAGCCGTATACTTTCACTGGTGATACAATGTACCGCATTTACACAACCATGCATGACGTTCGCGTACAGGCAACGTGTGACGAAATACAAAACTAAAATTGTGTTGCAAACATTTTACAATAATTGACAGCAACCATGAACAATATCTCCTCCTTGCTATTATCATTTTCTGAGTAAATATAAATATTTCAGAATATTCATCTTGTTCAAAGCGTTTTGAAACCTGAAGTAATGAAAAGACATGTACGACTAATCAATCGTGTAGAAAACAGAAATGAATAATTAAATATTTACACCTGTGCCAGCTAAACTACTGATCCTATAAATGCCGTTTGTAAAATAACGATACTTATCTCTAGTTTTTTTCTTTTCCATGTGTACTAGCGTGCCCACTGATAGGTCTCTCGCTGTGTAACATAATACCACCCAATCTAAAATTTTAACGTGTTAACTGGTCAGTCATCCAACGCTGAATGGCAAAAACTAGCGTTCTACACGCCACGTGCACTCCACTGAGAGTGCGCCCCCTATGAGAATCACTCACATCAAGAGAAATCAATTATCGCCTAATTCGCTACTCTCAAACGACAATAATGTAATTTTCTCCCTATCCCGAGTCAACACATGAGCATGTATTTCACGTTACATAATATTGGCTACCGATGCATGCTCTCTGTATATGTATACATGTATAATATGTGTGTGGTTTTGGATTATTTCAAGGATATTATAGGAAATAAGTATATATACTTAACAAAAAAAGAAACTTTACATACTTTAGGACCTGTTTTAGAGGGTTAACGGTGACTTTATGTGAACGTTATCGATATTTACTTACTGGCCTGAGTATAGAGAGTACACCGACACAAGATTTTGTGCAATTGTACCGTGCACGGGCTAGCACGCTTTTCACTTCCGCTTTTGACCACTTACCTCGTGTTGACCTATCCCGGGTTCATTTCAATTGCTTTTTCTTACACAGTCACACGTTCTCTTTATCACTGACACGAAAACACAAAATTGTTTACAATTTTGACTGAAAACGGGAATGCCACGGCTATCTGAAAATGACAGAAATCAGGCTGTCGGTATGCTTAGAGCCGGCACGTCTGTAAATGACGTTGCTCTTCATTTTGGGTGCTCTAGGCAAACAATTCACAACCTGACAACTCGGTATGCAACTACTGGGTCAGTAACGGATAGGTCGAGATCAGGTAGGCCCCGAGCGACGTCACGTAGAGACGACCGGTTCATTACGTTAACGCATTTACGTAATCGCTTTACCCCAGCAACGGTAACTGCACGGCGGCTCAGGGTCTCGGCTAAGACGATACGTAATCGTCTTAGACAAGATAGAGCACCAATTCATGCGCGTCGACCTTATACAGGACAAATTCTAACTGCGCGTCACAGAGCCGCCCGCTTAGCTTGGGCTCGACGTCACAGGCACTGGACCCGAGCCCAATGGCGAAACGTGATTTTTACCGACGAGTCACGCTTCAGGGTCAGCTTTGCTGACGGTAGGGTCAGAGTTTACAGGCGACGGAACGAGAGATTTGCCCAATGTTGCGTGCAGGAACGAGACAGGTTTGGCGGTGGCAGCCTCAGGGTTTGGGCGGGCATAATGGACAATCAGAAAACAGATTTGGTCATCGTTCCGGGCAACCTTAATGCAGTAGGGTATGTGAACATCCTGAGGAACAATCTCCTCCCATTTATGCAAAATCGGGGTCCGGGAGTGATTCTGCAGCAGGACAACGCGAGGCCCCACACAGCTCGTGTTAAGACACAGTTTTTGGCTCAGAACGGCGTCAATGTCTTGCCGTGGCCGGCGGTTTCGCCCGACCAAAACCCCATAGAACACATGTGGGACGAGCTTGGGCGTCGGGTACGCAATAATCATCAAATCAGCAATGTCAATGACCTGAGTCATGCCCTCCTTGTTGAATGGCAGAACATACCCAATTACGTCATTCGCCGTCTCACAAATTCCATGAGGAGGAGAATAGCAACCTGCATTAGGGCCAACGGCGGTCACACACGCTATTAACACAACTTAATGCACATTGGCATTCAGACTGATACTCAAAAAGTCACTAAAACATTTCTTCACATTTTTGTGATTTTTGAAATCGACCCCTATGTCTTTTGCCCTCAAATTTGACCTTCATTTTGAAGAAACCCGTTACCGACGCTGTTACAAACTCACCGGTATTGCTTCCAAGTTTCATATAACATTTACATACGTACACTATATTGTTCCAGAGTGACGTAATAACCATCAGTACCCCATGAAAAGTTTCTTTTTTTGCATAGTATATATACAATATATGGAACATAAGAGGAATACGCGGGTAAGTGTTTATAATTCTCTACATAGTGATGTATTTACGCATTTTACTTGTTCATTACAAACATGTATAGAGTTACATTGCACGCCATTGAATATCCTCATCGAGTTGAACAGTCTGTAGTTATCGGATATCTGAGCAAATTGCTATAAAAACGTTTAGGCTTATATACCCGTAATCGCTGGGTGGTACAATTCAAAGTTACCGAAGCGTTGATCACGCCTATTATGCAAATGCCTCGATATACGCTACGACAATATACCAGCCTAAACAATGTAGACAACACAACCAGCAAAAAACTTCATCTATAGGCGTTCTTATGTTTAAAACGCTTGAAATTGTATTATTTTATCGGGATTTAAGAACAACGGATTTGCAAAACTGGTATTGTTCATTCTTTACATGATGAGAACAAGAAAAACTATATCCGTTCATCCTAGGTCGAAAACCTGATCGTGCAAATCCTTTGTCCATAAGTATATTTTCTTGATTGTGTCTTTAGAATAGTTGAATCAACTTAAACTGACACCCATCTCTAACTGATGGACTACAATATTTTTATAATTTTGATAACGTTCATGTATTTCCATGCTATATTTTAGAAAGAAGCATACCACTTAACTAGACTTTGTATGCACATGTTCATTTTTGTTCTATAAATTGTATTAATTAATCAGCTAGACTACATTTAGATATGTACTTAAAAAGTCATTGAAAATGCTAGTCACATTTCAGTCACATTGGAGAAACATTCTATGTGAGAAAATTTCCTTAAATTAATATTGGTTACATTCCATGGTTTAAAATGATGTAACAAGGAACATTCCAAACATAGCGTTTTCATTGCCTTTTAAGGTATATATACATAAATGTTACATGCATAACTCTTAATGTTACATTGCCTACGTACCAAATGGACCAGTTTCATACAACATCAACTGGAATATAAGGTTCAATACCAATGGACACAGGACGTTGCCTACTTACCAAATGGACCAGTTTCATACAACATCAACTGGAATATAAGGTTCAATACCAGTGGACACAGGGCGTTGCCTACTTACCAAATGGACCAGTTTCATACAACATCAACTGGAATATAAGGTTCAATACCAGTGAACACAGGACATTGCATCCTTACCAAATGGACCAGTTTCATACAACATCAACTGGAATATAAGGTTCAATACCAGTGGACACAGGGCGTTGCCTACTTACCAAATGGACCAGTTATTATACAACATCAATTGGAATACAATATTCAATACCAACTGAACACAGGACATTGCCTACTTACCAAATGGACCAGTTTCATACAACATCAATTGGAATATAATGTTCAATACCAGTGGACACAGGACATTGCCTACTTACCAAATGGACCAGTTTCATACAACATCAATTGGAATATAAGGTTCAATACCAGTGGACACAGGACATTGCCTACTTACCAAATGGACCAGTTTCATACAACATCAATTGGAATATAAGGTTCAATACCAGTGGACACAGGGCGTTGCCTACTTACCAAATGGACCAGTTTCATACAACATCAACTGGAATATAAGGTTCAATACCAATGGACACAGGACATTGCCTACTTACCAAATGGACCAGTTATTATACAACATCAATTGGAATATAAGGTTCAATACCAGTGGACACAGGACGTTGCCTACTTACCAAATGGACCAGTTTCATACAACATCAATTGGAATACGATGTTCAATACCAATGGACACAGGACATTGCCTACTTACCAAATGGACCAGTTTCATACAACATCAATTGGAATATAAGGTTCAATACCAGTGGACACAGGACATTGCCTACTTACCAAATGGACCAGTTTCATACAACATCAATTGGAATATAAGGTTCAATACCAGTGGACACAGGGCGTTGCCTACTTACCAAATGGACCAGTTTCATACAACATCAACTGGAATATAAGGTTCAATACCAATGGACACAGGACATTGCCTACTTACCAAATGGACCAGTTATTATACAACATCAATTGGAATATAAGGTTCAATACCAGTGGACACAGGACGTTGCCTACTTACCAAATGGACCAGTTTCATACAACATCAACTGGAATATAAGGTTCAATACCAGTGGACACAGGGCGTTGCCTACTTACCAAATGGACCAGTTTCATACAACATCAATTGGAATATAAGGTTCAATACCAGTGGACACAGGGCGTTGCCTACTTACCAAATGGACCAGTTTCATACAACATCAACTGGAATATAAGGTTCAATACCAATGGACACAGGACATTGCCTACTTACCAAATGGACCAGTTATTATACAACATCAATTGGAATATAAGGTTCAATACCAGTGGACACAGGACGTTGCCTACTTACCAAATGGACCAGTTTCATACAACATCAATTGGAATATAAGGTTCAATACCAATGGACACAGGACGTTGCCTACTTAACAAATGGACCAGTTTCATACAACATCAATTGGAATATAAGGTTCAATACCGACTGAACACAGGGCATTTCCTTCTTACGTACAGAATGTTGTATAATGTATATACATATATGTTTATATATTTTTTTTAATATTTGTGTCTTTGCTGCTTGCATTAATATTAAAAATGCTATCTGTCTAGATTTAAACGACTACTATGTCTGTATGCTGACTTAAAAAACATCAATATATCTAGTGTATAACATATGTTTTGACAGTAATCAACCCATTTTCTGTAACTGTATACTATCATTGTTTAAAAAAAAAAAGAGTTTGTTTTTATCTTTCATATTCTACCAAGTAGATACAGTCTGTTTTTATCTTTCATAATCTACCATGTAGATACTGCAGTTTATGTTTGTCGTACATAAATAAGATCATTGTTTCTCCTGTGTGTCATCAGAGGCCTCTAAGTGAAGATGAATAGTCAGAATGTGCAGTAACTCTGCAGTTCTGAGGATGATAATGTTATTGATACATTCAAAGGATACATATTTTGATGTAAATAGACGATGATTTTCTGTTTATAAAACAAATACTAGTATACAATATATTCATATACATATGGGCAATGTATCCTCTGCTACCTTCTTTGACATCATGATTGTACACTTACTAAATACTTTTGTTCAGAAAAACAATTTCAAAACTGGTTTTTACTCAGATAATAATAGAGTGTATTGAGATTAAAGATTAGTGTGCTTACAGTGCATATATTGTCATACAATGACCGTTAAGTTCATATACAAGTTGATGTTACAAAATGAAATACGCTAGAGAGAATACAGTGTACAACTTATATTGAATATGGTTCATACTTTGTAAATAAGAGTGACATGTTCCCAATACAGAATACAACTTTTATGCAATATGGTTCATACTTTGTAAATAAGAGTGACATGTTCCCAATACAGAATACAACTTTTATGCAATATGGTTCATACTTGTAAATAAGAGTGATATGTTCCTAAGAGTTGTTTCAGTAAATTGTACATTTGTATCCTACTAAGTGATACAACTAAAATGCAGTGAACTAGAAAAGTAGTTGGAAATATGGATTACTGAACTTTATACCACCAAGCATAAGTTTTGTATCAGCCTTGCAGTTCATTGATCATTAAGAATGATTAAAAAAAACAATTTCATCACTGTTAGCTAAATGCAATCATTGTTATTTCCAAGGTTTAGGGATGCCAGTGACAATATGTATTTTATAAAATGTCACTAGTCTATTTGTCTATTAGGGGATAAACTATTTATAACAAATTTTACCTAGTGATTAAGTCTGAATTTGCAGCAACTCTGCACGTCTTTTCCATCTCAATTTAAATTTGTTTTTTATTTCAATGCCAGGTGACCTTTTTGTGTTGGTTCTCAGTAAAACTCAACTCACTCATTTTTATAGAAATATATGTATTACATGTCTGTCATTGTATATATGTTAGCATTGTATTAATGTATTACACACATCATATAAATTCTGTAAAACATATACCTGTAGCTAAAAATGATTAGTGAGTCATTAAATGTATATACACACAATATATTGTTTATTTATTGATGAAAATCCAACTATTTTCGAAATGGCATGTCCCCAAAAGGAACAAACAATATAAGCACAGCATACAACTGACCTCTGTATCGTGTTGTGGTTAAGTGGTAGAGCGTCCGCCTTGCATGCGGGAGGACATGGGTTCAATCCCCGGCCGGGTCAGACTTCATAAAAATGGTACTAGTAGCTCCCTTTCTTGACGCTCAGCATATAAAGAGTATAGGGCTGGTCGGCCCGGTTCTTGAGCATTCTTAACCAAATTTGCACAGATTATAAATGACCATAACCGCCCGGAGAAGTTTGATAATGGACCAGTACTCAGGTGAGCGATATACGGCCATAAATGGTTTATAGGAAAAGTTTATAGGAAAAGGCTAAATATGACATCTTTACACAGTAGAGCGTCTACAGGCCCTCTTGGGCCTCTTGTTTATTATTATTTCTACATGCAATTTCTTGCGTTTTAGGGCATATATCCAAGACAAGTTTTTCAGTTTTAAGATAGTTTTTATCAATACTATATTATTTATCGATATTGAGGTTGTTTATATGTAAAGTACATAGTCACAGGTAGCAATATCAGTGTCGGGGAACTAAACAAAAATAGTTCTATAAAATTAAAACAAAATGAATATGTTATTTGTTGAAAACAAACATTATCCTACTATCTCCTTTAAACTGGTTATACATTACTATATAATATTCTGGAACGAAGTGGTAAATACGTCCGCTGACTAGGGAGCGTAACATTATCCCAGAGTACAGAGTATTGTAGTTATGGTATATAACTACAATACTCTGGAATACTTTTTCAGGAAAACTTTTAATTTTATCTCTATATTTGTTTCGTTCCCAACACTGATACAGCTACCGGTGAGTAGTATAAGTACTGGGGGTACCAGGCCAGTTTTCCCTCGTGGGACACGAGAAAAACTAATGAAATATACCAGGGGGGACTCAGGCGAAACTCTCATTCACACCAAGATCTAAATGTAAGTCACGACTAAATCAACATCAACATATTTCAACAGTTTTCTCAAGCACCCCGCTCAGGGAAACTCGCCTGATACCCTCAGTTCTTATACTACTAATCAATCCGGTTGTCATTTTAGGAGAGCGCAATAATTTTATTTTTCGACTTTTCGGCGAATCTACTTTCGGCGAAGTTTTCCAATCGCACGATCCAAAACGGCATCAACTCCGGGTCTAGTCTCGGCAGTTAAACAAAATCCAAAGGAGCAAAGCAATCATCCTCATCATCACTATACATATCACACTCGATCATGGCACAAGCAATCAAACAGTTATCAAGTTGGGGAAAAATATCAAAGAATTGCAAGACAAATTGAAAATCCTAGTAGCCCAAAGAACGAAAAAGGTTTTGTCTCCAGAAGGTAGGACACTGAGAGTAAAAATAGCAGCAGGGATGAGATGGGGAAGAAATGTCAATGAATTACAATAACAATTACAGGGATTAGATGGAATATTGAAAATCAAGAAAGACCAAAAGGAAGACCAAGAATAAGACCAAAATGACACCGACGATACACGAGAAATGTCAGATGATAGTACAGATCAAAATGACACCGACGATACACGAGAAATGTCAGATGATAGTACAGATCAAAATGACACCGACGATACACGAGAAATGTCAGATGATAGTACAGATCAAAATGACACCGAAGATAGTACAGAAGATATTCTGAATGAATTACGAAATAGATTCGAGGATCTTTGGGCAAAAGTAAAACATGACACGCAGAAAAGGGAAGATCTGTATGAAATCGCAAACACATCCATGCAGTTGAAAAAAACTTAGACATACAGCTGAAAAAGATAAACAAAAAATACTCGATTGGTTGAACAAAGTTTTTGTCACAATACAGATAATCTCATATATTTTCACCGAAAGTAGAAATTTAATCTAAACCTATATTATATACAATGAACTCAGAAAAAGCTACCAAAGAAAGAAACACGGAGATAGACGGGAGCACGTTGGGGATTCGCTCGAGCAGAGATCTAGAATACTATATAGCAAAAGAGAATGCCTACGACAATTACCTAGTATCAGATATTTTAAAGGTATGCTACACAAAGGGGAATAGTGGAAAAACAAAACTGCGATCTATCCCAGGGATAGAAAAAGCTTTCATCGATGATATATATGTATTTGGGTATCTAGGAAAAAGGGATATTCAAGCAAAACAAGGAAAGGTGATGTTTACCGAAGGCAACAGAGGCGCTGCAAAATATATTGTACAAACAATAGCACCATTTGTGTCGAAAACAATTGGACGTGGACGAGACTATTGTAATGTCAGAATCTGTAATTGCACGTTGAACAAGAATCAGAACAGCAGTATCTCGAAAACTAAAGAAATAATTGAATCACATACTAGTAGTAGAGCAAGAAAGAACTAGGAACGCATATGGAAAGAAAAACCAACAGGAAATGTACTCGCAAAGATAGATGTGTCAAACATTCCCATGGGTGTAGTGGAAAAGAAGAAAATGAATCTCTGTCGACTTCTAGAAAGCGTGGGACTAGGAATATACTCTATAGATTACACAAGAGACTATTCTGGAAAAATGAAAAGATCCAGTCTGGTTGATTATTTCAACTTTGACAGAACGAAGAGCCTATTTTCTGGAATGCAGAGTGAAGAGCCCACAATTCTAGAGAATACGAAAGTAGTCGCAAATAATGTCTTTACTACTATACAAGCGATAGGCGGAAATTTCGTGAGAACAAAAATATACAACAAAATTGTCTCAAACTTTGAAGCGGGGGATGTACAAAAAGTATTCGGAGGGAATATGGCTGATTTTGTTGATTCCAAATCTGAACATTTGCGAAATACATTTTCACACCCAGATGTGAAAAAACGAGGATGTACTAGAGTTGAACTTTCAATATACGGATACCACAGCCATTTGTCAGGAACACATATTCCAGAAGAAACTGTAGAAGAACTCCCGGGTTTATTCTACATACAACCATCAAAAAATCAATGGGCAAATCTAGCAGAGAATATTGATAGAAATATGATTATACTAGAAAGAGTTCAAAATGCTTTGAACATTGTTTGGTATTGTAACACTCACACTGGTAGAATTGTAGGGACTTCATTCTCACCAAAAGTATCATGGAAAAAAGCAAAGAAGTATGCTGTGTCAGCATTTGGCTTTCGTCGTTGTCCTATATTTGTGCTTGATATACTGTGATACGAAAATGGAAAATTTCTATTTGCCCCGCTACAATGCTACACCAAAGAAAAAGATACAAAAACAATCCTTTGCGATAAAATCCTTCCAAGGCTAGAACAACGAAGATAGAACCAACAGACTACCTCCCACCAACAAATTGTGTAGAGTGGATATGGAAGAGAAAGGGAAAGAATAGAATAGGGGATGAGAAGCCTCCATTTCAAATTCTTCGACAACAAACAGATAGAAAGATATCAGTGAACTCCACCAGGAAAAGAGAAAAAATAATTGCACAGATATTTGAAGAAGAGGAAAAGGGAAAATGGGAGAGGTGAACAAAAAAGTACAGAAGCAAGTTTAGGAGGAAAAAGAAAAGGAGTTGAGTGGGTTGGAAAAAAACATTTGAGAAAAATAGAACGAGAATAGAGAAGATAAGAAAACGAGTAGAACAATTGTAATCCAGAGATATTGAGATATCATAAAACCAGAGATATTGAGATATCACAGAATCAATAAAAACTGAGATATCACCAAATCAAGAATACTGAACTTGCATCAAATCAAGAATAGTGAGACATCACAGAATCAAGAATACCGAAACAGCATCGAATCAGGAATACTGAGATATCACAGAATCAAGAATACTGAGATATAACCAATTCAAGAATACCGAACTTGCATCAAATCAAAAATAATGAGACATCACAGTATCAAGAATACCGAAACATCATCGAATCAGGAATACTGAGATATCACAGAATCAAGAATACTGAGATATAACCAATTCAAGAATACCGAACTTGCATCAAATCAAGAATACTGAGACATCACAGTATCAAGAATACCGAAACAGCATTGAATCAGGAATACTAAGATATCACAGAATCAAAAATACTGAGATATCATCAAATCAAGAATACTGAACTTGCAGCAAACCAGAGATATTGAGATATCATCAAACCAGAGATATTGAGATATCATCAAATCAAGAATACTGAGATATCACAGAATCAGGAATACTGAAACAGCATCGAATCAAGCATGCTGAGTTATCACAGAATCAAGAATATTGAAACAGCAGCAAATCCAGAATACTGATATATCTTCAAATCAGAGATACTGAGATAGCATTGAATCAGAGATATTGAGAAATCATCAAATCAAGAATACTGAAATAGTAGCAAATCATGAATACTGAAATAGTAGCAAATCATAGATCTAGATATATCATCAAATCATGAATACTGAAATAGCAGCAAGTCAAGAATACTGAAATATCATCAAATCAGCGATATTGAGAATCCATCACAGAATCAAGACTACTGACATAGCATCGAATCAAGAATACTGAGATATCGTAGAATCAAGAATACTGGATCAGCATCAAATCAAGAATACTGAGATATCACAAAATCAGGAATCAAGAATACTGAGATATCATAGAATCAAGAATATTGAGATATCACAGAATCAAGAATACTGGAGCATCATCAAATCAGAATACTGATATAGCAGCAAATCAGAAATATTGAGATAGCAGCAAATCAGAGATATTAAGATATCATCAAATCAAGAATACTGAGATATCATCAAATCAGAGATCTCGAGATATCATCAAATCATGAATACTGATATAGCAGCAAATCATGAATACTGAAACAGCATCGAATCAAGAATACTGAGATATCATCAAATCATGAATACTGAAACAGCAGCAAATCAAGAATACTGAGATATCATAGAATCTATCACATAATCGAGAATATTGAAACATCACAGAATCTCAGATATCGCCAAGCCAGAGAAACTAGAATATCATCCAGACGGAGATACGTTGAGTCAAGAAAGCAAGCTAATTCCATCTAGGATTACAACATGCATGAAACATACAGCAAGAATACAACAAGCATAATCTAACCATATCATGCAAACGACAAGAATGTTTTCTCTTTTTTCTATCTACATGCATGCTTCTACAATGCTACGGAATTAGAAAATAAGTTAACATATCTTAACTTAACTTATCTTAACTTATCTTAACTAATCTTAACTTATCTTTGCTTATTTTCACTAGCATGTCTTTGCTAATTCCGTAGCATTAGTAGAATATGAAGTAGTTCGTGATGATTTCATGGACACCAAAAAGGACGATTGCTGGTTGAAATGGATAATTATGAACGTGAGCTGGATAGTAACAGAGAAGAGCTTCTTGAACTGAAATACAAAATAGCAAAGTGTAGGAAAATAAAATACTCCGTGGTAAAAAATGATATGCAGAGCGATGATGAAGACTACTGTCCGGTTCCGTCTGACTTTGCTTAAGGTCTCACTACAGAATGACCTCCCTTGACCATGACAGTAGAAAGATTCCTACACCGTAAAAAACTAGGGCTGTGTTAATCGGTTTGCTCTCAACTTGGAAATGTGCAATCATTCTCTTATTTCTGCCTTCAGGTGACAATATTGGAACATGTTCATGACTTCTGCCAAGTTTGGATGCCACTGGGTGATTTTCGAGGAAGATATGATAATTTGAAAATGGGTAGGAATACAGTTGAATTATCAGTGAAATGGAGCTAGTTTTGAGGGTGCTGAAAAAGACTGGAATTTAAAAAAAAATAATCTGGTCAACTTTTGATTTTTTGTGGATATTCTGAGATTCAGAGGAAGGTTTGCAGATTGAGGGGAGATTTAAAGACCAATGTACATTTTATAGTATGTTTGCAGTGGTCCACAAGTGACCGTTTCTACATATATTATATAGTGTTGATTAATTCACTAGTGAGACGTTAATGAGTTGCAAATGTTATGTTATTAGAATGGCAACCGGATTGATTAGTAGTATAAGAACTGAGGGTATCAGGCGAGTTTCCCTGAGCGGGGTGCTTGAGAAAACTGTTGAAATATGTTGGTGTTGATTTAGGCGTAACTTACATTTAGATCTTGGTGTGAATGAGAGTTACGCCTGAGTCCCAACTGGCATATTTCATTAGTTTTTCTCGTTCCCAGCGATGGAAAACTGGCCTGGTACCCCCAGTTCTTATACTACTAACATGTACATTGCTACTATGACATTATTACTATTTAGTACAAAAGTAGTCCCAACATTTGTTGTGACTTCAACAAACGAGGTGCACCTAACGGGAGAGCAAAATAACTGCCGAGATACGATTTTATCTCAGGCACCCTGTTTCTCGGCAGAACTATTATAGATCGGCATGATAAAAGAGTAACTGGTGTCAATGCAAATATAAAAGATAATACTCGTAATGTTATACAGTTTCATATGAAATGATTGTATGTATTAAAACTAAGCTACATGTCACCTTTCGGTTAATGATTGTTAATAAGCATGTACAGTCTGGGAAGCGCGACAAATCGGCTGTGTTTTGTTGCTAAATCGTAAATAGGGACTATAATGTTAACAGTTGTACATATAATGCAAATAATGTATATTTCCGTCACAAAAAAGTAATGTATAAGAACCTTAAATCATCAAAATAAGTACTATAAATGATTTATACTGCAAAAATCTCCGAATGGTCTAGTTTTCAAGATCAAACTGTTTCATTAACAATAATTAAATGCGTCACAGATTAGTTCAAATGCACATTGACTATGAATCTGAAAGAGTGTTTTAGTGTTGTATTCATATTAGGATTGACACCCATAATGCTTCCAGATAGCTTCAAGTCCCTTTACGTTACATATCCCGCTAAAGTTCACCAGTCATTGTAAATGTGGAGTTGAAGTCGGTATAGAACTATTAGATATATCAAATTCAGGTTACTGCTATTCAACGGTATAGTTTTTTTCGGCCATTGCGGGAGATATATATTGAAATACAACCATAATTGATACTACATGCGGTGCTTTTTGTTTAAAATTGAAACCAGAAGCCATATTAACTGCCGCTGTTATTGGTAAGGGGCATGTGTATAATTTGGTGCTATGATACTATTGATATTTGGCGCAGTGTTTCACAAGTTAAACCATCTCATCTTTCAAAGAGTACTAAACAAAGTGTATTAAATAAAGAGTATAAACAAAGAGTATTAAACAAAGTATATTAAACAAAGAGTATTAAATAAAGTGTATTAAACAAAGAGTATTTAACAAAGTGTATTAAACAAAGTGTATTAGACAAAATGTATTAAACAAAGTGTATTAAACAAAGAGTGTATTAAACAAAGTGTATTAAACAAAGTGTATTAAACAAAGAGTATTAAACAAAGAGTATTAAATAAAGTGTATTAAACAAAGTGTATTAAACGAAGTGTATTAAACAAAGTATATTAAACAAAGTGAATCTCATTGCATGTTCATATGATTTGTTATATAAAAATTACAAATAGCCAGCATCTGGAAACAGGCTAATTTTTTTATATGAATTCATCTCCTTAAATTGAAATAAGTAGATTACACATTAATTAATGAAATCATTTATATAATTTAGCGATGTGTATATTAAACAAAGAGTATTAAACAAAGTGTATTAAACAAAGGGTATTAAACGAAGTGTATTAAACAAAGTGTATTAAGTAAAGTGTATTTAACAAAGTGTTTAAACAAAGAGTATTAAACAAAGTATATTAAACAAAGAGTATTAAACTAAGAGTATTCAACAATGTGTATTAAATAAAGTGTATTAAACAAAGTGTATTAAACGAAGTGTATTAAACAAAGTGTATTAAGTAAAGTGTATTAAACAAAGTGTTAAAACAAAGAGTATTAAACAAAGTATATTAAACAATGAGTATTAAGTAAAGTGTATTAAACTAAGAGTATTAAGTAAAGTGTATTAAACAAAGTGTATTAAGTAAAGTGTATTAAACAAAGTGTATTAAGTAAAGTGTATTAAACAAAGTGTATTAAATAAAGTGTATTAAACAAAGTGTATTAAGTAAAGTGTATTAAACAAAGTGTATTAAGTAAAGTGTATTAAACAAAGTGTGTTAAGTAAAGTGTATTAAACAAAGTGTATTAAACAAAGAGTATTAAACAAAAACTATTAAACAAAGAGTATTAAACAAAGTGTATTAAACAAAGTGTATTAAATAAAGAGTATTAAACAAAGAGTATTAAACAAAGTGTATTAAACAAAGTGTATTAAACAAAGAGTATTAAACAAAGAGTATTAAACAATGTGTATTAAACAAAGTGTATAAAACAAAGAGTATTAAACAAAGAGTATTAAACAATGTGTATTAAACAAAGATTATTAAACAAAGAGTATTAAACAATGTGTATTTAAATAAAGAGTATTAAACAAAGAGTATTAAACAAAGTATATTAAACAAATTGTATTAAACAAAGTGTATTAAACAAAGTGTATTAAACAAAGTATATTAAACAAAGAGTATTAAACAAAGAGTATTAAACAATGTGTATTAAACAAAGTGTATTAAACAAAGTGTATTAAACAAAGAGTATTAAACAAAGAGTATTAAACAATGTGTATTAAACAAAGTGTATAAAACAAAGAGTATTAAACAAAGTGTATTAAACAAAGTGTATTAAACAAAGTGTATTAAACAAAGAGTATTAAACAAAGAGTATTAAACAATGTGTATTAAACAAAGTGTATTAAACTAAGAGTATTAAACAAAGAGTATTAAACAAAGTGTATTAAACAAAGAGTATTAAACAAAGAGTATTAAACAAAGTGTATTAAACAAACTGTATTAAACAAAGAGTATTAAACAAAGTGAATATCATCGCATATTCATATGATTTGTTATATAAAAATTATCAATATCAAGCATCTGGAAACAGGCTATTTTTTTATATGAATTCATCTCCTTAAATTGAAATAAGTAGATTACACATTAATTGATGAAATCATTTATATAATTTAGCTATGTACATGTGCCTAATTTTAGTACAGTTAATTATCAGAGTCTTCATAAAAACAACTTCTACATTTACAACTATGTATAGTATCATTATGCAAAGTACATATATGATATTACGCTAAACATTTGATTAGAAGTGAATATTAAAATCGAACAGGAAAAGTAGCATTCAAGGACGACACTCAACCACAAACAAAGAAGTCGAACAGTGTTAGAACAATTATATACCATCTATATTAAGAGAAACATTTCAAAGAAAATCGTCAGATCATTTTTGAATACGATCCCGTAAGTATTTGGGAAGTAAAGTGAAACTATTAAAACATCTGTATACTTGTTGTTGACAGTTGACAGTTTGGTGATGTACAGTTTCTTATCTGCATTACTGTCCAATATGTGGCTATTTATAAGAGCTCCTTTCATTCTCGTTTTATCTTACATTGCATATTAATCAACTCTACAAATTATGGAGACATTTCTGGATATTCAGAAGACACTTTAAAAACCCAGTGTTAGATACTTTTCTGACAAGACTGTAACTCTACATAGCTGAACAGCTTCAGAAACTCAGAGTCACTCTCTCCAGTTTAGTAATTTGACAGATATGTGCTCTGCTTGAAGGTATAAACATTGTCTATGTACATATACGTTAGAAACATAGACATTAATACAAGTTTATATAGACAGTTCAATTACCGCGGGTGCTCTGCTGGTTATAAATAAGATAACCTTTCGAAGTGAAATGCATACCCATATTTATTCCAATAAAATAATTGAAAAAGTAGATATAAAAATCGAACAGGAAAAGTAGCATTCAAGGACGAGAGTCAGCCATAAACACACAAAAAAACAAAGAACAACTACATATGAGTTTTATTTGAATAAAAGGCAAGATAAGACATCACAAACACACAAGGGTTGACAATAGGGCTACCGCCTTGGAACGGTCAGTGGAAAAAAAAGGCCGCTGGGGGTTTACACCAAACCTCTGAAAATACTGCGCCGGACATGCCGGATGAAGGTAATGAAGAAGCATATAGTTTATATTCAAAACGAAATCTGTTTCTGTCACGTGTGTCTGGGCTGCTAAACGTGCACAATCGTTTTTATTATAGTTTATATCACACATATCCTACCTCTCGTAATTGATATGAATAATGTATCTATAAAACACACTCTTGCTGTAAATCCATTGTAACCATGACGGGAAGGGTCTGTTTGGAAACGTACCAACATTGAACAAGATCGCCGTGTGTACATTAATGTAGAAACAATGAGACGAAGGTCGAAACGTACTCATTACGTGGTCCGAGCCCATCCAACCCATTCTCCAAGAAGCGAAAACGGGATTGGCAGGGGTATGCAATATAATCTTAATTTCGGATTAAAAGGTTTGCATATTGTAAAATTAAATCTTTTAATATGTATTTTTAAGCAGTTTATCACTTTTTTTCAGTATAAAACGTTTTTAAACGTGTTTATTGTCTAAATATGCGTTATAATATCTGCAAATATAAGCTTTCCCATCACTAAATGGAATTAAGACGGGACCACGTAATGTCGTTCAAAGCTTTCAATGTAAAAGTACACAGTAAATGACAGTTAATAAACTACAAAATTGTAGATATTACTATGTTACAGATTTTGTTTATTTATGCATGTTTATTGTAATTTATACCAGTCTATTAATTTTATATATATAAAAGGAACGGATAAGCTCAAACAGACACGCTGTCTGATATATTCATCATCATTTCCCCGTGAAGTATCTCATATACATCTTCTCATCTTTAACATTTAACTCGGTGCTACCAATGCGCCATTGAATACGGCAGTAATATCCTTATTCACCATATTCCAACCAGAACAGTGTAGATTTACAACATCGGCAACTGCTAAGGTAAGGTACGTCGACGTCGTGGCGGACATCCAAAATGAGGAAGATGGTTGGGTCGATCCAGCGGAGACAATGCTTTGTTTGTTGTGTTGAATAGCGCAATATGATTTTTTTAAAACAATCATATAAGACCATGAAAACAGATATGTTCCTGGCACTACACACTTAAACTTCCCGGATGCCGCATTGAAACCGTTACCGATATTAGTGAGTATGCGTTCAAAACTGGGGACGCCGGAAGTTGTGCTGCCACCGACGAGAGTAGCTGATGGGCTGGTAACAGAGAAGATAACAGCTGGAGCTGAAATGAACAAAGGGTACAATTATGGATAATACAGTGATCATATCATACAGGTAGTAACAATATCAACACAAATAAATAAAGAAAACAAGACATTAATAATAATAAAAATAATAAAGATTATTGACAGGAGAGCTCACCTAGACATGTTACATGTATACCTGGACAGGTACCCGGAGAGGAGAATTTTGAATGTTGTTTAACGGCTCATCAACACAGTATAGGTTATTAAGACCCGCCCCAGAGAGAGGGGAAGGATACACTGGAATCCGGGAACCGTGCCCTACTCTTATTACCGACTAGATTACTATGGTTCTTTAACGTGCTTGGATGATAGACAGATACACGGGACCGCCCTGTTTACGTCCTCATCCGACGGACAGATTGTCTAGATATGTTACATGTATAACTGGACAGGAGTGCTTGTCTAGACATGTTACATGTATACTAGGACAATATAGTTTGTCTAGACATGTTACCTGTATAGATGAACAGGAGTTATTGTCTAGACATGTTACATGCATACAGGGACAAGAGTGCTTGTCTTAACATGTTATATGTATACCAGGACAGAAGAGCTTGTTTAGACATGTTACAAGTATACATGGACAGGAGTGCGTGTCCAGTGCGTGTCCACACAAGTTAAATGTATACATGGACCAGCGTGCTTGTTTACACATGCTACATGTACACCTGGACTTGAGTGCTTGTCTAGACATGTTAACTGTATACCAGGACAGGAGTGCTTGTCTAGACGTGTTACTGATATACCTGGACAGGAGTGCTTGTCTAGACCTGTTAAATGATTAAATAGACAGGAGTGTGTATCTAGAAATATTACATGTATACATGGACAATAGTGCTTGTCTAGACATGCAGGTTACATGTATACCTGGAAAGGAGTGTTTGCCTGGACATGTTACATGTATACCTGGACAGTAGGGCTTGCCTGGACATGTTACATGTATACCTGGACAGAAGGGCTTTCCTGGACATGTTACATATATATATATATATATGGACATGAATGCGTGTATAAACATGTTATATGTATACCTGAACAGGACTTATAGTCGAGATATGTTACATGTATACGTGGACATGAGTGCTTGGCAAGACATGTTACATGTAAATCAGGACATGAGTGTTTGTCAAGACATGTAACATATATACATGGACATGAGTGTTTGTCTATATACTCTAACAGAGTGCATGTCTAGGTATGTAACATGTATTCACGGACAAGAATGCTGATCTAAACATGTTACTTTTATACATGGGCAGGAGTGCTTGTGTAGACATGTTACATGTATATAACGACAGGGGTGCGTTTCTAGACATGTTATTGTATACATGGACACGAGTGCTTGTCTATTCGTGTTACATGTAAACCTGGACAGGAGTTCCTGTCTTGACATGTTATTGTATATATGGACAGGAATGCTCTTCTAGACATGTTACATGTTTACCGGTAAGGAGTGCTTGTCTAGACATGTTATTGTATACATGGACAGGAGTGCTTGTCTTGACATGCTACATGTATACCGCGACAGGAGTGTGTGTCTAGATATGTTACATGTATACATGTACCTCTTCAATTATTTTCATTATCCCACGTTGTGCGGGCCGAAAGAGCCGCATAACACATGGTGAAAGATTATCGTGTTATGAATCATATAAACCTTTTACAATTCAAAAGCGAGTTAATATCTACAAATTCAAAGTTCCCCGTAACGACATTTTGAATACCGGATAAATCATGTTTAATAAGTATCAGAATATGCATTCGAATAGGAACTACCGTGATCTGTGCTCAATGTGTGGGTTAACATATCTTTGGATAATGTCGTGCCATCAACGCTACTTGCCACAGGAAAGGACATTTTGCACGTGTATGTAAAAACAGGAAACATATTCAACCTTTTGTAAAATCAGAACGTGCGAAGCAGCGAGACAGGAGCCGAATGACAGCATTCATAAACAGAAAAAGTGCCGAGTCTGTATTCCATTTTAAAGTGTGGGCAACCAATTCTTAATTGAAAACAGAACTAAACCAGCTTAGTGCAGAAATGAACTTGATCAGCACCCAAAACAGTATGTTATGTGAAACAAATATTGAGCTTAATGAAACTCCAATTAGGGAACGCCATGTATTACGGGAGAAAATGAATGGTTACCAAGCCGAATGTAAAACCTTATCAAGGGAACTAGAGGAAGCATCAAATGTTATTCAAAGTAAGCAGTTCGAAGTAATCAGACAAAATAGTACAATTCTGGAACTTAATACAAACTCAAGTAAATGTGAAAGTGAATAAACGAGCGAAATTTCGATATTGAACAAGACTCTAGAAGAGGAATCACGGATCAAATATACGGCGGGTCGCTTGCACGAACGACATTGTTGTCAGATTAATTTTATTAACATACACAATTATTCCCTTTTTCTTCAATGAACCAAACTTTCTAATGACATCCAACGGCTAGAAAAAGAAATAGTCAAATTGGAAGACACTGTTTTGCTTAAATTTGGAGGTATTTTTTGATGTTCAGAATTTATAAATATAAAAGGCAGTTGAATTTATTTTCTATAAGTTTGTGGTATTCAGATCGTTTACTATATAAAGTGTCAGTTAATTATTTAACAAAGAAACTGTGTTTAGTATATTTTGGTTAAAATCCTACTTAATATTTTTCCTTCTGTTTCAATGAGGTGGCATACTTTTCTCTTATGCTTAATGTTAACTTCAATTAAATATTGAGATTACTGAACAAGAAATTATTAAAGAAATAAACCAACTTAAGTCAAACCGATCAGGAGGACCGGACCTATTTTCAAATGAATTTTTTATACATGGTAAGCATATCTTATCACCGGTATTACGTGAATTGTTCAATAAAAAGTTTGAATGAGGATATATTCCTGACAACTGGTCAGAGGGTCATGTTATACCTTTACAACACAGAAAGGGAAGTATTAACAATGTACACAATTATCGAGGTATTAAGTACTTAGGGTAAATTGTTTTCAAGAATTTTAAATAGCAGACTCACAAGCTGGGCTGAAAATGATGGTGTATATTTTGAAGCGCAAGCTGGTTTTAGGTCAAACATGAGTACAGTGGATAATGTGTTTTTTCCTTGCATGGATTAATCTCTCATTTTATAAAACAGGCAAAAAACTTTATTTTGCGTTTGTTGATTTTACAAAAGCTTTTGATTATGTAGTTCGGAAAATCTATTGTTTAAAATTATTAAACTGGGAATTCGGGGTAAATGTTTAATATTATTCATTCTGTGTACCAATATGTGAAATCAAGAGTTAAGTATTGTAATTTGTTGAGTGAAGAGTATAGTTGTATGCTATGGGTTCGACAAGGTGAATGTTTGTCTCCTTTCTTATTCTCAATGTTTTTGAATGATATTGGAGAAACATTTATGAATAATTGAACGTATTGATGCAAACATGTTTAAAGTATTTCTTATATTATATGCTGATGATATTGTAATTTTTGCAAATAATAGCGAAGAATTACAAAATAGTTTAAATTTACTTTCAGAATACTATGAAAGGTGGAACATTGTTGTGAATGGTTTAAAAACAAAGATAATGGTATTCAAAAAAGGTAGTTCATTAGTTTAAACTTATTTATTTTACATCGATTGTAACGAAAGCTCTATGAACTTATTTGAATCACTCTCGATGTCTTCCTGGTTAGAACCAGTACTAAGCAATGCAGATAACGTGTCTTGCTCAGGGACACAACGCATATGGCAATGACGGTAGTTCATTACCGAGAGGTCTAATCTTTCATTATAAAGAAAATGCCCCCCCCCCCAGTAAAATGTAAGCTATGATATTTGCCCCACACCCACCAACCCCCACCCCCCCCCCCCCCCCATCCCCCGCCAACAATCGAAATGTAAGCTAGGACATTTGTCCCCCAGTCGAAATGATATCTAGGACATTTGTCCCCCAATAGTAAAGACAGGGTAGGACATTTGCCCCCACCCCAGTTAAAGTTGATGGTTCATGATATCTGGATCACAAGCTCTGCATCACTTTCCACCATACCAACTTCATTGTGTGTTTATTATTAATTGATTTAAATCCTATTTAAAATGAACGTGTTAATTGCAATTAAGACAGAGTATTGTGTGATTAGTGAAATTACCAAACAAATAAAGTACTTAAATAATAGTTAAATAATTACAGTGAACATACATGTTCCCCACTTACTAAAGACAAACAGGCGTGTAAGGTGTTAAATGAATTATAGTGAACATATATCATGTTAGTTTATTAAATACAATCATGTATGTAATTAGTGTATGTATGCATCCAATTGTTAATTGTAATTAAGATTAAGATTTTTTCCTATATAAGGTTATGTCCAAAATATCCATCTCATAATCTCTCGTACACTATGGAGCATAGGAGGGTCAGACAAATTACTGTATGATGGTCATTCCTACATCAAGAAAAAATCCCGTATATCTTCTATTCATTGGGAATGTTCTAAACGTAAAAGTTCTTCCTGCAAGGGAGCACTTACAACAGATCTATTGGCAAGTACATTGAAAAAAATATGCTTTTATGTTTAAAGATATGTTTTAATGATCTATCATCAGTTTGCTTTATGAAAGAAAAAATGGTTCATATAAAATACAAGAAATGACAAGGAATCGATACATAACTCTTACATTGCTAGTTTTCTAAACATTCTTTGATTTGTTTTCCTAAACATTCTGCTTTGAATATTTTGACTGTGGATACAATGTAACATAACACGAGACAACACTGATAGATGGTGACCGCACTAACAACGTATGTGAATCATGGAACAATTCATTCAGTCATCTAGTTTGTAAAAAAAAACAGGACTGTGTCACGCTATCCAGTGTATCCAGAAAGATAAATTGAATGCCCTAACAGAACTTGAACGCCTGAGACAGGGTGATCCTACCAGAAAACGTGTGCGTCGAGGAACTAAACATCTGCAGCAGAAACTGAAAACCTTGTGTGAACAACTATCTTAGGGAGAGAAGTCTCTGTCTGACTTTCTGCAGGCCGTGGGACATTCTGTTAGGTTAATGTAAGCACTACAAGTAGAACCATAAAAGTAGACCCACAAAAGTACTGTGACAGAGTGGTCGTTAAAGCATTATACTGTAAATGTGTTAGGTGTTGCTTATATAAAAATTATAAGTGATATGGGACATGTTCTAACATGATCAGCATGACATGATGTTGATCCTTGTCGAAAATTAATTTGATTCAACATTAAACATGGCCGCAGCGGTCATCTTTGTTTACATAGAGTTATATAATAAAAAAAAAACAATGTGTGTCTAACTCTGAGAATATTCTAATAAATATGAACGTTACGAACATGCTGTAAATATTAATTCATAATAATGTGCTTTTTAAAAAGATGTGCTAACAGTTAATACAAACGTTTGCAAATTTTCTATTGATTATACACTAGGCACATAATATAGGTATATGTGGTTGTTCATTTGATTTCAGTATGTTTTATAGTTTAATAACTCTAATTTAAGGTTACTGTCAAAAAAGATTATGATAATGGACCTTTGGAAACGGCCGAAAACGACACATACGATAATTTGATTTTCTTTTTGAAATATTATGAATGTAATTTTAAACAAAATAAATGCTGCATTTTGTATATGTGTTATATATAGTGTAGATAGGACAATGAGGACAAGGTAACGTTACGTTGTGCGTTATTAAGTGTCCAGGGCTTATCTTCTTTCTAAATATAAAAGTAATTTAAGGACTCTTCTGCGACAAGGACTATCACAACCTGACTTTTATGGTGATGTGATTTATAAACTTCGTAAGATTCTTGGTCATGATCACTTTCATACTATCTTTGTTAAACTTGTTAAAAAGTTTATCAAAAGAGGTTATGACCCTATCATTTTGCAACGTACTGCATGCTTGGTGGTGGACCCTTTTACAGTTCGCCACACTATGCTTTCCTCTTTAAGTGTACGATGACCGGACAGGCTGTGGACCCTATGATGACGCCCATTGGGACGGTGGCGTTTGATGTTTGTCTATGATCTTTCTTGTCGTGCCCTTAATGCTTTATTCTCTTGTTGCTTTTGCTTCTGCCAAGTCATTGACTACCTTCATTGTGGCTTTCTAAGCTATTGTTTTTTTTGTATTATATTTACAGGAGCATATTTGTGTTTTACTTATATTGCCTATTGATGCTGCCTTGTTGATTAGAGATTAGATCATGGCGGGGATTTCTTTCTTTATTTACACTGTCCTGTTTTAATGGGCTGACATTAGGGTAAGTGTGGGGTTTGGTGCATCCTAGAACCGGTTTAACCCCCCCCCCCCCCCCCCCCCCCCCAGTGGCCTACTTTGGCACTGACAGTTCCAAGGCGGTAGCCCTATTGTCAACCCTTTTGTGTTTGTGATGTCGTTTACTTTTATTATTACTTTTTCCTTCTTGTTTGTCTGTTTGCATGTTTGTTTCTGTGTTTTGTGGTTGACTGTCCTCCTTGAATGCTACTTTCCCTGTCCGATCTTTTTATATTTCTTAGTGACGAAGAGAGTTAATAAATTGAAAACTATTGAATTGAAAAAGGTGTTTCAAAATAATGATATTGTTTCATTAACAAGAAACATGGACATACGAATTTGTTGACTTAAAAGTTGAGAACTTTGAGTATTTTGTCTTGAACATGAATAGAACTGAAAACAAAAAGCTAGTAAACGTAACTCAGGCGGTATTATTGTTTATCACAGGAATGAATATATGACTGATGATACTCTTATTTTTCAGAGTTGTGATGATATTATATGTATAAATATTGATGGTAAACATTTTTCATTGCAGAGTGATCTATTGTTTTGTTTATGCTATGTTATACCAGACGATAGTAGCAGGCATGCGTTAGTAGATACGAACATTTTTGATAGACTTGTTGATTTTATTACAATTGTAAACTCAAAATATGAACGTGGTTTAAACTTTGTTTTATGTGGCGATATGAATATCCGCACTTCAAATAGTCCAGACTATGTAGTTGATGATAACGGTAACCATATGAATATATTACCAGACGAATACACCAATGTTGATGAAATATATCGATTTTCCCTAGATAAGGGCAGAGTTAATAGTAGCGGTCATTGTCTTCTAGACATGTGCAAACAAACCGGATTACGGATTTTAAACGGGCGAGTGGGTAATGATAAAGGGGTTGGCAAATATACTTTTGTTGGAAATCGTGGGTGCAGCTTGGTTGATTATGTCCTATGTACTCAAAACGTATATCAATATGCATCAGTGTTTGAGGTGAGTGAATCAAATATTTTAAGCGACAATTGTATTATTTCATTCTTTTTTGAATTTTCTAGACCGGTTTATACAGATGAATTTGTAAATACGAACTTCAAGAAAGTTGATTTTAAATATGTATGGGAACATGATTTAAAGAGTGATTATGTTGAGAAACTGGCATCACCTGAGGTCAAACTGACGTTGTCTACCTGACATCAGTCGATAAATGAATGTACAAGTAGTAATGATGTTAACTCTTGTATCGAGAGATTATCGGATATTATCGATGAAGTTATATCCCCTTTGTTTGAAAGAAAAGTTAATACTTTCACTGAAAAAAAACGACATACGGAAATAGGTTTAGAGAGTCCTTGGTACACGAATGAATGTTTTGAAAAGTTAATATGGTTAGGGCTAGATCACAATACAAAGCATGCATAGGCAGATGTAAATACGATCATGATAAAATTCAAACAAATAAATGTATTCAGGCTAGGCACAAAAACGCCAGGATGTACTGGAACATGCTGAAAGAGTGCGCGGGCATAAAACATCTTAATAGTCAGATAAGTACATTAGTACAACATTTTTATGCAGTTAATAATCCAGATAGTCAGTTGTTTACACCTGACGAAGATGTACTACATTTTATTGATAGGTATGAACACAATGAATTTAATATTATGTTCAGTGAACTTAATATTGATATTACAGACCAGGAAATTATGAAAGGTATAAACCAGCTTAAAGCAAACCGGTCAGGGGCAGGACTTGTATATTAATGAATTATTTACTCATGGTAAACATAAATTAATGCCAGTTTTTACGAAATTGTTTAATAAGATTTTTGAAATAGGTATTTTTCATGAAAGCTGGGGTTACGTAATACCGTTGCACAAAAAGGATAATATTAATAATGTTGAAAATTATTGCGGGATTACATTGTTGAGTGCAGTGGGTTTACAAGACTATTAAATAATAGACAAGGTAATTGGGCGGAGAACTATAATGCATATATAGAACCTCAAGGCGGTTTTAGGTCTAACATGGGTACATTAGATAACATATTTGTATTACATGGCTTAATTTATCATTTTATAAATAATGGTAAAAAATAATATTGCGCATTTGTTGATTTTACAAAAGCTGTTGATGACGTAGTTCGTGAAACCTTGTGGTATAAAATGATAAATCTAGGAATCCGACGTAAAATCTTTAACATTATTCATTCAATGTATGAGTCTGTTAAATCTCGAGTTAAGTATTGCAACTCACTGAGTGATGAGTATAGTTGTATGGGTGTCCGTCAGGGAGAGTGCTTATCTCCCTTTTTGTTTTCGATGTTTTTAAATGATATTGAAGAAATATTCATAAATAATGGTATTGAAGGAATTGACGTTAATATGTTTAAAATGTTTCTAATAGTATATGCTGATGATATAGTTATCTTTGCAAATAGTAAGGAAGATTTACAAAATAGTTTAAATAGCATGGCAGACTACTGTAAAAGGTGGAAACTTGTTGTTAACCCTTTAAAAACAAGATAATGATATTTAAAAAAGACGGTTCTCTGCCACGAGATATTAATTTTTATTACAATGATACTGTTCTAGATATTGTTAATAGATTCAGCCACCTGGGTAATGTTTTTACAACTAGAGGATCATTCGCATATGCTCAATCAACACTTCACGTCGTTCGTTAAAGGCAATATTTAAAATGAATAAATGTCTTTCTCAATTGACGGAATTACCAATTGAACATAGAATATATTTATTTGATAAATTAATTACTCCTATTCTGAATTGTGGGTCAGAAGTATGGGGCTTCAATCAGGCGAAAGACATTGAAAGGGTTCATTTACAATTTTGTAAACGAATTTTGGGAGTAAAAAAGACAACACAAAACGGTTTTATATACGGAGAATTAGGTAGAAAACCTCTGGTTATTATGTGACATTATAATATCATAAAGTATTGGTTAAAAAATTAAAAAGAAATGAAAACAAATATGTTAAGAAAATTTATGATCTGATGTTATATGATATACATGTGAAACCAAATATAAAGAATTGGGCTTCCTCAGTAAGAGAAATGTTATATCGAATGGGGTTTAATGATATATGGTTAACGCAAAGTGTTGGCAACGTAAAACTGTTTTTATGCATATTTAAACAAAGATTAAATGACAACTTTGTACACAATTTGAATAGTAGATTAACTGATTCAAGTAGAGCTTTATTTTATAATAATACATGTAGTTTTAGATTTCAGCCATACCTTACAGTATGTAACATATCAAAATTTAAAATTGCGTTGACTAAATTAAGAGTCTCATCTCACAGATTACAAATAGAAGATGGACGATGGAATAAACCAAACAGAACACCGATAAATGAGTGAAAATGTTGTGTTTGTAATAGTTTAGAAGATGTGTTTCATTTTATGTTAGAATGCCCGTTATACTCCGATCTGAGAAAGAAATTCTATTGGAATAGACCGAATATGCATAAAATGGTTTTGTTCAACATGTACAAAAGAAATTAGAAACGCCGCCATTTTCATAAATAAAGCCTTTACTAAAAGGAACGAAACTATGTTTGCCAATAATTGAATTATATGTTGAAGAATGTAATACAAATTGTTGTAGCGTTGCTAATAATATGTATGTTACTTGCATATGTATACCTGGTTGCTAAGCATCTACTTAAAATTACTTACGTGTTCATACAATTAAAAGCTGTATGAACTATATGCAATCGCGTATGGCATGTAAGAATATACATGTACATGTATAAGTATCAACAGTTAGTATGTTATGCGGACATGCAAATATATAATTGTCCTTAGTTAAAAAAACTTCTCCTAACAATGAAGAATGATGTATATTATAATTATTTGTTGTTTAATTTGAAGACTGAGTTTAACTGTCAGCCATATATGTATAAGTGTATGTATATCCTCATGGAAATTTGAAAATAAACTATGTTCATGCTAATATCATAATACAATAAAAAATGATTACAATATTTGCCACTTTTGGTTTTCATTAATTGCATGAGTCATGAGCTGGTTGTAATTACTGTAATATCAATTATATTTTAAAGAAAATCATTAAAAAATAAATACAAAGTACTGTTTTGAACACTCACCTAACAACAATAGGTGTTAATGCTCAAATAGTGACATAAAAGTTTTTTGTTTAACGAGTACAAATAAAAATAAATTAGTGTACTGATTACATCAATTACCTTACTATAACATTAAATGCTCACATGGTGACATAATAGTGTTTGTCAATGAGAAACAAACAAACTGTTTTTATAACCATCTAGACATTTGTATTGAATTAATACAAAATAAAGCAACTGATGTCTTGATTTATAGTACAACTACAATTAAATATACCAAACATGGTTATAACCTACACAAGTACATGAACGCAGTGGGAGCATGAACAATTAAGCGTGTTAAATAAGTAAAAAATTATTTATATAACATATTTACTGAGAATCACAAAGCAAATAAACAAACAATAAGAGTAAGTACCCTTGATGATTACTACTAATTTAATTATACAAATCTATACAACTTGCTTATCTGGAGCTGATATTTTAGTTTTATCAAACTTATAATAATATACATCTCAGCACAAATTAGTAAAATTTTAACTGTGGGTGGCGTGGGGGAGTGGGGGATCAAATGTCCTACCCTGCCATTACTATTGTGGGGTGGGGGAGCAAATGTCCTAGATATCATTTGCACTGGGGGGCAAATGTCCTGGGTGGGGGGGGGGGATGTCCGTATCCCATGCATTAGATAGAGTAAACAGTTTTAGGTCTAGGTATTGTATTTACAACTGGTGGTTCTTTTTCTGAAGCTTGGCCAAGCTTTGAAAGCAATTTTTAAAATGAATAAATGTCTACAAATTTACGGTTTTATAGGTTGAACATAGCCTGGATTTGTTTGATAAGGAGATTACACCCATTCTGAACTATGGATCTGAAGTTTGGCGGTTTCTACAGGGGACTGCCATTGAAAGAGTACATATGCAATTTTGTAAAAGGATATTTTGAGTAAAGAAGTCGACACAAAGCGATTTAATACATGGATAACTGGGTAGAAAGTAATCGTCATTATAATATTATAAAATACTGGGTTAAACTATTACAAACTAATGAAAATAAATATGTAAAACAAGCATTCTTCGCTCTACAGAGACTAGATATTATCGATCAAATCTGTGGTAAACACGAAGTCGGACAGAGTCTGTGAAGAAAAATCTTCACCTTTAAGAAACCGCGGTCGGTCGCTACGCTCCCTCTCTTTCGGTTTCTTAATCGGGAAGATTTCTCTTCATAGCCTCTATCCTAGACATAGCATATATATATGCTATGTCTATATATGCTATGTATAAAAGTTACATGTACACCTAATTTAGCAACTGCGATTGTCAGCTTTTGTCCTAAAACGTCTTAATTTTTTTAATTACTTAAGTCTACGAATTAAGATTTCTCTTCATATCCTCTATCCGGCTAAGTCTTTACCGCATATATATCGATAGTCTCTATATCGGTCACACTCTTAATTCTGAAGAGTGATGGTAACAAAATCGTCATGAATAATATTTGCAAGTATTTGAAAATCGGAGGCAACTGATTGGTTGTTAAAGGTGGGTAAACTCTAATATATTATCGGATGGCCGAAATCGCTGTGTAATTGTGAACATTTACAAACGAGGGTTTTTAATACTGCCAAATTGCTAAAGTTACCAAACCGGTAAATGATAAAAGCATAGTTTTAAAATTAAATGTATGACAACTTCAGTAGTGTTATTTTTTACTGGTCTTTTGTACCAACGAGCCCAATATAGGTGGCTTTAAAGTAGAATACCGCTTAATCCGGTGCTAGTGGGCGTGAGAAGTGTTGCTTCTTTCATTACTTCTCATGAACAGACTCAATAAAACCGAGTCTGCTGCTTTATTCTCTGAATTGTGTTTGTTGCTCTCAAAGGATCATCTTTATCAGTATTTATTTCCACCTTCAATAAGCATTTTAACCATTGTTAAAATGATTAGCCTTATGATTAGCCTTATGCAAGACGCATTCAATTTTAATATATTCCTACATGTTTTACAAAATATAGTTTCATTATTCACGGATTATAATCTAAGTTAAATGATAAACACTATTCATTTCTTTTTATTGGGTAAAAACGCCCAACTTAAATAGTCACTCTTACCACAATTAATATTTTTTCAATAAAACCCATTGTATTCATTTTATATGTTCACCCGTTATTGGGGGTTTCCCAGTTGTCTCCTTCTCTTATGACTTTAAGGCTTCTATATAAGTTTGTTGTTGGTATAGTGTGTGTGTGTGTGTGTGTGTGTGTGCGTGTGCGTGCGTGTGTGTGACTTTGTTTGTTTTGTCTAATCTGAATCAAAGTATTCTGTTGAGAATAGTTCTTGAGTGGTAATAAATTGCCACTGGGGGTTTAAATAAGGTTCTAGGTTGCACCAAACCTAACTATAACCCTATTGTCATCCCAGTAATATCATACAGTGTAAATAGAGATATCACCGCCAGATTATATTCTATAACAAACAATGCAGAATTAATAGGCAATATAAGTATAACACATAGACGACCATGCATAAAGGAATATATAAACAATAGCCTATATAGTCACAAGCAAGTACTTGAGTGACTTGGCAGAATCTAGAGCAATAATAGAACAATTGAATTGAATTGGATTTTATAGTCGCACCAACAGCTAAGGTCATATGGCGACTTTCCAGCTACCACTGGTAGAGGAAGACCCCTGGTGCCCCTCCGGGCAATTTTCGTGCACGGGCGGGCACCTTGGTAGAACCACCGACGTTCCGCAAGGCAGCTGTATAGCTTCTTCACATAAAGATTACCATTAGAACAAACCGTTAAGGTTACAACAAAACGAGATTTAAGAGAAACATCAAACGATTTAAGGATTTAGGTTGACGTCCACAATCTGTACGGTCATCGCAAAATCAAAAAGGAGAGCATAGTGGCGAATTGTATATGGGTCATGCTGTGGGTTGCTTAACGATAGTGCCACAACCTTTTTAATAAATATTTAATGAAAGTATCCGTCACGTGTTCAATGTAGATCCACCCATCTTCATTTGTTAAGTGATCTGTATACTGGGTTAGGTCGCTCTAACCAAACATCTACAGCAGTTGATTTGGCTGTGCATAACAATAATTGATTGGCTGTGGTCTTTTTAAAACAATATACACACATACTTTTGGTCTCTGGGATCTGATCTAACCTGGCACTAGCTCAGTGAGTTTAACATGTAACTATTCGAGCGGCTCCAGAAATGGTAATTCTTGAACCGTACCACGTTTGTCTTTGTCTCCGCCATAATGTCGCGTTGCGCACGTATTTTAACTGACCCAATTTTATCAAATGGATGAACTGACCAGCTTTTTCCATCCCTACATTACGTCAGAGTGTGTCGTAAACAAGTGTTTATTTATATTACCTATTATTGCCGCCTTGTTTGTTAGAGAATATAATATGGCGGGGTTTCTTTATTTACATTGCCCCGTTTTATTGGGATGACGTTATGGTAAGAGTGAGGTCTGGTGACACTAGAACCTGGTTTAAACCTCAGCGGCATTTTTTCCCATTTCAAGATAGAAGCCCTATTATCAACCCGTTTGTGTTTGTGATTTCAGTTGCTTGTTTCGTATTAAAATTGTAAGTGATGTTTGTTTTAATATGCGTTTATGTGAAAGCTACTTTTCCTGTTCGACTTGTATAACTACATTTTTTAGTATATGCTAATATGAAAAAGGCACAGCCTAAACGGGGATTTATCCGGCTTCAGTAATACACTTAAAGCTACACAATCGCGATAAAATAATACAATTTCAAGTTTTTTTAAACATAAGAACGCCTATAGATGAAGTTCTTTGCTGGTTGTGTTGTCTACATTGTTTAGGCTAGTATATTGTCATAGCGTACATCGAGGCATTTGCATAATAGGCGTGATAAACGCTTCGGTAACTTTACCACCCAGCGATTACGGGTATATAACCCTAAACGTTTATATAGCAATTCGCTCAGATATCCGATAACTACAGACTATTCAACTCGATTAGGATATTTAATGGCCTGCAATGTAACTATATACATGTTTGTATTGTTGAACGAAAGGGAACAAGTAAAATGCGTAAGGCATAACGTATAAAACATAACTATGTAGAGAATTATAAACACTTACCCGCGTATTCCACATATGTTCCATATATTGTATATACTTATTTCCTAAAATATCCTTGAAATAATCCAAAATCACACACATATTATACATGTATACATATACAGAGAGCGTGTATCGGTATCCAATAGCGTGTAACGTGAAATACATGCTCAAGTGTTGACTCGGGATAGGGAGAAATTATTGTTTACAATGAGACTGTTGAAATTAAGTTAAATATATGGAATTTTCTTTTGTTGGGAAAAGACCAGCAATATTATTTCTCGCAAATCGTAGTTTTCAGGATATGAGGGAGGGGTATACACATGAAGGTCACCCATCCGTCTATCCTTCAGTTACACTTTTCAATTCCGGAGCTTCTTGGGGAAATAATAAGAGTCACAATTTGTAAAAAAAAAAAAAGGATCGTTCTTGCGTGCGAGCTTTTGTGGGTGCGTGCGTAAACCGTGCTTGTATGCGTGCTATTATACAAATGTTTGTTAATATTTAAATCTGACGAATGTGAAAGGCATTTAAATACTACTTCTTCATAAAAAGTAAAATAAATAAAAATAAAAATGTTTTAAAAAGTACTAAGGCCCGGGCTAGAACCCCGTCCGCAACCTTGAACGCATACTGAGACAGCTGGTTAACCTACTGCGCTACGGAGGCCGATTAACAATTTCGTATTAATTAAGTTACTTTACATACATATACTCAATCGCGAAGACTCACTGCTAATATCACGGTGGACAGACGTAACGGACCCTGGTTGCTCAAAACTGCGTTACCTTGATTCTGGTTGCACTTGTAACGGACCCTGGTTGGTAAAAAACAGAGGGAAAATGGACACTGGTGTCAAAAAGTTCGAAAATAAAGATACAGTATCGTATGTATAAGAGAAACACTTTATGCGACGGAACTTTTGAATATCATATCCTTCGAAATACATTTTCTTTATGTACAACAAATGCAGAATAATTCCTGACAAGCTTACTCTTAACCGGTCGATACAAAGTTGATGAATTTAAAAAGCCAAACTTCCATAATATTATGTTCTCCATGAATGATTTAATGTGTTCCCAAACTGGTTTTCAACTGCTGTTGTTCAATAAAGATAACTGTTTAGTCTAAACATCTGCAAATATTTACATCATGTCTAAATTTCAGAGCACCGGATCCTGGTTGCTTTGTAAAAAATGCTTGAGATTCTGGCAACGGACACAATCTGTATCTTTGGCACCGGATCCTGGTTGATAGATTGTTTTCTATATACCTTCAGATTAAAGAGAAAACGACGATCGGGACTTTGGCTCCACCAAAACAAACAATAAAAAAAAAATCTGTTGGTTGCATGGTGTTTTAAGTCATCTTCAGCACATTTTATGTTATATATGATGGTCGATTTTTTCGTTGGGGAGGCAGACCATCCACATTTTCATAAGTAGGACAAGTACTAATTGCCTCATGACATCTGGGAACGAGCTGGATTCGTACCCACGACAGCAGAGGTGAACTTGAAACAGTGCCTCACCACTGTGGACCACCGGTACTAAAATCATTCATGCGACAGCATGATGGAAAATAAAAAAAGAACAGCCCAATATTGAATGTAGAGGATGTGATCTTGTTATAGTGATAGAATCTGGTGATGAGTTTGGCTAAATGCGTCTATGTTGAACAAGGTACACTGCTAAACAAATTTACTCCGGACCTACGTTCGTGTATATACGTTTGCGCCTTGAGATAATTCTCTCTTCACGACCTGTCTTCCGTCGACAGTACCCTAAACTATGGGCCCGCAACAGACATTAACCAAACTTACCTTCCCCGCAGCGCGCTGCATGACGGTTTCTGTCGCCGTTTTACACGACAATGACCTCAACCAGTTTTTATATGTGTAACCGGAGGCCCCGGGTTTAATCCTCCGTGGTGCCACTGAGTTTCGTCGGTGTGTTCTTAGGCAAGATACTTTCCCTTATCCTCGTCCGTCAAATGGGGACGTAAACCGGGCGATCTCGTGCTATCCTCCGAGCACGTTAAATAATTCGATAATAAGAGTAGTGCACGGTTCCCGTATTCCTATGTATCTTTCCCCTCTCTCTGGGGTGGCTCTAAATAACCTATACTGTGTTGATGAGCCGTTAAACATTCAATATTTAAAAAAAAAGCTTTATTCAAAAGGCATTATCTTAGAGCACGCAGCTGTGTACACACCGTCTGCAAAAATCCGAAAATTAAAAAAAAAACACACAATACATAAAAACAAAACAAAAAAAAACACGAAAAAATAGGGGCGAGGGGATATAAGGATTCAGACTATATCATCAACATGTCAGCGTCAAATAAGATATAAAATAGTCAGAATAAACGAACCACAGCGTATCTGGGAATAAAACAAGTTCATGAAGTTTGCCGCGGGACCACACTAGCAACGCCCTAGTTAAGCCCCTAACAGGTAACAATTGTTTGATCATAACTGATACTTAAAAACAAAATACATCAATGAATAAACAATCAAATATTACAAGTAATACAAATGCAGCAATATGAACAACTAATGACGTAGACTATATACATGAGTGTTAGTATAATGTAGGCTGACATGTCGTATAGAGAGGCCACCGTTGTTGTACACAACAAATAAGAAAACGTTTTTTTATTTAGATAGTTTGTTTAAAATAACTCTTAATGTACATTTATTCACAAATTAATATAATTGTATAAAGTAATACATTGAACACCTCCTATAGAAAAGCTTAGCTTTTCGTTATAATCTCCGAATACTTACTGAAAATGTCAATTACAAGTTTTAAAGAGGCATTTAACAATGGTAAACTTTGAAGTCGCAAGTTTTCATTATTTTATACATATAATTCTAGAGAAAATTTTATTGAGAATGTTGCCACTTTTAAAGCACTAGCGGATTTCAAGGGGAGCACCCTCATCGGAGTCATCCTATGATTTGAAAAGGTTATCATATAACATTTAGCTGAATGTTGTTTAACTGTTTATCAAGTTAGCAAATTGTTCCAAGGATAGACTCCGAAACACAGAACTGGTGAAATTACCAATCGGACGGACGAGAAGAAACATGTTTTACTCAATAATACACAGAAGAAATTGACTCGCGGCGATAAGGCTTCATCCGGGTCAAATGCAACGTGCTATCAAGTAGACCACGCCAGCCCCCTTGAAGTGTACGAGTTCCTCGCCAATGTTTAAAGGGTTTCCGTAATTTGACCCCCGCACAAACCCCACCCAATTGAAAATGTCGCAGCTTTATCTTCCACCGCTGATATCAAACCGAGATAGTTCGAACAGGGGAACATATCTAGTCATTTTTTTAAGATGTATGTTTGCAACTACCGACTAGGATCCTGTGTCAGAAGCAAACAGGATCCGGTGCCATGAGCAAACAGGATCCGTTACTTTGCAATGCACAAACAACTTAACGCTTCTTGCAATCGGTAGATATTATTTAAGAAATAGAACATCGTTTACTGTGAATTATCGTTTAATATATCACGGTTTGGAGTTCAATTGTAAACAATAATTTCACTCGCCCTTCGGGCTCTGAACGACAAACCGTGATATATTATACAATTATGGACTTTTCAGCTGTTATACATGATGTGATATGCACCAAAAAAATCATTATTGACCGAGGCGATAGCCTCGGTCAATAATGATTTTTTGGTACATATCAACATCATGTATAACAGCTGAAAAGTCCATAACTGTTTTATTATATAACCCTCAATTTACAATTATATAAAACAGGTCAATATCAAAAAAACAATTATATAAAACAGGTCAATATCAAAAAAACAGGTCAATATCAAAAAAACAGGTCAATATCGCTAGATATTTTTTCTAAAAAATTACTTTTTAGCCAATGAAAACGCGTCTATTTATAGGTTATATAATAATATAGATAATTCACCATAAACGATGTTCTATTTCTATTCTAATACCCCTAAAATGTAAAAATAACGCACACTTCTGAAATCTTTCGCATTGCTTTGCTTACTCTCCTAACGTTATATACGTTACAATGCGGAATGCGCAATGCGCAAACGTTGCAAAAATTACAGTGATATATCGTTCAATATAACGAGATATTTTAAACTAGGCTATATAGTGCGGGTGTATTAGAATATGTATTAAATACGTCCAATGGATGTTATGGCTGAACATACATAATTCCAGACATAGCATATGCCCAATAGCAGTCACCATTTTTGAAATAAACACTTTTCATAGAACTAGACTACTTTCACGCGTCGGTGTGTAAACAGTGCGCGTTCTTTCACTTCTAAAACACTGTTTTTATAACCCGTTCTTCATGAATTCAGACACACAAATGCATCTAGTGTTCCGTGGGTGCGATCATTTTTAAAAAGTGTCTTATTGTAAAGTAATATTAAATATTTTTTAACAGTTTACGACCCGCCAGGGTCCTTTACATGAGTAACCAGGATCAAGGTAACGCTGTTTTGAGCAGCCAGTCTGTCCACCGTGAATATAAACCATTGCTTTTCAACATATTATCCAGGTCCGTAGCTACACTGGGGCACACAGAGGTTTTTGCCTTGGTTGAATTTTGGGAATGTACATACTTAACATAAAAACAACTATAAACTAATATATAAGGACCCTGGGGGAAATGCAACACATTGAAGGAAATTTAAAAAAAATCTAGGGCGGAGAGGGAGGTTAATGCCACCGGACACCAACATAAGGCATATGCCTCGGTTAAATTTCAGGGCTGGTTACGGGCCAGCTTTCATTTAAAATTACTTCACAAATCAATAAACTTAGGAAAGGTTAATTACTAGTATTTGAACTTAACTGTTATACTAAAACTTTCGGTGTCATACAGACGGAAGCTGACATCTTTCATATTTTCTTTGATTTTGAAATATTATCAATCAGAATTTTAATGTTCAGATTGCCAATTCATACATTTATGTTGCATTTTTTTTATTTCGTGAAAACATCAATATTGGGGCCCAACCCGAAACATTGGGGTGCTCTTACGCCTATGTTAATAAGACTATATAGAAACTCTCTCTCTCTCTCAATGCCTTCCACCCCACTCCTTCCTTCTCCCACTCTCTCTCCCCATTTCTCATTCCTTTCCCTCCCACCCCCTCTCTCCCTCTCGCTTTCTTTCTTTCTCTGTATCTCTCTTTCTCTGTGTGTGTGTCTCTCTCTCTCTCTTTCTCTCTTTCCTTCTCCCTCTTTTTGACTCTCTATGTCTCTCTCTGTCTCTGTGTCTCTCTATCCATTTTCTTTTCGATTTCAAAATTTTAATTCATGCATAAATTAAGAGGAATTCATTAAAACTATGTTGATTTATAATCTACTAATATGTGTAAACCATGCATGCATAACTTCACATAACAAATACTATATCTCCATCTTTACCATTAGTTACGAGCCTCTACCAATATTCCAATTTCGATAAACAATGTCTCCCTTGTGTTTTGTGTCAATATACACTACACACACACACACACACACAAATAAAAATGGAGGATTATTTGTATATAATAGTTTCTTTGATGCAACGTGATAGTTGGACAGGGTCTTTGTTAAAAGGCCGCTACGTTTAATTATAGGTATTGTTTAGGATTATATATAAATATGGACTTATAAGGTTGTTTGAGTAAGTACATCTTTAGCTTCCTTTTCAATTTCTAATAACTTGTATTTCCTATTAGGTCTTTCTACTGAAGATTGGTCTCATCACTTCGGTGGTAAAATGCCGTCTGCTAAAATCCGCTTTTATACCCGTTATAAGACCAGTGGTCGATTCACAAAGTACCTGAAGCGTCACATACAGTACCGCCTTATCTCATTAATATTCAGTGAATTTAGGTAGTGCGCATGTTGTATATATGAACCCACACGTATACAGTTATCACTTAGAACAACATGCGTAATGACCGTTACATTTGTTCAGTTCTAGTGTGCCTTTTATCGGGATTGTGTAGCTTTAAGGATGTTGGCTTGGCAAGTTTTGAAATTTTCAAGTTTAAGAATTTTATTTTTTAAATCGTAGATATATTTGACAACAGAATTGTTTCATGTTTTACATTCTAATAGATATGGATATAATTTAGGATTTAAGATGGTAACATATCAAATGTTAAGCTTTTTTTCCCTTCATATTGTTTACGTCATTTGTGGTCATTTTTGTTGTCAACAAAAAATATATGTGTAGCTCAGAGTAAAATTTATCCTTTTGATTTAAAAATACGATTTTTTTGTTTTTCAATTGTGGGGTTGGCTAGGAAATGACGTAGTACTGAGATTTTTATTGCATTGATACTTAACATTTCTTTGGTATCATTTAGATTCAAAATTATCAAAAAAAGGTAGGCCATCACACTTTATTTCCACTAGACGTCTTTGAATATGACATATATTTCTAACTCCAAAATGTCACTCAAAAGAGGGAAAATAGAGTCATTGAACATTTTCACCATTTTATTCATAACATTACATTTATTGAAAAACAAAGATTAATTTTCGATTACCTATATATATATATAAAAAAGTATGTCATAATGCTCAACTTTTGTTAAAACTTGTATATGACAAGGTACTATGACATTTCTTTCAAACGAGTAAATATATATAGATCTAGGTTCCAATCATTTTTTTATTAAAATTTCTATAAATTACACATAATTTGGAGTTTCATGTACATGTAGTTTGACATTTTCGCTGTAAAAATACTGTAAACACAATTTTGCTGACATGGAGATCGAATGTAAAATTAGCTCAGTATCTACTTTTATATATCTGTTTCCTTAAAATATCAAACTGTATAATTGAGGATATTGCACTCATCTTTCTTTTTACGTAAGAAAAGGACAGAGTTCACATGCGCGTGTTCTGGGATGAAAATTGAAATAAAAGAATTGAAATAAAAGTTCCTCATTTCAGATAAGTTCGGAATCAATCTAGATGTTGCGAAGGTGCATCAACGTAGGTAATCGGATGCAATTGTCAGATTATTAACGAAGTCGCTATTTACAAAGTGAACTACGTAATGCAATAACAGTGTTAGGAAAAGCCCAAGGTTTTATGGTTTTAGTTTTCTTTTTTTTTAAACTTTATTGTGTACGAAACAACAATTCTAATACACCCATACCAACGTCTAGTTTGTAATAATATGCGCATGACCTGGGAAAGATTGATTGACACTGTACAATGATGCATTAGATAGACTTTCTAAGAACACGTTCGGATTTTGTTAAGTACTTTAGTACTTTGAATTATTGCAGCATTCGATGTTCCGAATTTTAAAATGTGCCAACTAAAATTATTTCGGCATTATATTTTACTAGCACCACAAACATCACCATAAATGCTTTTGCAAAAGATGCTTTTGAAATATTTAATGTTAACGCAAGTGAAGTACCGATTATTCGATTGTTTTAAACCCATCATCGGTTTGTTTGGCATCCGATTAAGATCATCATAAAGCCTATAATCGATCATCGGTTAAATGTAAACGTGCACTTGTAAAAATGAGTATGATATACAAATAAACACATTTATATCAGTTAGAATACGTTTGCCGAGAAAATACAGACTTTCATGGCCGAGAAAATACAGACTTTCATGGCATCAAAACTCAGATTAACATACACATGCTATTACTTCGTATACGGGTAAGTATTATCGAGGTAATTCAAAAAGATCCATATTTCATTTCATGCAACCATATGTTTAAAGCATAATTCTGCATCTTGATCGCGGGAAGTAGGTAACTAGTAATCTAGAAGATAAGCACACATATAGAATGTATACATGCTAAACTGTTCATGACTCAAACCCAAAGCACAAGTTATAATGCGACATAAAAAATAAAGTTGTCATTTATTCGATAACTCTCTGCGTTTGTTTTCATTACAAAATGTTACGTTTAACTGAAACAAATAATAATATATTATAAAACTTGTTTGTCAGGTTTGCATGTGAAAAACCTTATCATAAAAGTGTTTCGGTTATAGAATATGTATTTCTCAACTAATTTTCTAATTATAAACTGCGTTTTAAATTCTTATTTAGTTTAAAAAAATATAGTAATATATAATGTACCATGTATTGTCAAAAATATTCATGGAAATGCTGGATACTGGAGCCATTAGGGTGTTTTGTTCTCGGTCTATCATTATAATCTAAATCAAAGACCAAAATTCACTTTAGAAGATTCCGTCAATTAATTTTCGTTCTTTTCATTTATTTCTTAAAAAAAGTAATTAATTATAATTACAAAATAAAATAATATTTGCAGATTCGAACTCGGATATCCTACATGACAGGCACCCGTGTTTACCACTACGCCACAGTGACAATCGTATAACTTCATCATTAACTAGTATATAATTTAACACGTTAGTCTGTTTCAACGACTCCTGACACTTACGCAAGACCTGAGTAGTCGAGTAATAGAGTTGTTAAAACCCAAATCAATTGAAAAAATTCTGTTTAGTCGTATTTATCGATTAATGGTCACTAGCGAGACAATTGGCCAATATTGATTCATCCTCCGCAATTGCGGAAATTAACGAAGAGTTCCGATGTCTTTGATCGTACATAGTCGGCCAATTCCGTCATTCTTCGGTGATTGCGAGATGCTGCGAATGGCACCCAGACGAGGGACATCGCCGAAGAGGCCCGAAGTGAATTTACCATGCCTATCAGCGGAAGTAGAGACTGGTTTCCCGTTCCTTAAGCTCGACTCTCATATACTTGGCCGAAATCGGAAACCAAAGGGATTTTTTTTTTCAAACTAAATAGTAGGGCCTATGTGGACAAAAGTTGATACCGTTAAGGGGATTTTCATCCATGACGCTTCGCGCCAGGGATAAATCCCCTATAATGCAAAAGTGGCTTCTTGTGGTGATTATAATATAGTCTAGATCATCTGCGACCGCTTGCTTGTTTTCATTATTATTTCATATTTCAAGACAAACGTCTAGAATAGTCCTACTGAACAAAGTTTTATTTTTGCCGATACACTGGTAAATTTCTGATTGGCTGAGACAGGAACAACTGCTATCCAAGATATACAGAAAAGCAGAAAGACAATATATTTAATAATAAACAAAGAGGGAAACTTCATTATTATATCGACGAACTAAATGCGGAGGATCAGATATACTTTAATAAAAAAAAATTAATTACGGTCACTTGATTCCAGTTTAAAAAAAATTCTGCACAAACGGTCAAGACGTTGTATTTACAATCAAGCGTCGAAGATGATCAAGACTAATTATAATACGAAAACGGATTTAGCCGTTTGCCGTTCGATCGAAATTGTAGGATAAAGGTGTTCTTATGAATACCTCGTCCAAATAGGTCCGTACACTGTTTTCAATCCAAATATGTACAGTGATTGTCAATCCGAAAGTCATGGGTTAAATGTGTATAGGTTAAAATAATTTTCAGTGAACGGGTGTGCATTTTTGATGTTGCACTGTCGATACAATTTATTTAACATTGGCAAGACATATTACACATCATAAGCTCAGAAGAGCTTTTGAATTGACATATTTCGCCATAATTCGTTTCTTTGTCGAGGGCTGGTGTGTCCCAGTGGAAGACCTGGGTCAATTCTCACCAGCGCCAGTGCGTTGTGTCAGATTGTTCTTAGAAAGACACCTTTCCTTAGCTTCGGTCCGACGGATGGGGACATAATCGACTGGACCGGTGTATTATATTGAATCATAGGTAGGTTTAGGGCAGGTTTCCAGAGTCCTAAAAGGAACACCCAACCGGCAACCTACCCCACGGCCCAACATCTCCGCAAAATTATTTAGAGGTGTTTGGCTGGGGAGGGCATACCTACTAAATTGAAATCCTATGCAGCTTTGGTTTAAAATGCTGACGTTCAATATTGCTGAATATGATGACGCTCGTCAAATAAGAAAATGGAAAAAGATAATGTTCCATGATATCAACACACACACTAAGATTACAGTGGCCGCACTTTTTACCTATACAGTTTAGACGTTAGAGGGCGTCCAATATTACTCTTTCACGGAATACGCATATGTTTTTTGACACTTGTTATACGTTTTAACCGCCAGTACCGAGTAAAAAAAGCAATTATCGTTTTAGCGTGTACTTTAAATAAAGAAATAACATGCTTTTCGTGAAATGTAGCATACTTTGGATAATCTATGAGCTAAAACAGTATATTTTGAGTATTGTCTTTTACTTAATTAAACAATTAAAAAAGTTTACACGTATATCTTAGAAATGGCATCTCTAAGAGTTATTTCTCCTCGCTTCGAAAGTTTAAATGGGTGAATCACGGAATTTCGAAATAATGACGAAGCCTAAAGGGCAACTGAATTTGAATCATGCAAAATTGTCACAATCTTTTAAATAACGCGTTTAATTGCTATAAAAAAGAGACGGCGGAGGTGAAAAAAACCACTATGCTCTCCCTCTAAATAGCGTATATATTGAAACCTAAATGACTACAACAATAATATCTGCACTTTAATACTCGTGCCCTACAGATAAAGTAGGTAGACACAAAAACATAGTTCTCTTATCTACTTTATAAAGCACTAGGCCTATCCTTTGCATACATTGATTTATCCTTTAAAGTTACCAGATGCTAAATCTACAGCATAATAGGAAATAAGGTAAGAAAGGAGAAATAATATAATAAGATAACAGAACATTTCATATCTAGCTAATTCTGAGTCATTTTAGACATCATTTTAGATATCATGAGTCTAATCACCACGGGTATGTGTTTTTGTTATATTTGTATTCTAAATTTTGATAGGTGTGACATGAAATTTAAAATGGTCAACCTGGTAAATGGCATATTTAAGATCAATGAAGAACTGAAACCTAACGAAACGGTGAGAAATGCATTAAAATCGAGACCATGGGGTCAATATGACCACACCACAGGAGACGCATGACTTGTGTTAACTAGACTTATATTGGGATAAGGCTTAGGACTATATTCTCTCCTGATACATGTACCACAGTTTTACACTAATTGAGCATGAACAGCAGATACAAGCATACAACCAGCATGACCTCGGGATCCTTCTCACCCCTGTGGACAGAGCCTCGTGGGTCATAACTTGAAAACCGTTGAGATCCCACCCTATGACTACACATACACTTAATGGGCATGAACATATGGATAGAACCACCAAACCAGCTGCGGCCATGGGATCTATACCCAGCCCTGGGGACATATTCCCTAGGTCATCACTTGGAAACTGTCGAGATCCTCACCCTATAACCATATATACACTTACTAAGCATGAACAGATGCATACAAGCTTCAAACCATCATCGGCCCGAGGTTTGTCCCGACCCCTGGGGAAATAACCCCTGTGTCATAACTTGGAAACCTTGAAATCTCGACCCTATAGCCATATATACAGTTAATACGGACGGATAGAACCATCCATCCAGCATTGGCCCTGTGGTCCATTCCCGCCCTTTGGTAAATAGCCCCTGGGTCATAACTTAGAAACCGTTGAGATGACCACCCTGATACAACCGTCCAACCAGCATCGGCTGGGTTTCTGTCCCCACCCCTGGGTAAACAACCCCTTGGTCATAACTTGGAAACCGTTGAAATCTCCACCTTATAACTACATAAACACTTAATAGGCATCAAGAAACGGATACACCCATCCAACCAGCATTGTCCCTGTGGTCCATCCCCATAGCTCTGTCCCCACCCCTGCGGCATAACTTGGAAACCATTGAGATATCCACCATATGTGTTTGTAAAAAGATCATCAGATGTACGATTCAGGTCAATGTTGACTCTCTTGTTTAGGGCATGGATGCTGTGTTTCACTTGAATTCCACCAAATGTGTACATCAAGTAGAGTGAAACATGTCCTCTTGTTTTTGTGAAGAGGAGTGATAAATTGAAAATTGAAGTGTTTTGTCCACGTTTAGTAAGCTTAGAACGCAAATTATTTTGTTCTCTCATTATCGCAACACCATGCATGATGTGGTACACATACTCATATTCCCCAATGTTGACCGGTTGAACTATGATTGCACCACGTCTCTCCAACTCTCTGATTTGGTTTTTTAAATGTATCTTACCTCTGCATTAAGGGATAGTGTTGTTTATGTTTATGTTTATTTTGTATACATTTGTATGTTTACATTAGATTGTTTACTATGTAGTTTACATGGGACGTAATATCAATAATATGTCTATTAAATGGCATTTCGTGAGTGACTTACTCACTGCTCTCTTATACCCAGATGTTTGTTGCACTCCTTTGGAATTGTACATGTTGTATATGCAGTGAATTTGTCTAGTATAAAGAAGTTTGTCATACAGCTACAGATATACTCATTCATATTAACTAGCGTTCGACCTGATTTAAGCAAATACAAGGAGACAATTTACTAACCGCCCGCCCGACCGCCCCGCCCGCACCGCCCCTCCAACAACCAGTAAGATAAATGTGATTTATTAACACTGGGACACCGAGGTCAGTTTGGGAACAAAGACTCCGATATTATTTAAGTAGTCGAGCTTATTAGACATAACCTTCGAACATATTATTTGAATCCGTTCTTGTCTTTTTAAATAAAAAAAATGGCATTTAGTAACATGAGGTCAGTGGCGACGCATTAATATCTCTCTGTATTGATAAACTAGTCCAATAATGATATTTACTGATATTTAATTACTGTAATTAATAGTATATTTCTTGTTCATTTTTAATTAATGCCACATCTCATTAGCTAATTCACATTCGGACCCTGTTATGCGTTCAACATTCGAACATTCGGACTCAGTTCTGCGTTCAACATTCGAAGCCAGTTCTGCTTTGAACATTCTGACCCAGTTCTGCGTTCAACATTCGAAGTCAGTTCTGCGTTCAACATTCGAATCCAGCTCGGAATTGAACATTAGGATCAAGTTCCACGTTCAACATTCGAATGCAGTTCTGCGTTCAACATTCGAATCTAATTCAGAGTTAAACATTCGGACCCAGTTTCGCGTTTAACATTCGAAGCCATTCAGACTCTAGTAGTTTTTAACATTTAGCAGAAGTTTTAACATTTAGCGGACTTTTAACATTTATCTGTGCTACCGATGATTAAGCCCGCCATGTTTGAAAAATTCTCTCCGAAACACACCTTGCACTGGTAGCGTTCGTTTCTATTGTCAACAATCAAATGCTGTTTCAGATTAGGGCCTATTATTTGTTCCGAATAACTTGCCACATGCCCCGCATTCAAATCGTTTCTCTCCTGTATGACAAACCATGTTTGCGTTGAGCCCAGATACAGTCTTGAACATTTTTCGCACAGCTGACATGGATAAGGTCTCTCACCAGTGATAGAATATATATGAATCCGAAATTGACTTTGTACGACAAAAGAATGCTCGTTAAGTTCTGCGTTGACGACATTGTTCGGCCGCATATTTTGCAAGAAACCATTTCTTTGTAAACACTGTCTTGCATTTCTTGATTGTGTGTCCGGCTAAGGCGAATGAACATGTGTACTCCTAAAGATTCATGTTACTATGTTGTGTGTGTGTGTGTGTGGGGGGGGGGGGGGGGGGGGGGGGGGGGGGGTGTTGTGTCTTTTACCAAAGGACGGGTTCAAAAATAAAGAATGTGTTGTAAAAAAAATGTTTGTACACACGTTTTTCATGCGTCTTACAACACGGACTTATTAAATATTCAGAATAATTGTCATTTCAAAAGTCGGCGTGCAGCAACCAGGAATTCAACCAGTGACCTGGCAAGTATGCTCACCATTACACCAGCACGCCATCCGATACATGTAACTGAATGACCATTCTGACGTTATGTTATGACGTAGCTCTTTCAACCTAATGAAATCCAATTTTGGAATTATTAATTAACGTACTATAACGTTAATATAATATATTAATTAATGTTATACAGTAATATAAATATGTGGAATAAAATAATTAACATTTCTAAGTTTTAATTTCTTAGGCATAATTGATGTATTTTACATCTTTCAAATAAAGGTCAAGCCATGCTCTCTGTTATCTCGGAAATGGCTCCATGTTAACTGTGACGTATATTATGACACCTCGCTGGGTTTATTGCTATTTTTAATGGACGTATTACCCTCTTATTAGGTCTACATAAAGTAAACACTTCGCATGTGAACACTCATTTTCTCTGCTCAAAATGAATCTCAGATCTCTACCACAACCCACAAACACACACACACACACACATATATAGGGTGGAAATCTTATCGGTTTCCAAGTTAAAATCACGGGGCTATATGTCCCCATGGATGGGGATGGACCCCAGGGCGGGTTATATTGTGGGTGTCTCAACGGTTTCCAAGTTATGACACATGCGATATTTTCCGAGGGGTAGGTACGGAACCTGGGACCTATGATGGTTGTATAGTTGTATCCGTCTGCTCGAGCCATTTAGTGTATATATATATATATATATGTTTTAGGGTGGAAATCTCAACGGTTTCCAAGTTATGACCAAGGGGTCATGGGGATATATTCTCTTGGTCGGGGAAGGACCTACGCTGGGGACTAGTTAGATGTTGTATCCGTCTATTCATGTTCAGTAAGTGTATTCATGCTCATTATGTATAACTGTGGTTTCAGGAAAGGCAAGCAAAGTCAAAATTCAACGAAAACCAGGTTTTCCATCCGCTTTCTACAAAGTTTCGGTCCTCTATTTCTTTTCATATAACCTACCTACACACCAATTTAAACTTCAATACCTCACTCTTAACTGACGTTTTTTCCCAGAAACCATTTTATCTAATTTAGTGACATGACGTTCACCCAGTCACCTCAAAATGCAATCGCAAAGCTTCATATCCATATAAGCTACTTACATAATTCATTCCAAACTAACTGTATAGACCATGAACTTTGACCTTGACCCCAGTGACCTCGAATGAAACCTTAAGCTTCATTTCGACACCAATTTTGTTTCAATATCTCATTCCTAACTAAAGTTATTGCCCAGAAAATATTTTTCTAATTTTAGAAACTTTGACCTTGACCATTGACATGAGATACAATCCCAGCTGTTTCCTTTCCAATAAGCTTCATACACAACAAATTGCGCCGCAATATCGCATTTGTAACACATTTTATTGAGCAGAAACATATTTTCTATATTTAGTAACGGAGCCCTGGATCACAATGACAGGAAATGCTATCCCAAGCGTCCTTTTCATATAAGCTACCTACACAGTAAATTTCTTTCTTTCCAATACCTCATTCCTAACATAAGTAATTGAGCAGATACCATTTTCTATTTTTAGTAACAGAGGCATTGATCACAGTGACCTCAAATGCAATCCTAAAATTGCTTTACAATGGAACCTTTTTTTTGGTATTTTAAGTAACAGTGGCCTCGGTCTTGACTCGAGTGACCTCAAATGCATTAACCAGATTCCTTTCAAAATTAGCTACCAAAACGACAAATTGCGTCACAATATCTCATTTTATACAGAAGTTATTGAGCGGAATTCTTCCTATTTCTAGAAACGTCGACAATGACCCCAGCCAGTGAGCGCATGTGCAGTACCAAGCTTCCTTTCTGTACAAGCTACCAACATAGCATGTGTCGTTACAATATCTCATTCCTAATAAATGATATTGAGTGGAAACACGTTTTTTATATATTTTTTAGTAACATCGCCCTTGACCTTGACCGCAGTGACGTCAAATGCATATCTGACCTTTCTTTTTGTATGAGCTACTTTCACAGCACGTTTCGTCACAATATCTCATTCTTTATAAATGTTATTAAGCGGAATTTATTTTCTATTTTTAGCAACAGAGAACTTTGATTGTGGGATGACCGGACAGATTGTGGACCCTATGATGACGTCTACCTAAATCTTTAAAGGACGGTAGCGTTTGATGTTTGTCTTTAATCTTGACGTGTCGTACCCTTAACGGTTTGTTTTCTTTTTTCTCTGGCTGCTGCCAAGTCACTGAGTACTTGCTTTATGTGGTTTTCTAGGCTGCTTTTTATATTATATATAATATATATGATCATTTATGTGTTTTCTTGTATTGTCTATTACTGCTGCCTTGTTTGTTAGAGATTATAACGTGGTTGGGATATCTTTATTTACACTGTCCCATTTTATTGGGATTACAATAGTGTAAGAGTGAGGTTTGGTGCACCCTGGAACCTGGTTTAAACCACCAGTGGCGTTTTTGCCACTGACCATTCCAAGGCGGTAGCCCTATTGTCAACCCTTTTGTAATGTCTTATCTTGCCTTTTATTCATCTTTAAAGTTGTTCTTTGTTTCTGTGTGTGTTTGTGGTTAAATGCCGTCCTGGTATGTTACTTTTCCTGTTCGGTGTGTATATCTACTTTGATCCCAGTAAGCTAATATGCAATACCAAGCTCCATTTCCTTACAAGCTAGCAACACAGAAAGCTTCGTTCTAATATATCTTTCCTTACAAACGTTATTATGTGAAAACCATTGTTTTACATTTCTAGAAACAGCAACATTGACCTTGACCCCGGTGACATCAAATACAATCGTTGGATTCCTTTCCAGATAATCTACGTACACAGCAAGTTTCGTCTATTTCAGAATATTTCATTCCTAACAAAGGTAATTTCGCGGACACCATGTTTCTATGACCTTGACCTCTGTGACGTCATATGTAAAATCAAGCTTCTTTTCTATATAAGCTATCAACACAGTAAGTTTCGTCGCAATATCTTATTCCTAACAAAATTTAGTGAGTGGAAACCATTGTTTTATCTTTAGTAACGGCGACCTTGACATTGACCCAATTTGACTTCAAATGCGAAAATAAGCTTCCATTCCATAACAACTATCTGAATGGTAATGGCGGTCATCTCGAAAGTCGCGTTGACCTAGTTCTTACAAACTTGAAAGTCAGTAACCTTATGATCATCCATGTGGTGTTTGGTCAAAATGATCTAAGCGGTTTATGCAGATTATTGTTTAAGCAACGTTACTGGACGGACGGACGGACGGACGGACGACGGACAAAAAACGGTCACAATAGTTTACTATAAGCCTTCGGCTCACAGTCGGCTTAAAGTGAGTAAATATCTAAGCCATGTTTGTGGTGTACTGATGTTAATAAAGTCAATAAAGCTATGGAGGAATATGTGGCATAATAATTATAATTCACATGTTATACTTATTAAATTGTGTTTCGATTTCTTCCGTTTTAAACAAAGCATCAAATTAACTGAACTTATTTACACCTTTCAAGCTGTGCTCTCTGTTAACTTTGAAAGTGCCAAATGTGCAATGATGTATATAGTGTGGCACCCTGCAGGGTTTATCGCTTTTCCTGAATGAGTGTGTGCCCCTTAAATTAGGTCTACATACAAAAAAAAAACTAAAACACAATATATGAGTACTCAATTCCGGCAAATATCGAATATAAATGACAACAAGTCATATTGTGAACTAATGCTTTATTTTATTTTAATCATACAACTTACAGATGTGCTTGATTAATTAAATTAACATATATTGATATTAGGAAAAATATACACAATTTTAGATCAAGAATAATTATTTTAAGCTAACCTACACCTTTCCATTAAAATATATTTAGTGTGCATACAATGTCTTTGATAATAGCAAAAAAATAACCGTTGATTACTTAACATGAAACATTGCAATTGGTAAACAGTTTTCGTTAGAGCCATCGTAACACCGCGTAACGGCTTATAAAAGCGATAGCGATGGTACAATGCTAGGATGGCGATGTGTTGATGGCGATGGCATTGATACGATGGTAGGATGGCGATAGTACGATAGCAATGGTTCGATGGTAGGATGGCGAGGATACGATGGTAGGATGGCGAAAGTACGATGGCGAGGGTACGATGGTAGGATGGCGAAAGTACGATGGCGAGGGTACGATGGTAGGATTTCGACGATACGATGGCTATATTAGGATGAAGATAGCACGATGGCGATACTAGGATAACGATGGTACGAAAGTGATATTAGGATCACGATGGTACGATTGCGATATTAGGATGATGATGGTACGATGAAAGAATGGCGATATGACGATGGAGATATTACGATGGCGATGGTAAGATGTCGATATTATGATTGCGATGGTAAGATTGCGATATTACCATGGCGATGGTACGGTGGTAAAATGGCGTTAATACGATGGCGATGGTACAATAGTACGATGATGATCATATGATGGCGATGGTACAATGGCTCAACGAAACACCTAAATAACGCGATATTGCATAGTACCATTACCAACGTAACGTCGTACCACCTCCATCGTATTATCGGCTCAATAGCCACTGGGAGTTCGACTTGTCAATTTAGAAGGTGTCGATTGTTACGGATGGCGGGGGTATAAAGTACTGGATCTACCCAGGAAAAATGTGATAGTCTACATCTACCATGAAAATGTCAACCATCATATAGTCTAACATGTGTTAAAAATGACGTAAAACACCAATCATACAAACAAATCAAAAAAAGCTTACATGTATATAGATCTATATGTTTTACTAAATATATTATCCAATTGTAGCTTGTTCGTTTAACTTAGTGAATGAAAATTCGCCGTAGTTACGCATGACATGAATGGCTTTGGTTCACATTTCCCATCAAACAAACGTGTTGTTCCGTATAACTATTAAAGTTAACTATACTGAGCAAAAAAAAAGAAACGTGCTTTCATGTTTAAGTTAAATTACTTCATATATCCGCCGTTTGCAGTATAAAATCAATACAGAAAAATAATTTCGTTTATCTGCGGATAAAATTCAGTTGTCAAAATTAGTCTGCAATCTAAAGTTTTGGTGTAACACGATAGCAAAGTCGCGCGGTGTCTAAATTGAAAATCACAAAAATTAAAGGTCTCGGTCAGTAAGGTTTAAAGTGTAAGATTTAACTAAAAAATTGCCAGATGGATCAAATGACCTTTATAACTTGTGAGACCACCATTTGCACGAATGCAGGCTATAATTCTACGGCGCATTGACGCATTGTGATTTTCAATTTTTGCTAGCGTGCCACACCAAAACCTTAGATTGCAGCAGTTTTGTCCACAGATAAACGAACTTAATTTTCTATATATGTTTTATACTGAAAACGGTGGATATCTTTAGTAATTTAACTTAAACATGGAGGGACGTTTCTTTTTTTGCTCAGTATATGTCTATTTTATAGGATAAGGAGATGTCTATTATAATTCAACATTAACGCTAACCATGAAGTCTGTTTTACACATCTTCACCCTGAAAGTCTACCAAAATGTCGTATCAGTTTTTTTCGTCCAATGCCCCACTCCCTATTCACTAAGCTGAATTTGTTTTAATATTGTATAATTTTCTAAAATTAGCGGTGTTAGAAATAATGGAAAAAACATGCATTTTAATTCCGTGTTAAAATGTTCTCCTAATTAAAAGTTACTTCAGTCATAGGTAAGTTCATGTTATATTCCAAACAGTGTGTGTTGGTGAAAACGTGTAAATTTTGAGGACTCAAATTTTGGCTGGGTTTATTTCTCCTTACGTAATGTTGAATAAAGCGTTAGCCTGATATAACTAATATCGGATTTAACATTCACTATATGATAACAATACAGAAAAGTCTTGTTATCAACAACGGTTGGGTAAAAACTAAAGCAAGGCTGCTGTGTGTACATTAATGTAGGAACAATGAGACGAAGGTTGCCGTGTGTACATTAATGTTGGAACAATGAAACGAAGGTTGCCGTGTGTACATTAATGTAGGAACAATGACGTGAGTACATTAATGTAGGAACAATGACACGAAGGTTGCCGTGTGTACATTAATGTAGGAACAATGAGACGAAGGTTGCCGCGAGTACATTAATGTAGCAACAATGAGAGGAAGGTTGCCGTGTGTACATTAATGTAGGAACAATGAGACGGAGGTTGCCGTGTGTAGGAACAATGAGAGGAAGGTTGCCGTGTGCACATTAATGTAGGAACAATGACACGGAGGTTGCCGTGAGTACATTAATGTAGGAACAATGAGACGAAGGTCGAAACTTACTCGTTCAAAGCTTTCCATGTAAACTGACAAAGTAAATGAAAGTTAATAAACTGCAAAATTGTAGATATCATGAAAATCGTGATGAATGATCGAACATACTAAAATATTATAGATATCATGCACATAGAAATGATCGATTTAACAACTTGAAACTGCATTAGTAAAGATATAAACAAAAACGTTGATAAAAGATTTATCCCATAACGATCTTACATATTTTGTTTCTTTATGCATGTTTACTGTAATTTACACCAGTCTATTAATTCTATATATATTAAAGGGAGTACATCAGGCTTTTCAAAGGGGTCTAGAGGTCCGACTTAAAATTGACAAATAATGATATTTTTTACTTTAAAGCACCTAAACATAATGAATGATCCTAAAATGACCCCTTAGTTACAAGGAAATTCATTCTGTACGGCAATACGTGCTATCCTAGGTTACGCATCAGGGTTAATTTCAGCATTTTATGCCCGATGCCATCCTAGCTGTATGGTGTATTCGAAGTTTAAACCTTAACAATATGGTTCCAACATCATATTCTGATGGATATACGTGTTTTATCATGAATTGGAACATTTTTATAATTTAAGATATTTCTAGAAAAAGCATGATGTACTCCCTTTAAAGGAACGGATAATCTCAAACAGACACGCTCTCTGATATAGTCATCATCATTTCTCCTTGAAGTATCTCATATACATCTTCTCAACTTTAACATTTAATTCGGTGCTACCAATGCGCCATTGAATACGGCCGTAGGACCGTGATTCACGATATTCCAACCATAACAGTATGGATTCACAACATCGGCAACTGCTAAGGTAAGGCAGAATTCCAATACATATGGGAAGGATACATAGGAATCCGGGAACCGTGCCCTACTCTTCTTATCGAATAGATTCCTATGGTTCTTTAACATGTTCAGATTATAGACCGATACACGGGACCGCCCAGTTTACGTCCCTATCCGACGGACGAGACTGTCGGAAAGTGTCTTGTCAAGAACACACCGACGAAACTCAGTTGAACCACGACAGATTGAACCCGGGGCCTCCGGTTACAAATCCGCCGCGCTACCGACTGCGCCACGCCAGCCCTCCAATGAACGAATAGTTCAAAAATGGAAAATACACTAATATTACTATGCGTATAGTAATACATATAAACCAGGATAAATAATATTAATAATGCATTATTTTTTATAAATAGATATAAACTCAAATACTTTAAAATTCTGAAAAAAAGCAAAACTACAAACAAACGATTATACCATAGTTTAATAGATCTACCTTATTTCGATATCAGTTGATTCTTTTGTAAAAACGGTTTGTGAATAGGCGATATAAAAGAGATATCGCGCAACGAGTTCAAATTGTCCATGTAAGAATTATTGAAACTATATACATGACGCATTGTTAAAGTCCTCGAGTGAAGTGAAAGTAAAACAAAGAAAACGATAAATCAACACTAAGGTCCCAATACAAAAGCTGCTTTAAGAAAAGTATAATCATCGAACAAAATATCTCCGGTATTTTGTAATTTAGGATCAAATTGTTGCGTGCAATGTTTGACTCTACGGACATGACTCCGGTATTTTGTACTTTGGGATCAACTTTTAGCATGCTAAGGGCATTTGATGGTTTAGGCTACTATTATAATGATTGCGTTAAAGTTATTCACTAACATTCTAGTATTGGCGTATTGGTGCTCGTTAATACATTCCTTACTATAAAATAGATAACATATTGTAAAGGAAAAACTGTTTATCACTCCTTTCTCAACATCCATAATCGGCAAATTGTGCCACTATGGATTATGAAAAATCGGCACAGTAGCAACAGACCGTTCGCACGCGAAGACGTCGACGTCATCAAGCAATACGACGTCAACGCCATCAAGCACCCAAAGCATCATATTGGAGAGCTATAAAGCGCAGGAGAGGACGTTGAAATATCGACTGCAATTTCCACTGCCCACTGAATATTGTTTTCAAAAGCGTTGAAACGTCGAGATAAGTCATTGTCATACTGCAAAGAAAATTCTCGGGATTTTATTGGTCAATGGGCCGTAGACATGAGCCCATATCCCATGTCTAAGTCTCGCGACGTGAACATAGGACCATTTCCCCGTAGGTACCCCATACCTGCAATACGCGAAAACAAAATGGCGACGATAACGTTGCCGATTCGATTTGGAAACCGCCGAGTGTTTCCTATATATTGCTTTGCGCTTTCCATTGTGGGTAAAGGTCTTAAATAATCGTAAGTATATATTTTTCTTGCAATTTTACAGATAATAAAACATTAACTTAGTGATAAAATACGTTTATTTTATGAAAAAATCCACCACTTCTAACGACGTTAGAGCGATGACGTCACGGAAATAAACAACGTCTAGTTAGAGGCACGTTAAGGGGAAATAGGCGCAATAAAAATGAATACGTGTTTTTGGCTGTGTTTTGTTCTTAAAAACATGGTAACAACTTTGAAGTAAGATAATTCCCCGTAACGTGCCTCAAACTAGACGTTGTTTATTTTCGTGACGTCCTCGCTCTAACGTCGTTAAATTTGGCGGATTTTTTAATAAAATAAACTTATTTTATCACTATGTTAATGTTTTATTATCTGTAAAATTGCCAAAAAAAATACACTCACGATTATTTCAGACTGTTACACACAGTGGTAAGCGCAGAAAAGCGATAGGAAGGAAACAATTGGCGGTTTCCAAAACGATTCGGCAACGTTATCGTCGCCATTTTGTTTTTGTGTATTCGAGTATTGGGGTACCTACGGGGAATTCGTCCTATGTTCACGTCGCGAGAGGTAAACATGGGCTCATGTCTACGGCGCATTGACCAATAAAATCCTGAGAATTTTCTTTGCAGTATGACAACATTCATTTATTTGCAAAACAATTGTATTCATCTTAGACTACTTATATGTTTAAATCGTACGTTGTTTTTTCTTCTTTTCCAAGTATAGTAAAGTATGTAATAAAAAGGCAAATATATGGCCATGGTGTGCCTTATGTCGATAATGGCACACCTAGTGCATAGCCCACGGGCCAGTAGTATTTGCCATAATGCATAAAAGTAATAATAAAAATCGAACAGGAAATGCAGCAAACTTTATTATACCGGTCCTGGGACATGCAACTGTGTTACAAAGTGCATTCTCATCACTGTTTCCCACACACGATTTCCCAAACATCGATGGAGATGAACTGTCACCGGTCCGAGATCTGATCATCATTCCAACATTGCACGTGGCAGTACACGTGCTCCATTGTGTCCATCCAGACCAGTTGCCGTCAAAAGGTATAACTATGGTATATTGCAAGGCTATTTCCATATGATCTGTCAAAGAGCTAAATAGATTCGTCGTATATACACTATAAACTACATTTGCTGATAAAATCGTTTTAAAAAGAAAGTAAAACATACCAGCACAGGCTCTTAGGAAACACACCCGGTCGTCTCTAGCGTCCCCGAAACATTTGTTACCGCCAGGTCCCGGGTAGGGGTTCGTGCAATTCCTGTCTCTGCGTTGAAGACCCACACTGCAGTTCCCACTACACTCGCCCCAAGCGGTCCAGGAACTCCAACCACCATGCACTGCAATGTAAAGCTGTATTTATGAAATCCTGTTTGCTTATTATAAAGAGTACATGTATGAGCATATGACTTCATACAAACGGAAAATGTTAGTTAAGGAAACGTAAAATACAGATGAGAATATAGGCGAATTGAACACATTATATCATCCTACAAGGCTTGCTTTGTTAAGAATATAAATAAGGTCGGTGTGTCAAAATGACATGGTGATTTCATCAAATAAGACTTACTAAACGTAATAATTATGTTCTGTGCACATCAATGATATCATGCGGTCAAGGAAATGTTTCAATTAATAAAGAACAGTTTATTGAACATAGAAGATTTTATCATAAGATAGTATAAAATATTGTTCGCTATTTATTAAAGTCAGTCTCACCGACGTGTCATCACTATTCACAAAGTGGACACGTTGGGAATTTATAAAAAGGAAGCCAGGGAGAAAAGAGACCATAACAAACTATTATCTGTGTCCTTCCTCTCATTCTGGTAGCTCTGTGATGACTCTAGATAACCTAAACAATATATTGATGAGCCGCTATGCATCATTCAATTCAATTCTACTTAAACTTAAAAGAAAAGTAAATATAATTCTGTCCAGGCATCAACAATATGATGAATTGGTATGTGTTATACCTGGGTACACACCTTCGTGATCAGGGTAATAAGTCTGTGCAAACAAGATCCATATGTTAACGTGAGTAACGTTTTTTAATTTTGTATCGTGTTTGTTGCAGCAAAGAAGTTAACATTGAAATACAATATTTCAACACGTATCTTTTCCTGACATATTTGCATTGTAATAAATAGTATAGTTATATTGTTTTCGTAAATATTAATATTATTACGTTAAAAATATATATTGAATACTGTATGTTGATGAATGAATCGATCATTGTGAATAAACCACGTGATTTTTGAATCGCATATGGACCTGAACCACCATTAGTTTTACATAGGGTTGACATGAAAATATCCAATCCTAACTATGCTGGCCATATAACACACACAATGTAGTATCAGTCAGGCACAGTGCAACATAAAAGTGGGCCTTGCGTGACCTGCTTTTTTTCCAAAACATTTTCAAACTGAAAGTAAACACCTTCTTTTTTAATTCTGAGGTCAATGCCGACAAGACAGCAATTAAACTTTACTGGAAGTCACCGCAAAATACCCAGTAGGAAGTTAGGAAAACCGAAATACAGTTGATATACGGAGACTCTAACGGTCGCAGGCTACACATTAAGGACCACTCTGTGAAAAACATTTCAGCATCCGGTCAAACTGTAGACAATATTGACCTGTTACTCAAAAAAACATACAAACATTAAGGAGAGTGAAACGGTGACAGCAGCAGTCATGCATTTAGGGACAAATGACTTTGCAACAATGGAAACAAATGGTATTAAAAAAACAATAACGGCTCTAGACAAAATTGAAGCAAAATGGCCACAATCACCCATTGCTTTCAAGCATAAGTTTTTCTAAAAAAAAAGGAAACATTGTGAAATCTATATATGACGCATATGATCCTATGGGAATTCATGTATCCGAAGAGGGGACGGAGGCTCTGTTGAACCACTTGACCGCTGTTTTGATTAACGGGATGTCAGATGTCTTTAATCTTGTCTTGTCGGGTAACACATGTGATTCAGCGAAAATATTTTTTCGGTTTTAGTAAAATGAATTTGACCCCTTATATGCAATACCAAGCTTCTTTCCCAAGCTACCAACAAAGAAAGTTTCGTTGCAATATCTCATTCCTAACAAAAGTTATTGATTGGAAACCATTGTTCTATTTTTAGTAACAACGACTGCAAGTTTAGTCAAAGTAATTCATTCCTAAAACATTTTATTAAGCGGAATACATTTTCTATTTTCAGTAGCAGTGATCTTGACCCCCACTGACATCATATGCAAAACCATGCTTCCTTTCCATATAAGCTACCAATACAGCAAGTTTCGTTGTAATATCTCGTTCCTTACAAATATTATTGAGTGGACACCATTTTTCTATCTTTAGTAACGGCGACACAAGCGACTTTGATCCCAGTGACATCAAATTCAATCCTAAGCTTCCTTTCCGTAAAAACTGCCTTCTCAGCAAAAAAGAGTATGATAATGGACCTTTGGAAACGGCCGAGCACGACACATACGAAATATTGCAGTCTCGGTTTGATTGAGACTGTTCATGAGTGGTAGTGAAATATGCTACCTACCGCTCACGCCCTCTAGCCCCGGGTTGAGCAGAAGTTTCGTCACAATGTCATTCTGAACAAAATTCATTGAGCAAAATAAACAACAATTTTCTATTTTTAGAAACAGTGACCTTGACCGTCACCCCAGTGACCTAATATGCAAAACTTAACTTCCTTACCATATACTCCACCAACACGTTTCGTTGCACTTTTAAATTTTCCTAACGAAAGTTATTGAGTGGAAACCATTTTTTTTCTATTTTATTAACAACGACCTCGATATTGACAGGGTGTCGTCAAATGCAATCCTAAGCTTCCATTCCATATAATCTACCTACACAGCAATTGTATTCAAAGTATTTCATTCCTAACAAAAGTTATGAGCGAAACATTTAAAAAAATATATATTTTAGTAACTGTGACCTCATATGCAAAGCTAAGCTTCCTTTCCATATAAGCTACCAACACAGCTTGTTTCTTCGCAGTTTTCAATTCCTAACAAACGTTATTAAGCGGAAACGATTTTTCTATTTTTAGTTACAGTGACCTTGACCCCAGTGACCTCTTATACAATACCAATCTTCCTTTCCATATAATCTACTAACACAGCCAGTTTCGTTGAAATATCTCGTTTCTAAGAAATGTTATTGAGTGGAAAACATTTTTTTCTATTTTTAGTAATAAAAAGATGTTTAGTTGCCATTGAATCTAGTGAGCCCAATGCAAACCTAGCTTTCTTTCCATATAGGCAACATACACACCAAGTTTCGTCGCAATATCTCATTCCGAACAAAAGTTATTAAACAGAAACCATTTTTCTATTTTAGTAACAGGAAAATATATATATACAAATGTTTGACCCACGGGTCACGGCCATTTTTGAACCCGGGGACTGTAGCCGAACAAACTTTATAGTACAGGTGTTGGCGATCGTTAACATGATTAAAGGAATAACAAGACAATCTTGAAGTTTTTATCTAGGATCACAATTAGCATCTCGATTTATTAATCCAGTATCATTTAGAGTTTTTAGACTAATATTTAATATTTAATATAATTATAAGATGCAACACCTCTCACACCTCCTACACCGGCTTAAGCGATATTTTACTTTAAAGCAAAAAGAATGGCTTGATGATCCCAAAGGACCAGTAAATAATAGCACTACTGATTTTTAGTCGGGGCGACTTTTTACGGACGCCATACAGCACTAAACAAACGCTAGTGTGATTGTCAATAATTACTGAAAAGGTGATCCCTTGGAAGCAACAAACACAAACAACAGAGAAAAGTAGCAGACTCGGTTTTATTGAGTCTGTTCATGATAGATAATTATAAGATGCAACACCATTCACGCCTTCTAGCACCGGCTTAACAATATTCTACATGAAAGCCACACAGAATTGGCTTGATGATCCCAAAAGACCTGTAAATAATAACACTACTGATTTGTAGTCGGGGCGACTTTTTACGGCCACCACACAACACTAAACAATCGCTAGTGTGAATGTCAATAAATACTGAAACGGTTATCCCTTGGAAGCAACAAACACAAACAACATAGAAAAGTAGCAGACTCGGTTGTATTGAGTCTGTTTATGAGAGATAATTTTAAGATGCAACAACTCTCACGCCACCAGCACGGCTTAAGCGATATTCTACTTTAATTTAACATAGAATGGGCTTGATGATCCCAAAGGACCAGTAAATAATAATACTACTGATTTGTAGTCGGGGCGGCTTTTTACGGTCCCCACACAACACTAAACAAAGGCTAGTGTGAATGTCAATAAATGCTGGGAAGGTGATCCCTTGGAAGTAACAAACATAAACAAGAGAAAAAAGTACTAGACTCGGTATTATTGAGTCTGTTCATGAGAGATAATTATAAGATGCAATACCTCTCACGTCATATTGGGTGTGTAATGTATACTCGTTCGTGATTGGTGCATTTTTCTGTTCATGTCAAAGAAAGTATGTCACGTGATGTAAACTATGTTGGTTTTATTGTGAAAATTCCCACGATCTAACGACAATATGTTTGTTTCAAATATATATTTTTGATGAAAATTAAATGTTTAAATCCATTGTTTTGTTTTAATTATTCGTTGTTATATTAAAAATACGAATGCAATAAAAAGGCTTTTAGATTTGTATTTGGATATATGCACTCATTCGTCAGCGTATACACATTGCGCTCCTAAAGTCGCGCAATATTGTTATGCTGAAGAACTCGTACATATATCTTGTTATTTTCGCAGAAAGCGCTGAAGGTCTTCAAAAAGGTCTTGATATTACTGCGAGAGATGGAAGTTGAAAGTGAATGTTAAAAAAACTAAAATAATTGTTTTCAGAAAAACTAGATTGTTACCACGTAATTTAAATTTTCTTTTCAATGGTGTACAAATTGAAATTGTGAATTCACTTACTTACCTTGGAATTGTTTTTACTCAAGGCGGTTCTTTCAGTGAAAGGCAATTAACGTTAGCGGGTAAAGCACAAAAAAGCAATATTCAAACTGAATAAGTATCTTCTAAACTTAACAGACATTTCTATAACTCATAGACTTGAACTATTTGATAAGCTTATATTGCCCATTTTAAATTATGCTTGTGAAGTGTGGGGTTTCCACAGTGCAAGCATATTGAAATAATACATACACTTTATTGTAAACGTATATTGAAAGTAAAACGTACAACGCAAAATGACTTTGTGTATGGTATTCTGGGCAGGTATAGCCTTATCAATGACATATTTTACAGAATTATTAAATATTGGTTAAAGATTTTAAACAGCAGTGAAAACAAGTTTCTAAAAGTAGAGTTTTTGTGGTTGTTTGGAAAGGTTCTTGATCATTTCCCCTTCCAGAAAGTTTCCTAGATCTGTCAAAATTGAAGGGTGTATGTTCTCGTCCTTCTTCATTAATACTGTAAACAATGTTTGTTCTTTGTCTGTCAGCTGACCTATGTGCCTCCACACGGACTGCAACTTTCAGTCTAGAGGTTATCAGTTTTGGAATAATACAGATTTTATCAACAAAACATCGCTGTCTCCCACCAAATGGAATCTACTCGTCAGCACTATATTATATATATGTGCGTATACATGTTAATCCGCTTGAATATCTTGTTTTTTAAAAGTTGGAAAAAAAGGTTGAAACAGTCGCATACATTTTTTATCTTAATTATATGAAGATAATAAACCGTAAATATTAGAGAAAATTAATTTCATCAAATATAACAGATTGCATCTAAACCAAACTTTGTATTAAATAATTTAATAATTTGTATTGATAATTTAATAATTTAATTTGATGTATCTTGAATAAACAACACATATAAGGTAATAAACAATATCATATAAGTTCACATACGTGTTGCATCAGGCAAAGTGTGGAACTCTTCCTCATCAGCAAGTACCAGTGTGTACACGACAGCTCCAGTCACAATACATAAGATAGCCGAAACTGTTAGTGAAATAGCAACCACCACAACTGGTAATTTCCACGAACATTTAGATTGTTCTGATTTCTTAAATACACTTTTATCACGATCAAATTGCAATTGGTCATACGCTCCTGTTTCTGTGGTATTTGTTTCCAATTCAATATCACTTGCAACTCTAGGTTGTGAAGTATTTTCGTAGGTATTTATCATGGCGATGATATTGAGTTATGGTTTAAATTGTTACGCCAAAATATAACCAAGTTAACACTTTTAATAGCTTGATATACCATATGATATTTATCATCCTATTCTCATAACATTGTATGTCTGACTGTGATTTACAGTGACATATACAAATACTCTCTCCCAGATGTAATGTTTCATATTAAATAGGGCTGTAACGGTCATTTACCTAAACTGTAAACGTCACAGATGCTTGCTTATAAATAGGTGTAGTATTGAGCTCTACTGGCCATACGGTAAAAGAAGTTCTCGCGATTATACTTTGTTATCATAATCTTACTTAATTGGTAACTGTGGTAATTCACTAAATAAGATTTGAGATTTAATTTCTTGGATGAATTAACAATGCGACACATCAGAAAGTTATTTTCCTTGCTCTCGATTTTGTAAAGGGTCAAATTTCAATGTGTGTGTGTGTGCAAGAACTTTAATAAAGAGTATCAGACTTACACCAATGGGTTTATGATGAAGCTGGAAGACTTGGACAATGAGAATAATTGACGATGTGCTACATTGTGGTGGCCATTGATTTTCTCATTAATTAAGAGAAATGCAGTTTGTTTACCTTATCATAATTTGACTTTCAGAAATATTTAAAGACATTCCACAATGGCGATCTTTACAGTTTATGGTCATGAGTAATTGCAAGTAAAGTGCCTTATATAACAGTAAAATAATGATGTTTAACTGTAATAACAGGCTGGTTTTATATTGAACTGATTTCATATTGAGGCCCCAGTAGAGAAAAATAAATGTTCACATTATCAATTCAACTTTATTTCGGACGTATTTATTATTGCAAATGCAGTGTGTAGATGTCAAACTCCTGTGTTGTTGAGCCGTAGCCAGTTCACCGTCTACTGTTTTCTTGTGGAAAGCAAGATAACCACGGCTATGATTGTATGACAGATAATTAGGAATGGAGTGTTTTAGAAGAGTTGGTGAACTATTTTAATTGAAAGATTCGTAACGATAAGATATTGAACGAGTTCCTAAATTACGTTAAGGACCTTTTTCGAGAAAAAATTTTTTTTGGCGAGGGGAGAGAAAATGTGTATAGGTCACTGTAAATCACAGTCAGACATACAATGTTATGAGAAAATGATGGTATTCACTTTTGTATTAAATGATGAGGCTCTCCAAATAAACCTTTTTTTTAATCTAAAGTTTACATATATAAACAGTTTGTAGGTGTTTCATAAGTTGTGTTTTGGTGTTGTTATTTGCCTATAACGCAAGGATACACAGCGTACTACGTTCACACGTCGCGGAGTTATGGCCGTGAGTTATATCTAGTTTGTTTACGTTAATATATATTTTTTTATAAAAGTAAGGAAGTGAGATAGATGGGACCTATAGCACCTTTAATTATGATGGATAGCGTAGAAATAAATATGCCTGAACTTGAGTGTAAGGACATTTCTTGGTTTATCTAAATCTCCAGTATACTTAGATGGACGATGGATCGTTGAAACTGTTCCTCGTATTCTTTTTTTGATTTTGAAATTGTGGTTTTGATAAACCTAAACAATTTCAAAATTTACACCAATCTTACCCTTTCAGAAACAGTAAATGTCTTCATAATTTCTTTTGAATAATAGGCCTATATCCAACAAAAAAAGCTCCTAAGTGAAAAAGCACCGAAACAGTCAAAGGTACAATGTGATCAAAACCATGATTTATCCAGGACCGTCTATCTACACTACTGGCCCTTTTAGGATTGTTACCTTATGTAAACGGTTTTCATGCTGTTTTCCTTATGTACAAGGCCTCCTCGTAATTGACAAATTGACTGTTTTTCCCAAGTGTGGCAAAAATGTTTCCCAATCGAAAATCAGCAGTCTCTCACAATTTGAGAAAACGCAGTTCTGCAATGTGTATCTGTCGGTTGAGTCAGTTCTGACTGAGAAGTCTGACAGTAATTGTAGAAAATAATGGATGAAAATATAAATAAAGCATAGTATTATCATATTTACAATATTGATGGAACCTTAGATCTTTCCCAAAATGAAAAATAAGCACTTGCTTTTCCCCCAAAATGGATAGGCCTCTTCCCAATTTTGTGGAGAAAAGCCCTGATTTGTCAAGATCATTTGTGTAGGCTTTGCACACACCCATGCAAAATTCATGTTGTAGTTGATGCATTATTTCCATTTTTTTTTAAATTGACATTATTTATGACAAGAAGAATATAATTCTAAAGAAATCATGTTAGCTTATTTATGAAAAAGGTCTTAATTCATAGATTGTTCATGATTTTGATTTTCTTAGCAATAATTTTCCTATATTTTATTCTGAAACACATTTTCCCTTTGTATATATATATATATATATATATATATATATATATATATATAGCTTTTGACCATTTGAAATCAAAATTCTGGAAATGACGTTTTGTGTATAACCAAGAACATATTAAGGTGCACAGAATTAGCCGATACGCAGAATTACCTGCCATGTCTATATAAATGGCTGTTTCTGTGCATCTAAGTCGCCAACTCGAAAAGTCGAAGGCTAAATGTCGCAAACCCGAAATTTTACTATATCGGATTGGCGACTTTGCGAGTCGAAATTTCGTCCAAAATTTCGACTTTGCGACTTTTCGCCTTTGGCTTTTCGGGTTGGCGACTTTTCGCCTTTGACTTTTCGTGTTGGCAACTTCGACTTTTACGGTTGGCGATATTTCGCCTTTGACTTTTCTTGTTTGAGACTTTTTGCCTTCGGATTGTCGCCTTGTATTAACAGGGCGAAAAGTCGCGAAGTCGAAAAGTCGAAATGGCCGCATCCGTCATCCATACAAACCTCATAACTTGACGTGTGACCAATGGATAGTACAACAACAACAACACTTCAAAAGTACCCACCCTTCACCCCATACTAACTTGACCTTTCTTTTGAATTTGATTTATTCCGACTCTGCATCACTGTGTTACCACAGTCTGGCACAGAATTAGAATTATCGGGGTGTTTACTTATTTACACGGCCTGCCATTTCTTGAAGAAAATAAATTTGGCCAATAACCTAATTTATTTTACAGGACCTGCCATTTCTTGAAACAAAAATTAGACCGACCATAACCTTTTATTTTACATGGCTTGCTATTTCTTGAAAAAAAATTAGGCCGACCATATCTGATTTTTTTACATGGACTTCCATTTCTTGACACAATATATAGGCCAACCATAACCACGAACAAGTTAGTGTCATAGCCAACATGTTTTATACCAATCTATGTTCTAACAAGCTTACTGTAAATTATAAATAAAATTAAATCCTTAATGAAATATTCAAATTTTAAATGATAGTTATATATAGATGTGTTTATATATTATTTCATTTATTTCCACATGGAGACATGATACCTGCATGACTTCAGAACCAAATACATATTCTGATCTGACATCCACTGTGACTCTTGGTTGGACGAGTTGACTGTTGAGATTGAAGGAAAACTAAAAACATGTATTTCATAGAGGTATGTATGCAGGTCTTATTTATATAGCGAAAAAAACATTTCACATCATGATGACAATCATATATTTAGGAAGGATTTTTCCCCGATTTAGGCCAAAAAGCCCCTTCCCCAAAACTGGTAAAAATGCCCTGGCCCAGGAAAAATTATTTTTATTTTTTTACATACATGTATTTCAAGTCATATCTCTGGGCTCCGCGGCTCATTAAATAGCACCATTACATTGAATATTTACATTTACTTTATTTATTTATTTTCTTTTAAAAGAAATAGCGTTCATTTCAAATAAACTTTATTTTTCAAGCTGATATACACACACACTGTAAATACACTGACGGTAGTTGTCTAGCTCTCTGTAACAGAGTCATGCATGGGGGACTTAACTTATACATTATTATTTCTCGTTTATGGGTATTTTACTAATGTAAAATAAAAGAAAAATGCTGACAACTGTATTTCTATAACTGGTCAAATTTAGGCATTGAATTATACATGTATGATGTGTTCAGCAGATGAAAACCGGGGTTCATAAGTGGCTAAGTGACAATATCCTGTATTACCAGGATATGACTACTTATATTTACTTCAGTTTTCTAAAGACGTAGGATGCTGTTGTTTCCTTTTTAAGGACTATCGGTCAGCCATCTTTGATCCAGATAATCCAAAAACGATGAGTTTTTCAAGTGATTTTTTCAACGATGTACGCATTTTAGGCACGCGCAATGTCAACCATATAGTACATGAAAGTAATTCAACACTATTGATGTGAACATAATATTAGAAAGAATACTTATATGGCAGAAATTGTGCGCTTTATATTCGAAAAGTTTGGTACAGTTTTACTCGAAGTTGTTATGTTTTCTATGTGAAATAAACAGGTCCATAAATTAGTCCATTTATCCAGCGAGTGCAGACGAGACATCATTTCTGAATAAAATAAGCCAGAAATAATAATCCCGGTCGAGCCAATGTATTACGGGACAAAGTTTTGCAAATTATGAGTGACCAAGACCCTGCCGACTTTATGTAGTTTGTTCCTCCCTCTAGCATGCCAGCCAGTATTACTGCAGTGTACAAGGATGATGAGTTTTGGTTCATAGACCTAAAGGAATACGTTGACGACGAAGATGACCCAGATAAGCTGCCGTTTTCTGTAGACACACACATTCGACAATTTACATTGGGTATATCAATGATAAAGCTGCCGTTTTCTGTAGACACACACATTCGACAATTTACATTGGGTATATCAATGATAAAATATAATTATTAATTAACAGTTAGTAATTGTATATATCACCATAAAATGGTCATAGTTATTACATATTGGTTACATTTTATCAAACTGATCAGTACTAGATACTCTTAGCATATTATGTTTTTATTTCAAATGTAGATTTCTAGAAGGCTAACGTTAACACTGGAAAACGAAACACGTCCTTGTATTTTTAGAAAGCAATATTGGTCTTGTTTGTACTGAAGAATGTTGATGAGCACCCATTGATGTTATTGCTTAAACAACATTAAGTATAATGTGCATTGCAGAATTAGCATTCTCGTAATGATGCACATTATACAGTGTATGTATTGTCCGGTACATTTAACTTATATCATCAAAATGTGTAATAGAATGTGTGTTAGAAATGACGTTTTACAGAAGACACTTTTGCCGAGAGAACACGCATATGCCAATGAGATGATGCTACCATTTAATATAGGTTTCCAAGAAGGAAATTCGCGTTAAAATCTTCTAAAAAATGTGTCCATGTATATACTACACACACGTGTATCAACAAACACAAAGTAAAATACAGGAACTTTCTTTTTTTTCCAATCATACGTTACAATAGGTTTATTCCTTTCGCAATGAGGAACACACATTAGCGTGGTTACACACATTAGCGTGGTTACATGTAAATAATATCGAACGAATGATTAATTCAGTTTTTAGATAGATAATCTGACATGAGTTGTCATTTCATACAAAATGTTATTAAACTTGTCCAGGAATTTGTTATTAAGCTCGCCTTTATTAAACGAGTTCAGGAATTTGTTATTAAGCGAGCCTTCGGCGAGCTTAATAACACATTTCTGGACGAGTTTAATAACATTTTTTATGAAATGACAACGAGTGTCAGATCCTTTTTATCACATGAACTTTGAAATTTAGAATTTTAAAATTTTGAATTTTGAAATTTTGAAATTTTGAAATTTTGGAACTTGGAATTTTGAAATGTTGAATTTTGAAATTTTGAAATTTTGGAATTTTGAATTTTGAATTTTGAATTTTGAAATTTTGAATTTTGAATTTTGAATTTTGAATTCTGAAATTTTTGAAATTTTGAATTCTGAAATTTTGAAATTTTGAAATTTTGAATTTTGAATATTCATGGAAATTGAATTTTTTTATACTTATTTTTCACAGGTCAATATACAAAATCGCGTTTATCGGCCAAGTATCCGCCATGCTTGTTTGTAAATACGCGGAGTGATATATAGGATGAGTGATTCGGTCGCCTTGTATTACAAATGGTTAATATAAGGAAATACGTAATGGGTATATTATATGGAATACAAACAGTTCCATGTGATAAATAGAGGATCTTAAACAAGTTCCCATTTCATATAAGATTTATGAAACGAGATATGAATTATTTTAATTTCAACCAGCCTTTTGGCGAGTTAAAATTAAAAATAATTCATAACGAGTTTCATAAATCTTATAATGGAATAGGAACGAGTTTAAGATACTTTTTATCAAATAACATTGCAATCAAATTAGTCAAAATTAATTCAGATGGACATAGAACCGCCACGACGTCAGACACACTTTAGCGCCAAAACGTCATAAAATATGTGACATCGCGTCTCACACATAACGTTGCGTATAAAAGAGTTCGTGTTTTACCTCTTTACAAAATAGCAGTTTACGCCAACTTTTTAACAAACCAACAATAATGTTTTGTATAACGTGTATTATTTTAATAAGCTGTCACAAATAATAAGTTTATGACTCAGATCTGGGTGAATTTATAATAAATAAAATAGTTTCAGTTAATAAACCTGAGTAGTGTTACAGGTTTAACTCAACCAATCAAAATCGTTCCAGGTTGTATTACACTTGTGTCACACAATAGAATATTAAATGTGTGTTCGACACTGCTAACAAGGGACGTTATGTGATAAATATATATATGTAACAATAATTTATTATCCATCGATTTTAAAAAATTATTGGAACCTGATTGAATTTATTTAACAATTAATAAAATGTCAATCTAAGCATTAGGTGTGATAATGATTGTTATTATACCACACATAAGACGCCCACGCTAAATCCCCACAGACGACAATGTGTAATTTCTTACTATCTCAAAAGAGGGTGATAGTACAGGGAGATAGTAAATCGCAGGGTGATAGTAAACAAATTATCACATGCGCAGCTTTGATGCGCGCTGTTTCGGTGACGTAATCGGCTCAGTATGTTGAAATTGCTATTTTTAACTCAGCATAACTTAAAAAAAAAAAAATCCAAAAATTAAATCTGGCAAAGTGAAATAGGTACTGAAAATGAATCTTGTTTTTGTCCGAGGGGATTTCGGTATAATAAAATAAATATCACATTCGGGAACTGATTATCACCCTCGGCTTCGCCTCGGGCGATAATCATATCCTTAGGGTGAACATTCTTACTATCACCCTCTCATGAATGTGATATTTATATATTAATTCTTCTTCTGTCGTAGATTATAGTGTTTTCATTTATTTTGCTTTGAGAACATGCACACTTTATTAAAATATTTCGTTTTAAATTCTGTAAAACTGGTGACGTGTATGTGTCCTAGTTCGCACGTGTTCTCACGTGTCATGAGAATTCTGTGAAAACAAAACTGATCCGTGCACGCTAAAGCAATGTTATCGGGAACATAACTTGTGACGGACATTCCTTGGCACAAAAGCCATGTGGACCGTGTCCCGTTGGCATGCGCAGTGAAATGGTATCAAACATACAGCATTGCAAGTTGCAGTAGAACTCATTTTGTATTCAGCTAATATACATGCATTATTGGTTATTAAATGTGTATGGCGAAAGATAACTTGAAAGGAGTTGTTGACAAGCTTGTAAGTCGCCATACGCCAAAACAACGAGTTCTGCCTTACTTATACTTTCCCATACTACCTTAATACTTGGATGGTAAAGACGCTGCGTTTGATACCTTCTAGCCTCTCATCGCGTCGGAGTCGATTCTCACCGGGAGCCCGATTTGTAAGTGAGAAAGTGTCGATTTTTCCAGATGGCGGGAGGTGAACAGTACTGGTTCTAACCAGGGAAAGATGGTTGGTGTCCCTCCACCACGAAAAAAAAGACCGTCATATATAGCCTACAATATGATGAAAATGACGTAAAACACCATTCATTCAACCAATTAACCAACCATCAATAACAATGTTATTGGATACTTTCATATTGGTTTCGACCAATACTTTGGCGTAGATTGACGTCACTAAAAACGTCAAACGACTTTCTGACAACCTTTCACGATTTTTAGAGCTAAACACAGTAGGCGAGTGATCAGTTTGATTATTTCACAGAAACCTGTCGTTTCATGTTGACAGTTTTGTGTTTTCTTTACTTTAAAATTAGCACCTAATTAATGTTCAATATCTGTCCTGACCAACTTTCAGTATCGTAGAATACGGGACAATATGAACCTATATAATAATCATATTACTTCTCGGTCACATACATTTTAGTTCAACCAGTGTTTTAGACGATTAATTTATTGCGTAAAAATAAAATTGACTTCTAGAATGACTTTCACGGCTCTTTGTGTTAAAGGGACACACGGCAATCTTGAGGGTTTCATCAAACATTAAAATAAACTTCCCGATTTATTTATCCAGTAATGACTTCAAACCGGTTTGCTTGAGTTGAGTTTTCTTTTTTACTTCTTATTCTACCATAGGGTTGAATATATTATTGATGCGAAATAGTAAACAGTTGGTAATATTCAATCACAATTGCTTTATGCTTTTATTTAATAGTAATGATTGAAGGAATGCAAGTTGTGTAGAAAAACTAACGGGACACCGCAAGTTTTTAAAAAAGCAAAATTGCCGCTTGTCTGTCGATTTATGTTCTGTTTATTCGTACAAACTGAATACGACCTCGTAGACATGTATTTCAGTACATTATTCTACCAGTATATTTATAGGCGGGATGTAATGAATAACACAGCGTCTCATAAACCATTAAGTATATATTAATAAAAGCACATTCTATATCATACTATATGGGTTAGTTATTTTTCCTAGGACAAACATAACATAGAAAGTTAATTATAAGTATATATTATATTGATTTTGCTTTTTAATAATAAAACGGCTAAGGAGAGACATATACATGTTACCTAGGACTAGGAGAGACATATACATGTAACCTAGGACTAGGAGAGACATATACATGTAACCTAGGACTAGGAGAGACATATACATGTTACCTAGGACTAGGAGAGACATATACATGTAACCCAGGACTAGGAGAGACATATACATGTTACCTAGAACTAGGAGAGACATATACATGTAACCTATGAATGAAGAGACATATACATGTAACCTATGACTAGGAGAGACATATACATGTAACCTAGGACTAGTAGAGACATATACATATTACCTATGACTAGGAGAGACATAAACATGTAACTTAGGACTAGGAAAGACATATATATGTAGCCTAGGACTAGGAGAGACATATACATGTAACCTAGGACTAGGAGAGACATATACATGTAGCCTAGGACTAGGAGAGACATATACATGTTACCTAGACTAGGAGAGACATATACATGTAACCTAGGTCTAGGAGAGACAAAAACATGTAACCTAAGACTAGGAGAGATATATACATGTTACCTAGGACTAGGAGAGACATATACATGTAACCTAGGACTAGGAGAGACATATACATGTTACCTAGGACTAGGAGAGACATATAATGTAACACAGGTCTAGGAGAGACATATACATGTAACCTAGGACTAGGAGAGACATATACATGTTACCTAGGACTAGGAGAGACATATACATGTATCCGAGGACTAGGAGAGAAGGACTATGAGAGACATATACATGTAACCTAGGACTAGGAGATACATATACATGTAACCTAGGACTAGGAGAGACATTTACATGTTACCTAGGACTAGGAGAGACATATACATGTAACCTAGGACTAGGAGAGACATATACATGTTACCTAGGACTAGGAGAGACATATACATGTTACCTAGAACTAGGAGAGACATATACATGTAACCTAGGACTAGGAGAGACATATATATTTTAGACACAGACATATGTATGTCAGTCTTATCAGGGCATTCTTCCAGTATTTACGTTTACAGTCGGGTTGTGCATAATAGAACACATTCTTGTATCATTATCAGCGGATTAGTTCTTTTCCCTGGATAGACATTAAACCCAAAGCTCGGATATCAGTACACATCGCTTTTAAAACCAATTCTCAATATGTTATTTATATGCAGATTCCATCTTTTCGCTTTTATGTAAAGGCATGACCTGTAATATATCGCACTAGTGCATGCACATTTGTTTATAAACTTTGTTTATAAACTACTTTTTTTTTTATTGTGCAGGACAAACGATACACGTAGAAGTCACGATTTCCATCAGTTGTGATGATTATGGATGGGACTTCAGTATTGACATGATCGTGATGAGACAACTCTACCCAGTGGTTTCTGCCGCAGATATTTACCTAGGTTAAACTGCTTGTACAGGAGTAGAGAGTGAGGAATTTTGAAATTTACACATGGTCTCGAAGAATGCCAGTCTCTACAAACAGTGAGTAATAGTATCGTTTGAGTCGATATATTGTTCATTTGTTTGAGTCGATATATTGTTCATTTGTTTGAGTCGATATATTGTTCATTTTATTATACTGAAAGGAAAAAGAAACGCATAATCGAAACATTGCCTATACTATACAAATTATACATCTTACTACACGTAATAGCCCAGAGTTATCTCAACGAGTTTTGTATAAAAAGGGGCTATAACAAATTACAGAAGGGGCAACTCTGTCATGTAGTAGACCTTTTAATCAAAGTATACTTTGTTACCCGAAATTCATAAGTACATGTAACCTAGGACTAGGAGAGACATATACATGTTACCTAGGACTAGGATAGACATATACATGTAACCTAGGACTATGATAGACATATACATGTTACCTAGGACTAGGGGAGACATATACATGTAACCTAGGACTAGGAGAGACATATACATGTAACTTAGGACTAGAAGAGACATATACATGTTACCTAGGACTAGGAGGGACATATATATGTAACCTAGGACTAGGAGAGACATAAACATGTAACCTAGGACAAGGAGAGACATATACATGTAACCTAGGACTAGGAGAGACATATACATGTAACCTAGGACTAGGAGAGACATATATATGTAACCTAGGACTAGGAGAGACATATACATGTAACCTAGGACTAGGAGAGACATATATATTTTAGACACAGACATATGTATGTCAGCCTTATCAGGGCATTCTTCCAGTATTACGTTTACAGTCGGGTTGTGCATAATAGAACACATTCTTGTATCATTATCAGCGGATTAATTCGTTTCCCTGGACAGACATTAAACCCAAAGGTCGGATATCAGTACACATCGCTTTTAAAACCAATTCTCAATATGTTTATTTATATGAAGATTCCACCTTTTCGCTTTGATGTAAAGGCACGACTTGTAAAAAATCGCACTAGTGCATGTACATCCGTGTATCTCTATATGCATTTGTTTATAAACTTTTTTTTTATTCTGCAGGTCAAACGATACACGTAGAAGACAGGATTTCCATCAGTTGTAATGATTATGGATGGGACATCAGTATTGACATGATCGCGATGAGACAACTCTACCCAGTGGTTTCTGCCGCTGATATTTACCTAGGTGGGTCTGCCTGCACTGGAGTAGAGAGTGGAGGAATCTCGAAGAATGCCAGATTTTACAAACAGTGAGTAATAGTATCGTATGAGTCGATATATTGTTCATTTGTTTGAGTCGATATATTGTTCATTTATTTGAGTCGATATATTGTTCATTTATTTGAGTCGATATATTGTTCATTTGTTTGAGTCGATATATTGTTCATTTGTTTGAGTCGATATATTGTTCATTTATTTGAGTCGATATATTGTTCATTTGTTTGAATCGATATATTGTTCATTTGTTTGAGTCGATATATTGTTCATTTGTTTGAGTCGATATATTGTTCATTTATTTGAGTCGATATATTGTTCATTTGTTTGAATCGATATATTGTTCATTTGTTTGAATCGATATATTGTTCATTTGTTTGAGTCGATATATTGTTCATTTGTTTGAATCGATATATTGTTCATTTATTTGAGTCGATATATTGTTCATTTCTTTGAGTCGATATATTGTTCATTTGTTTGAGTCGATATATTGTTCATTGGTTTGACACGATATATTGTTCATTTGTTTGAGTCGATATATTGTTCATTTGTGCTCATCGTCGCAATGTTTTTTATTATACTGAAAGGAAAAAGAAACGCAAAATCGAAACATTGCCTAAACTATACAAATTATACATCTAATTACGCGTAATATTCCAGATATATCTCAACGAGTTTTGTGCAAAACGGCTACAACTAATTACAGAACGGGCAACTCTGTCATGTAGTAGACCTTTTAATTAAAGTATACATTGTTACCCGAAATTCATAAATGATGAAGTATCGCTTGAAAAAGTCAAACTATTTCAGTACTGCGTTTAATGTTAAGATATTGCAATGTTTAAAGCCCAAGTTTGCTCAGCTGCTTGTGCCAAATGCGCATTCTGTCGATAATGAAACTTTAAAGTGGTAACCACTGGTGTTCGGTGCTGTTTAAACCTTTTTTTCGAAAGGACAGGCCTAATGTCGCCCTGTACCACTCCATTAGCAATAGCATATTAAACATACAATATATAGCGGAAATACTCATTATGCGTTTATTTTTTATTTTCAGTATATATAATAAATGTTCAACCAGTGTTCTTAACTCAGGATGCTGACATAGTGAATGTAACGGTTGAACAAACAGTGTTTACGCTTAGCCCTTATTTTAGACTAACTAGTATGCCAGTTGATTTATAGCTTTTAAAATGTAGGTCTAACATTTCGGTGTAATAATATAAGCTTCGCAAGACCTAGTGCTATGTAAAAACAATCCATTTTATACACGTTAAATAAACAGGTTCCATCGACCTCAAATTCCTATCCCACACATTTAGAAAGATAATAAATATCATAACAAAACAAGGTTGCAAATTGTATTTTAATAACACATTTCCTCCGAGTCAACAACTTCATCTTAGGTTGTCATACAAGAAGGTGATAAATGAAGTAAATGTCATTCCACTTGTCAGCATCACGATGACATCTTCATGTATAAGTTAAAGGGAGTTTACACAGTTGTGTGGCTAACCTTTTTAATGCGGGCTAGTTCACTTGAAAAGGATACATGTTCTTCGTGTACTGTTGTCGGAGTGTTAGATGGTTTAGCCTTTAGATAGTTGTAGATCGGTATCTCTATTGTGGCTGATAAAACATAAATTGAGCTTGTAGCCTGTAAACAGTTATGTACCGATTGATTGACTTACTGTTCAGCAATTACTTAGGCGCTTGATGATGATGATTGTTTACAAAGGTCTAAAATCGATAGTAGGTCAAAGGTAAAAATCCAGTTAAAAGTCATGTTTAAAATAGAAATAAACTTGATTATCGAGGAGACAAAAGTTGATACACTTAGAAAAATGTGCATATTGTACACAGACAGTTGTTTGCTAACTGAAATGAAAATAACCATGGCTCGGGAAACAGTAGGAAAGATACATGCTTTATCAGAAATCATTCAGAGTTCTAAGTCTGCAACTGCGTAACATGTACATGTTCCACTTCATATTATTTAACCGATTAAGATCGATATTCCTGATCTCATTTAGAAACGTTTAACAGTCAGTTTGTATTTCGAGACACACATTACAGTTAAATCATCCTCCAACCTTTACATACTGGATAATTTTCTGACATTTATTTCTTTTGCCAATGTCTGATGCATCAACTCATGTGGTCGTGGAGAAATGCTTGAGGGAAATGCCCATTATAGGTTTTTAGATGTGGTCGTTGTTTGTTCTGAAATACTTCCTCGGCTTTTATGCCGTTATTCTATCAATCCTTTAGCTAGGACAAGGGCCAGAAAGCGGCTAAACAGTTATGCTGCTAATGCGATAATAGATATTGGGGGCCTTTATTTGCTACACCCAGACATTCCGGCTGATGATACCTGTCTTGAACAGGATGGTGTTCATTTATCAAATGTGGGGAACGACTTGTTTCTTAACCAGTTAACGGCTGGATTTTAATGTTTCATTGAAAGTAGGCAGTGATGAGGAAATGGATTTTTTTGGCATCGTTTCTGTTTTGGGCGTGGCATTCGGATATTTTGTTTTTGATACACACTCTTCGCTGCTGCCAAACAATGTTTCCCCTATTTTTGGCGGTGGATGGGCGCCTGGACACTCCACTCTATGACTTGGAGTGTCCGGGCGCCTATCCATATGGCGGGCAGCGAAGGTGTGAAAGGAAGGACATATAACTTTCAGTTTACATTTATTCAGCTCCTGTATACCCAGAGAATGAATTGAATCTAAACATAAAGTATATACAAATTTGCTGTCCGTACGAATTGATAAAAAACATTTGAATTGATTGAATTCGGTGCACTAGTAATTATGCTTGAATATCAACCGTGCTTTCAACACTTGCTTAAATGCTTATCAGAAAAGTTGCTTTCATAATGAACATTTAATTTGGTGCACATGTATTTATGTCCTTAATATTGTAATATTCAATTTGCTTTATTGCTTAATGTTTTCTACTGTAAGGGCTTGCCATAATGGTATTTTGTGCTTATCGTCAGCCCAATTGTTAAACCCCATGCTTGGGGCTTGTTTTTCAATCTATGCCACGCCCAATATTTGCCAAATCTATTAAAGTTTAAAAAATATTTTGATGTGTTGTTATTACAGTGCTCTCCAATAATCATTGTTCTATACCGAATATATATAGAATTTACCGTTTGAATGATATTATTTAGGTTAACGACGATGCACTTGCGTACAGAAACGAGTTGGTATACGTTGTTCACGATCGCAGTCTTCCAACGTTTATCAGTCGATACTACTGGCGTGTCAGTGTCGAGTGTGATGTCCTACGAAACAAATCGTCCATAAACCATTTCCATCATATCGATGGTGAAGGGCTCCACATGACAGGAACGGGACGATATGACATGAACATGACGTTTTATAGGGATTCGACGTTTATGCAGCAAATACATGGAAACTCCGTCGACGTTCCTGTTGGATCGAAAGTTTACGTTAAAGTTGCTACAATGGTCGCTGATTGGTCAGTTAAGATGTGGGTTCACACGTGCTACACGAAGCCCACTCCAACAGCACCAGAGCTAACGAAATACACCATTATACAGAATGGGTATGTAATCCAGTTGACTTAGCATATAAAAGAAAAAAATGAACGCGCATCAATAATGACGTCAATTAACGTCAAAATAGCATGACGTCATCGTCTAACAGAAACATGCTAAACGTTAGTCGGCCACCATGCATGCAGGAAGTCGTGGGTTTGATCCCCGGTCGGCCAACATGCATGCCGGAAGTCGTGGGTTTGATCCGCGGTCGGCCATCATGCATGCAGGAGGTCGTGTGTTTGATCCCCGGTCGTAATTGCGCATAATTAAAGATAGCGTAATTGGTGGTATCTTACCTATAATAGATACGTGCAATAATTTAGTCTGTGTAAGATTGGTAAATAGGGACACATTTTCGATGCTAAATTGGTAAATTAAGCTGAAACGTTCTCCATAATGTTTTACATAGGTTTACGCCTGTTTACTTATTTTTTGTATGTACAAGTCGTACTTTTGACTTTCTATATTTGTTTGGTCTTAATATGATATATTTGGATAGCATTTCTAATCGAATTATGTTTTTTAAATATTTATTTTTTGGTATGAACATGTAGGTGAGCAACATGTTTTTGCTATGATTATATCTGTAGAAAAATACGGTGTCCTGTTAGGCCATCTTACCATCGATGCGATGGTCGATGGTAAGATGCGATGGTCGATAGTAAGATGCGATGGTATGATGCGATGGTCGATGGTAAGATGCGATGAGCGATGGTAAGATGCGATGGACCATCGACCATTGCATCGACCATCGTATCTTACTATCGATCATCGCGTCTTACCATCGCATCTTACCATCGCCATCGCATCTTGTCATCGCATCTTACCATCGACCATCGTATCTTACCATCGCATTTTACCATCGACCATCGCATCTTACCATCGCATATTACCATCGACCAACGCATCTTACCATCGACCATCGACTCATGTGCTACGGTCACTCTTGGTATCGAATTTGACCAAGTTTTCCATTCCCGAATATTGCCAACAAATTTTCGTGGGCGAGTGAGGAGTGCATACATTGGAGGAATACGTGAGACATACTTATATAAAGGAAAGCGGACATATTTCACAATCGACTTTTTAAATGACATTAATTGATTATAACTATGCATAAATCATGCAGTGCCTCATTTTTTAAGGTGAAGCATCCTTATATTTTACTAGTTGTCTGAAGGCGTAAAGAAACATTAATAGCATGGTGGGGGCAGAGGCGGTCTGAAATGTATCTAGTTAATCCACATACAGGGTATAGATCAAAGTTTTAACAAGAATGTCCTGCAATTCGGGGTTGGTGAGTATTTTTCGAGGATTTATATAGGTGCGCGCCCTGCCGCCCTTCCTCTCCCAACTGGAACCTACTCAAACCCAGACACAGAAGGGTGAAAATGCCAAGTTTGTTGTACTTCTGAATAGGTGAGCTATAATTTCGTAATAAGGCCAAACAAAAAGCTATGTGGGTTAAGGCAGGGCTTTTTATTTCAATGTGCATCCCAGGTTTAGAGTATCATGCCAGGAAATAGTAGGTAGTGTAGGTACGGGTTTATTTCCATATATATTTTATAATAAAACAGCCTTGATTTATATATGTTTCTGGTAAATTGGAAAAAATTGCTAGATTTCACCAGAAAAAAGGTAGGGTCGGGTTACCCTTAACACACATAACTTTTTGCAAGGCCTAAGTTGAACGCTCATATAAAATTAATTAGAATTGAACAAAGCAGGTTTTTGTTCACCCACACACACACACCCACCAACCCACCCACCCAACATGGTTGAATAAATTTCATTACACTCGTCTTAACATATTTATCAATTTAATATTTAATAAAATTGTTTCACTGACAAACCTGAGAATATATTAAGAGAGAGAGAGAGAGAGGGAGGGAGAGAGAGAGAGCGAGAGAGTCGATAAAACGAATGTACATTACGATTGATGCGATGGTAAGATGCGATGGTAAGATGCGATGGTCGATGGTTCATCGCATCTTACCATCGAGCATCGCATCTTACCATCGCATCTTACTATCGACCATCGCATCTTACCATCGACCATCGCATCTTACCTTCGACCTATCCATCGACCATCGACCATCGCATCTTACCTTCGACCTATCCATCGACCATCGACATCGACCTAGGTCGATGGTCGATGGTAAGATGCGATGGTAAGATGGCCCTAACAGGACACCGTAGAAAAACAGGTTTGATAGGTCTCACTGTATAGTTTTTTTACCCGCTAATATAGGATAATGTGAACACATGTATTGCATCTGTATGTTTTTACAGGTAAAGCATACAAATTCGACTTGGTACATGTAACATGTAACATTACTGAAGCAGTATTAAAATCAATCTTTATTATAGTTATTGAGCTCGTATAGGCTACTATAATTAGTGTCACTAACATGAAACCGTTTAATGACGTTCCAGATGTTTAAATATGTTGCCCATCCCGGGATCCCTTGGGGCAAAGATATTACGTATAAAGTGGATAGTTAGCAATTAAATGATCGATGTATGATTTTTGGATGTGGACTTGATTGCTAGAGATTTTCTTTTGATGGGATGTATTTTTATTTATACTGTCTGTCAATTTGAGCGCTGAAGACAGGACAATAGCGAGGTTGCGATTTAAGCTAACCAGCGGGCAATATTGCCTACTGACCGTTCCAGAACAGTAACCCTGTCTTCACCACTCTTTGTGTTGTATTGTCCTTTTCGTTGTATAGTTAATTTGCTCTTTGTTTGTGGTACAGTGCGGAGCTACGGTGCCATTGCGTTTGGGTGCTGTGATTTCTATAGCGCCATTTTTCTCTATTTGTATTGATGTTAGTAAAGATATGGAGTAGTATGTTTTTCATAACATAAGTATAATTCACATATTATGCTCATTAAATTGTGTTTTCGTTTCCTCGGTTTTAAATGAAAAAAAAAATAAACTGAATTTATGTACACCTATCAAATGAATGGTAATTGCAAGCCGTGTTCTCTGTTTAATTTGAAAGGAGGCATACACCGTGGCATCCTGCTGGGTTTATCGCTCTTCCTGAATGAGTTGATATCGCTTTAATTATGTCTAGGTATGATACCACCAATGAGTTTCCAATTGACACCAATGTTAAAATGTCACATATTTAATGATTTGCTGCAACTTCAACTCAAGTATGGATAATGCAGCAGTGTAATTTTCATATATAATACTAATGTTCCACTTGAAAATTTCACCAGAAAAGTTGGGGTCACAAGGCATGTAACAAAGTTCGTCTTTGTTTACTAAGCAGGTCAAGGGTATAACTGTTTTCAGTGATATTGCTCACAAAGTGTATGCATAGATTCGAAATTTCGAAAGTGTTCATCAGTGATCCAGTGAAACCTATGTAATACGCTTCTTATACATGCAACAACAAAATCCAATAGAAATGGGCTGATTTGTCCTATTTATAATGCCCATTTCCATCAAAACAGGATGGATTATTTTTTTATAGGAACTACATTCGACTACACCGCGAAGGTTTACATGCAATTGGTGGTGGTAAACCTCTACTTACAGAAAGAACCCTAAAGCAATTGTACCAATAAAGCACAATATATGAGTACTCAATTCCAGCAAACAGTGGATATAAATGACAACAAGTCCTACTGTGAATCAATGCTTTATTTTCTTTTAATCATACAACGTACAGATTGGCTTGATCAGTTAAATTAGCATACATTGATATTATGATTAAAACAAATATACACACTTTTAAATCAAGAATAATTATGTTAAGCTGACATATACCTTTTCATTAAAATATATTTAAATTCAAACCTATGTGTGAAAACAATGTCTTTGATAATCATGATAATAGCAAAAAAAAACATTCACCGCTTATTACTTAACATAAAACATTGCCCTTCGTAAACATGTTCCGTTAGAGCCATCCTGTATCGACTTATAAAAGCGATAGCATTGGTACAATGATAGGATGGCGATGGTAGGATGGCGATGACACGATGGCGAAAGTACGATGGGGTAGGTACAATGGTAGGGTGGCGATGGTACGGTAGTAAGATGACGATAGTACGATGACGATAGTACTATGGTAGGATGGCGACGGTACGATGGTAGGATAGAGATTGTGCGATGGTACGATGGCGATGGTACGATGGTAGGATGGCGAGGGTACGATGGTAGGGTGGCGACGGCACGATGGTAGGATGGCAACTGTACGATGGTAGGATGGCGATGATAGGATGGCGATTTTACTATGGTAGGATGGCGATGGTACGATGGTAGGATGGTGTCGGTACGATGGTAGGATGGATCTACCCACGAAAATGGGATGGTCTGCCTCTACCATAAAACAAGAGGGCCAGTATGGCCCTAGATCGCTCACGTGGTTATCGTGGACAATAAGTCTGCTGTGTCTAGTCTGGCATGGGTATTTTTAAATTGTCCCACTTTCCTCTATGAATGAGATTTAATAAAAATGAGTTGGGTATAAGGGGGTGGTGGTGGTAGGTGGTGGGGGGAGTATATGGATGGATAGGAATCAGGCAACTTGTTTAAGCTTTTAGTGATATTGACATTCAAAAATGTGGAAAAGATCAGATAAAAAATAAAGTAGCTACATATTTAACAAAGGAAAATACAATAGAGCATTTTTTTTTCAATACATCAAGGGCCATAACTGTCGTTACTAAAAGATCTAGCTGGTTTTCGAACTTGTGTAAGGTTTCATTGATATACAGCGATTTGCACAACTAGATATCATTTCTGCCAAATTTCGTAGAAATCCAACAAGCTGTTTACTAGGAGGAGTAGAGCCAATAAGAAATTTAAAGTAAAAATGTCAAAGGGTCATAACTCCGTCAAAACTCAGCAAAACGGAACAAAAGCGAACTGTACAACTAGACATCGTAAAAAAAATCTTAAAAAAAATTAATCCTAATAATAATGAAAAAAAAATTATATAAGTTTGGTTAAGTTTGCTCATAAGATGTGGCCTGTACCGTGTTAACAATATGTAAACCTGCATTTTTGCTAATTCAGGGGCCATAACTCTGGTGATACTGGTCCAATATTGCCCATTATTAAACTCGTCCGAGGATCTTATGGTCATATACAATCTATGCAAGTTGTGTTAAGATTGCTCAAGTATTTGGCTTCTATCGTGTAAACAAGCTAAAAGTTGACGATAGACAGACATACGACAGACAGACGACGGAGGACGGACGGAGAGTGGTCACAATAGCTCACAATAGCTCACGTGTGCTAAAACAATCGACCGTCATACAGTCATATGTGTTAAAAATGACGTAAAACACAACTCAAACAAACAAATAAAAAAATATGCATAACATGTTTATCATATATATCTATATGTTTTAAATAAAAAATGATCGAATTGCAGCTTGTGTTTTTAACTTAGTGGTGTACAAATCGCCATAGTTACGCATGACATGAATGGTTTTGGTTCACATTTCCTATCAAACAAATGTATTGTTCCATAACACTATTAAAATTAATTATGTCTTATATGATAAGGAGAAGATGTCTATCATAATTCAACATTAACTCTAATCTTGAGGTACAAATCTTCACGCTAAAAATCTACCAACATGTCGTATCAGTTGTATTCGTCCAATGCCCCACTCCCTATTCAGTAAGCCGAATTTGTGTTAATATTGTGTAGTTTTCTAGATTTAGCGATGTTAGAAATAATGGAAAAACATGCATTTCAATTCCGCGATAATATGTTCTCCTAATGAAAAGTTACCTCAGTCATAGGTAAGTTCATGTTATATCCCAAACAGTGTGTGTTGGTGAAAACGTGTAAAGTTTTGAGGGCTCAGATTTTGGTCAGATTTATTTCTCCTTACGGAATGTTGATAAAGCGCTAGCCTGATATAACTCATATCGGATTTAACATTCACTATATGATAACAATACAGATAAAGTCTTGTTTTTAACAAAAGTTGGGTAAAAACTAAAGCAAGACTGCCGTGTGTACATTAATGTAGGAACTATGACACGAAGGTCGAAACTTACTCGTTCAAAGCTGTCTATGTAAAAGTACACAGTAAATGAAAGTTAATAAACTACAAGAGTATTGATATCATAACAATATTGGTGAACGATTTTAACCCCTACTGACTTTTTTGTTTTAATTATGCAGTTGCTACTGTAATTCATACGAATCTATTAACTATATATGATGGAACGGAGAAGTTTAAGTAGACACACCTAGATATATTCATCATCATTTCCCCTTTAAGTATCTCACTATACATCATCTCAACTTTAACATTTAATGCGGTGCTACCAATGCGCCATTGAATACGGCAGTATCACCGTGGTGCACGGTATTCCAACCATAACAGTATGGATTCACAACATCGGTGACTGCTAACGTGAGGTACGTCGACGTCGTGGCAGAACTCCAATATGAAGAAGATGAATAATGTTCTGTACTAGCGTAGACAATGTATTGTTTGTTGTGTTGAATATAGCAATGTGAGCTTCCTGAATAACTCATGAAAGACAATGAAAACTGATATGTTCCTGGCACTACACACTTAAACTCCCCGGATGAGGTATTATAACCGTTACCGATATTAGTGAGTATGGTTGGAAATCTAGGGACGCCACTAGTGCTGCCAACGACGAGAGTGGCTGATGGGTTGGTAACCGAGAAGATAACAACCGGAGCTGAAAAGAGAAAATGGTACAATTATGGATAATACAATACTATTACGATACGTGTAGTAATAAGTATAAACATGAAATAATAATATTGATAATACATGATCTGTAAACCGAGAAGATAACAGCTGGAGCTGAAATGAATGAATGGTACAATAATGGATAATACAATACTATTGTATAACCATAAGTATAAACGAATATTCGAGAACTTTATGTAACATGTATACACAGACAGGAGTGCTTGTCTAGACATGGTACATGTGTACCTGGACATGAGTGCTTGTCTAAACATGTTACATATAGACCTGGACATGAATGCTTCTCTAGGCATGTTACAGGTATACAAGGACAAGAGTGCTTGTCTAGACATGTTACATGTACACCAGGACATGAGTGCTTGTCTAGGCATGTTACATGTATACCTGGAAGGAGTCCTTATCTAGACATGTTACAGTTATACCTGGACAGGAGTGCTGGCCTATACATGTATACCTGGACATGAGTGCTTGTCTAGACACGTTAAAGGTATACCAGGACTTGATTGCTTGTGTAGATATGTTACTTTTATATATGGAGAGGAGTGCTTTTCTAGACATGGTACATGTATACCTGGACAAAAGTGCTGACTAGACATGTTATATGTATACCTGGGCTGTACTGCTTGTCTAGACATGTTTACAATTATACATCGACAGCAATGATCATCTAGACATGTTACATGTATACCTGGACAGGAGTGATTGTCTAGTCATATTGCATGTATACCTGGACAGGAGTGCTTGTCTAGACATGTTACATGTTTACCTGGACATGTGTCATTGTCTAGACATGATACATGTATACATGGACAAGAATGATTGCCTAAACATGTAACATGTATACCTGGACAGGAGTGCTTGTCTAGACATGTTACATGTATATCTGGACTGGAGTTCTCGATTAGGCATGTTACATGTATACCTGCACAGGAGTGCTTGCCTAGACATGCTACATGCATACCTGAACAAGAGCACTTGTCTAAAAATGTTACATGTACACATTCTTGTCTAGACATGTTACATGTATACCAGGACAGGAGTGCATGTCTAGACATTCTACATGTATACCTAGACAGGAGTATTTGTCTAGACATGGTGTATGTATACCTGCACAGGAGTGTTTGTCTAGACATGTTACATATATATCTGGACAGCAGTGCTTGACTAGACATGTTACATGCATACCTGGGCAGGAGTACGTTTCTAGACATGTTACATATATATCTGGACAGCAGTGCTTGACTAGACATGTTACATGTATACCTGGGCAGGAGTACGTTTCTAGACATGTTACATGTATACCTGGACAGCAGTGCTTGACTAGACATGTTACATGTATACCTGGGCAGGAGTACGTTTCTAGACATGTTACATGTATACCTGGACAGCAGTACTTGACTAGACATGTTACATGCATACCTGGGCAGGAGTACGTTTCTAGACATGTTACATGTATACCTGGACAGCAGTGCTTGACTAGACATGTTACATGAATACCTGGGCAGGAGTACGTTTCTAGACATGTTACATATATACCTGGACAGCAGTGCTCGACTAGACATGTTACATGTATACATTCACATGAGTGCTTGTCTAGAAATGTTACATGTATATCTGGACAGCAAAGCTTCGCCAGACATGTTACATGTATACCTGCACAAGAGTGTTTGTCTAGACATGTTACATGCATACCTGGGCAGAAGTTCTTGTCTAGACATGTTACATGTATACACGGACATGAGTGCCTGTCTATACATGTTACATGTATACACGGGCAGGAGTGCTTGTCTAGACATGTTACATGTATACTCGGACAGGAGTGCTTGTCTGGACATGGTGCATGTATACCTGGACAGGAGTGCTTGTCTAGACATGTTACATGCATACCTGGCAGGAGTTCTTGTCTAGATATGTTACATATATACATGGACAGTAATGCTTGTCTAGACATGTTACATGTATACTCGGACAGGAGTGCTTTTCTAGACATGTTACTTGTATACACGGACATTAGTGCTTGTCTAGACATGTTACATGTATACACATACAGGAGTCTTGTCTAGACATGGTGCATGTATACCTTGACAGGAGTGCTTATCTAAACATATTAGATATTGACCTGGACATGAATGCTTCTCTAGACATGTTACAGGTATACAAGGACAGGAGTTCTTGTCTAGACATGTTACAAGTATACTTGCTTGGCTAGACATTTTACATGTATATTTGGAAAGGTGTGCTTGTCTAGACATGTTACATGTATACCAGGACATGCGTGCTTGTCTAGGCATGTTACATATATACCTGGACAGGAGTCCTTATCTAGACAAGTTACATGTACTCGTATACCTGGACAGAAGTGCTTGTCTATACATGCATACCCGGACATGAGTGCTTGTCTAGACACGTTAAAGGTATACCAGGACTTGATTGTTTGTTTAGACAGGTTACTTTTATACATGGACATGAGTGCTTTTCTAGACATGGTACATGTATACCTGGACAGGAGTGCTGTCTAGACATGTTAGATTATACCTGGACTGTAGTGCTTTCCTAGACATGTTTACAATTATACATCGACATGATTGATCGTCTAGACATGTTACTTGTATACATAGACAGTAGAGCTTGACTAGACATGTAACATTTATCTGTACATGTTTCCTTGTCTAGACATGCTACATGTATACCTGGACGACAGGAATACTTGCCTAAACATGTAACACGTATACCTGGTCAGGATTACTTTTCTAGACATGTTACATGTATATGTGGACAGGAGTGCTCCACTAGACATGTTACAAGTATACCTGCATAGGATTGCTTGTCAAGACATGTTACATGCATACATACCTGAACAAGAGTCTAGACATAATACATGTATACCAGGACAGGAGTGCTTGTCTAGACATGGTGCATGTATACCTGCGCAGGAGTGCTGGTCTAGACATGTAACATTTATATCCGGACAGCAGTGCTTGACTAGACATGTTACATGCATACCTGGACAGGAGTACTTGTCTAGACATGTTACATATTTACAGGGACAGTAATGCTTGTCTAGACATGTTACATGTATACGCGGACAGGAGTGCTTGTCTAGACATGTTACATGTATACACGGACAGATACACGGACACGAGTGCTTGTCTAGACATGGTACATGTATACCTGGACAGGAGTGCTTGTCTAGACATGTTACAGGTATTCAAGGACATGAGTGCTTGTCTAGACATTGTTACATGTATACCCGGACAGGAGTGCTTGTCTAGACAGTTATATGTATATTTGGACAGGAGTGCTTGTCTAGACATGTTACATGTATACCAGGACATGAGTGCTTGTCTAGGCACATTACAGGTATACGTGGACAAGAGTGTTTGTCTATACATGTTACATGTATACCTGAACAGGAGTACTTGTCTAGACACGTTAAATGTATACCAGGACATGATTGCTTGTCTAGACATGTTACTTGTATACATGGACGGGAGTGCTTTTCTAGACATGGTACATGTATACCTGGACTGGAGTGTTTTTCCAGACATGGTAAATGTATACCGGGTCTGGGGTGCTTATCTAGACATGTTTACACTGATACATCGATAGGAATTATCATCTAGACGTGTTACATGTATACCTGGACAGGAGTGATTGTCTAGTAATATTACTGGTATACCTGGACAGGAGTGCTTGTCTAGACATATTACATGTTTACCTGGACAGACTTGCTTGTCAAGACATGGTACATGTTTACCAGGACAGTAGTGCTTGTCTAGACATGTTACATGTATATCAGGGCAGGAGTGATTGAGTAAACATGTTACATGTATACCTGCACAGGAGTGCTTGCCTAGACATGTTACATGTATATCTGTACAGGAGTGCTTGTTTTGACACGTTACATGTATACATGGACAGAAGTGCTTGTCTGGACATGTTACTTGCATACCAGAACAGGAGTGCTTGTCGAGACATGCTAAATATATAATAGGACAAGAGTGCTTGTCTAGACATGTTACATGCATACCTGTACAGGAGTGCTTGTCTTGAATTGTTACCCGTATACCTGTATAGAAGTGCTTGCCTAGACATGTTGCATTTATACCTGTACAAGAGTGCTTGTCTTGAAATTTCACCCGTATACCTGTACAGGAGTGCTTGCCTAGACATGTTACATGTATACATGTACAGGAGTGCTTGTCCTTGAAATGTTACCCTCATACCTGTACAGGAGTGCTTGTCCTTGAAATGTTACCCGTATACCTGGACAGGAGTGCTTGTCTAGACATGTTACATATATACCAGGACAGGAGCGCTTGTCTAACCTTGTTGCATGTATATATGGACAGGAGTGCTTGCCTACACTTGTCACATGTATACCTGTACAGTGCTTGTCTAGACTTGTTTCACGTTTACCTGGACATGATTGTGTTTTGCATATATCTTTGTCCTCGTTGTTTCCGTCGCATAGCTTGCCAAACTTAGTCGGAGTTGGGTTATTACATGATCTGGATCTAGATTTTAGTCCGCCATTACACGTTGCTGAGCAACCACTCCATGCCGACCATTCAGACCATCCGCCATCTTTAATAAATAATTAAATCGTATTGATCAGTTTACAACTATAGGGATATGTCAATCCTTCGTAGAAGCGTTGGTGTAATCAAAGAGACAGACAACGATTTCATTAATGACCCAGACGATCAGTATTATACAGAGTTTAATTAACACTGTTGTTGTGATACGTGAAATAATTCCCCAGTGAAAAATAGTCTTGCGATATAGAAACGAGTGCGCTTACGCAAGAATCTTTCTCAAGAGGGAATTATTTTCCATATTATGACAACAATTAAGAAATAAAATATTTCCAGCGGGTTTATATTGTCCCAGATCATTATCTGGTGGGCGGGACTTGAAGACCATCGATACCAAGGGCCTTGTGATTTCAAATCCAAACCACCAGGTTTTGATCTCGCACAATACAAACCCGCTGGAAATATCTTCTCTTTTTTTTATCTGACATGGATTTTTATGAATTTTATACACACATTTTCGAGAGATTGAACATAATACAAACAAATTCTCAGAACTTACATTGTACGTCCAAATGATGAAAATATACAGCTTTATCGTGTTTCAACAAGTTCAATTTGTTGTTTGAACGTAACGTTGCATTTAAATAACGTAATCGTTGTTTTTGATGTTTTTCGACGTTTAAAATCGTTTAAAATGACGTTCTAACGGTTAAAGGACGTGACGTCAGAGCCTCGGAGTTCTATATAACTTTTTGTAAAAATTCCTCAGTACACAGTCAGCATTGAGTATTTTCATAAACCATGTTAGATTGTTAATTAAACTATATATTATATATTTTTTGGTGAATTTCTTTTCAATCGTCGATATTCTTACACCAGTTTGCTTTTTTACACCAGTTTGCATGAGAACGTCAAGACGAGGTTACGTCATACAAACAAAACAAGTGGAACCGGAACTCTTCGTTAATTTCCGTAATCGGTATTTCCTGGTGGCGGAATCTGACGAAGACGTTCCCGCCACTGAGAAAAAAAGGACGAGCAATGTTCCGTACTGTGAAATATCTTTTCTATTCCCAGTATTTCCTATACAAATCACGGACAAATATGTAATATAAAACGTAAATGACTTGCCATTATTATATGGTGATACTGTGTAATTATTCTAGCGTCATCTTTATCAGCACATATTTTACATTGATGCCTCAAAGGGCAATTACTTGACATCAAATGTTTAATTAATTTGCTCGTTTGGTTACTTTTAAATCATCCATATCGGTGAGTTATTCATTTAATAATATGAGGATAATTTACAATATTCTCGCCTCGTCTAGAAATGGATATATATGTCTGTTGTATGCTAGTCCAATCAAATTCAGTATTGTACACAACACTGCAGCAAACCACATTAATTCAAATCGGCATTGAAATATTTCTCATTTTTGACTATAAGAAAAAGTTGTTTCCGTTTTGTATCAAACATCGTTTTGCATTCTGTCGGAATATAGTAAACTAGCGGAATATAACTGATCAGCATATGGTAGAAGAGACATATAGAGTGGTTAGACGTATACAGTACAGGTGAGAAATAACTACTTACAAAATGAGTACGAACCCAGAAAAGAACAAGTCGTTTTCTTTTGTCACATTGCATTTTCACTATAATTTGAGAGAAAATATGTCAAATTTGACAGGAGAACTAACTCTATTTAATCACTGACAATACAATATCTGTAAATCAACGAAACAAAGGACTCCGGTATTTTTGCAATATGGGATCAAATTTTAGCATGCAAAGTTTAGCGCTACAGACATTGTTTAGTATACTAATATAATGATTGCGTTACTACATTTACTTTCTTTCGTTCACTAACATTCTAGTATTGCCGTATTGGTACTTGTTAATTGAGACGTGTTATCCGTAGTATATTTCATAATGCATACGACTTTATAATACCGATGTTGGGGCATGCATCTGTGTTACAAAGTACATTCTCGTCGCTGTTTCCCACACATGATTTCCCAAACATCGATGGAGATGGATTATCACAGGTACGTTGTCTGGTCATCATTCCACCATTGCATGTGGCTGTACACGTGTCCCATTGTGTCCACCCAGACCAGTTGCCGTCTAGAGGTATAAATATAATCTCTAAATATGGTTCAATGTATAAACAAGTTTGTTCTAAAGTGTTGTTGTTTTTTTTTTTTATATTAATTTTCACGAACTTGTTTTTTCCTTTTGCATGTTTTGTGCAGCTTTATTACAGGAATGTATTGCAATATACGTTCATACCACATATTGCTTGAGCACGAAACTCCAATATGATCAGTCTAAGAGCTAAATATATTCGTCGTCGAATTGAATTGTGCCTTAACATTAGCCGCCCCAGAGAGAAGGAGATGGATATAAAGGAATCCGGGAACCGCTTTCTAGTATTGCTATCTTTCGGTTATCGCCTCGTCTAGAAATGGAATTATGTCTGTTGGATACTCAAATAGAATTCAGTAACTGACTCGTGATTTAATTACTACGCATCCGAACTCCTAACTGTTTTTTATTCACCGATAAAACATTTATTATTTCTTAATAATTCTAACACGATCTGCGCAGTCTTTCATATACACAAAGAAGACAGACAACTGTATGGTATTCTACGATAAAATACAGCTGTTCCATTAATTCCCCGCGTATATTTCATCCGTTGGAAGCGCCACGTTACATGACGTCACTTAGAAAATATACGTCACGAAGACAATATCAACAGTATTTTAATTTTACCATGCTCCCAAACGTTGCACCCCACGATATAAACCCATCATATGCATCAGTACATATAACATTAATACGGATCTTGAACAAACTGAGAACGTTTGATTGTTTGTCACATGACTACTAGTGTATTCCGCGCAGAACTTTGCATACGGGACGCCCAATGGAACAGCCTGTAAACATAGCAGCCTGATTACATTGACCTCCGAGATAATATAGTGCCCCAACAATAGCGTAACCAATGGGGTTAATGGGGTTATTGTTGTGTTAGAATCGAAATAATAAATACGTACCTGTATTTTATCGGTGAATAAAATACAGTTAGGAGTTCGGATGCGTAGTAATTAACTACTAACGAGTGCGTTATCACGAGTGATTTCATTACTCGCATCCGAACGTAATTTCACTAAGTTACTATTTCTTAAATCTCAAATGGTTTTGAAGGAGTTAACGTCACAAATCGGAAACTCGTAATAGAAGGAGTGAGTGTCATAAGGCCGAAACTCTGTAAACTGCAAGCTCCCCAAGTTGTACCCCTGTAGAGGGACCATTTTACACAGGAGGACAAAACTACAAATGTTATGCATCGAGTCCCTTATTGACCATACCACATTAGAATCAAATGCATTCATATTTGGACAAGATTTATCTGATTTCCCTCTATGGGCCCCCAGCAGATGGAGTCAAAATAAGAATACTTATTGCGCATCTACACATCCGTAGCTAAAAATTATACCACACTTGAATATGAACTCTCAAAGGGTATAGAAGGAGTTAACGTCACAAATCCGAAACTCGTAATAGTAAATGACAGCAAGTTACTGTCATTCGTTCACTAACATTTTAGTATTGCCGTATTGGTATTTATTAATTGAAACGTGTTATCGGTAGTATATGTCATAATGAATACAATTTACTATACCGGTGTTTGTGCATGATCTGTGTAACAAAGTGCATTTTCGCCAATGTTTCCCACACACGATTTCCCAAACATCGATGGAGATTGATTGTCACTAAATACACTCGTCGTGGAATTGAATTGTTCCTTAACTTAACAGCACATCAACATATTATAGGTTATTCGAGCCGCCCCAGAGTGAGGGATGGATATAAAGGAATCTCGGAACCGCTTCTTACCGTTGCTATGCTTCGGTAATTTAATATTCATGTGACATGTCTGATGGTAATATCCATTTTTCATCTCAGCAGCTCCTTCTAATGTCGCAGTCTTGATATGAACTTACATGTGTTTCGGGAAGGTAAAGATCCCATTTACTTCCTTTATTCTGTAGGGGATCTTTATATGACAAATACGGTTGCGCCATGGTCAAAACTATTACCATTTATGTTTTGCATTATAGTAAATATATTTAAAAGAAAAACTGATTCTACTGATTCTGGTATATTTATCTATTTTGTTTAAAGTGTACGCTCTTTCCTTTAAAAGTATAATTCATACTTTATCAAGTATATATATTTGCTGATAAAACCTTTAAAAGGTTGTAAAACTTACCTGCACATGCTCTTAGAAAACACACCCGGTCGTCTCTAGCGTCCCCGAAACAATGATTACCGCCTGGTCCCGGGTAGGGGTTTGTGCAGCTCCTGTCTCTGCGCTGAAGACCCACACTGCAAGTCACACTACACTCGCCCCAAGCGGTCCAGGAACTCCAACCGCCATGTACTGGAATGTAAAGCTGTATTAATGGAATCATGTTTGCTAATAATAAAGAGTACATATATGAGCATAAGGTTAGTGGGTTAAAATGATTTCTTGAAAGAACACTTTTTTAAAATTAGTATGATTGCGTTCTATGCAAATCAATGATCTCATGCCGTCTATTAATAAAGAATAGTATATTGAACATAAAGAATGTTATCATAAGATGTTATGAAATAATGTTCGCTATTTATTAAAGACAGTAACACCGACGTGTCAATTCACAAAGTGGACACATTGGGAATTAATAAAAAGGAAGCCAGGGAGAAAAGCGGCTAGAACAAATTATAAACAAACATAATATATGGGAAAATTGTATGCTCCAAGCATGTTAAATATAGTCGTTATAAGAGTAGGACCGGTTCCCATATTCCGATGTATGTTTCCTCACTCTGGCAGCTCTGGGATGGGTCTAAATATCCTCAACAATGTGTCGATGAGCCGCTATGCAACATTCCATTCAATTATTTAATGTTCAAATAAAAGGTCAATTAATTGTCCCGACATCAACAACATGATGAATTGGTACATGTATGTGTTATACCTGGGTACACACCTTCGTAATCAGAGTAATAAATCTGAGCAAACAATATCCACTTTTAACGTGAGTAATGTTTTTTGTATCATGTTTGTTGCAGCATAAAAGTTAAAACTGAAATACAATATTTCAACATCTTTACTTAACATATTTACAGTGTAATAAATAGTATGGTTATATTGTTTTGTATATATTAATATTATTACGTTTAATGTCGTACGCTTTATTTTGTGAAAAATATATATTGAATACTGTATGTTGATCAATGAATAGATCAGTGTGACAAAACCACGTGATTTTTGAATCGCATACGCGGCTAAAAAGGGTAATGAACATTTAAAACTACAAGCATGGCAGTTTAAAACAATGTTTAAGGCTTTGGAGCAAATTTTCTAAATGAACGCGTATGCGAACTGACCGTTTCGATCAGTTGAGAAACTTTGAGGTTATCTCAGAAAGTATCAGTAATCACTTTGTCATTAGCTCCGGACCTGTATCAAGACTTTATGTTTAAATGTGCTGCCGTGTTTGCGCTCAAAAAGACGCGTGGTATAACCATCATTTATAAACATGTATATACTCGGTTTTGATTAAATCTGTATATTACCCAAACAACATCACTCATGTAGCATACCTGGACATTCCGTTATCGTACAGTTGGAATATTCGTCTTTGCTTCCTAAGCATTCAAGGCCGCCGTGGGATGGTGTGGGCGCTGTGCATGTTCTGTATCGTGTATTACGGCCAAGTCCACACGTGTGGTCACAGCTGGACCACAATGACCACGATGACCAACCACCATCAACTATAATATAAGAGATGTATACGTTTAAATTAATATCAACAATCAAGTTTTCCTTTATAACACTGTCTCGTTTTATTGGGTGGACAATATGGTATGAATGAGGTTTGGTGCACTTTTGCAACTGACCGTTCCAATATCATACCCCTATTTTCAACCCTTTTATCTTGTGCTGTCGAATACTTTGCTTATATTTTCCTTGTATTTATTATTTGCATTGTATGCGTGTTTTTGTGTTGACTGTGATCTGTGAATGCTTCATTTCCTGTTCGACTTTTATACATCATTTTTGTAAAGCTCGATTGAAAGATAACGGCTAGAGCGCTAACGAAGCAAAATATTGTATCCTTTAATGGATCAGGGGGAATAACTTCTGTGTCCAGTCCAATATGACTAGTTTTGACTATTCGGTCATTTAATAATAGTAAAATTGTGACAAAGCTTGGTAAAAATCAACTGGATATGAGGGAGCTAGAAGGTTAATGAACTAAAATATAATAATATCCAATACATCAAAGTAGTAACTTTTGTGTTATATTTTAACCCACTTTTTTCACACTGATCAGAGCTTTCATAGATATCTGTATCGGCAAACTGCTTGTTTAGACCAAAGATGAAAATTAAGCAAAAATATATTTTCCAGTAAATTAAGGGCGAAAATAATTCGACATGACAGTGTCTACTTTCTTTAAAAAATCCGAGCTTTAATACACATCGGCAATCTGGATAAATTTGTAAAGAAATTTGGTAAAGACTGAATGAAAGGAAAAAGGTTCTAGAGCGTTTACGAACTTTCTAGAAAGTTAACGGACGTCGGACAACGGACGCACAACGGATGAGTTGCCATCACTTAATACTTCAATCAGTAGAAATAGATAAAAAGGTATCACTACGTTCAAATAAGTTGCATAGGAAAACAGCAACGTTGAGAGTGTCTCGAATCACAAATATTACGTTCTCTATGCAAGTGATCAACTGGATTTCCGACACCTATGCCTATCACACAATGCACAAACAATACTTGTGTAGCCTTTCATAGTATTTAAAGCGTAAGCATAAAGTACTCCAACATTCCGACATTGTTAGTTTTATTCGTGAAGACAATATAGTTGAACGTAGTACCTAGGTCACAAAGTCCGCACCATTTGCGGCACGCAACTTTAGCATGATGAATGTCACTGCACACATTGAATAGTCCACTGACGAGTTCGCAGTTATAGTCCGGGTCGTCATGGCAGGATCCATTGGTGTTCGTTATTACTAAAATAGAGGTATTATTCATCATACATTGTATATAAAGTTTATTTCTTATTTTGCTTCAGCATTAACTATGCATTATACCACACTAGTCGGACAAACTATTGGATATTCTATCACCGTTATGCATAGTTTCACTAAAATATATATGTTTTAGATTCTTAGGTCACCCAATATCCCCTCCCTCCCATTCTCATTTTTGCAACATAAAATACATGTTGCTGTACACATTTTGAAACATAATAAATTATGTTTAACTAACGTCTCAACAGAAGGACACCGAACACAAATATGAAAATACACTGGCAAAAAGTACATAATGAATAAGTACATTTATCTTACTTCCAATAGTTCGACTGCATAGTTTCTCATTACACGAATCTACGGCACAGCATTGGCTACAATCAGTGGGTCCAGACCTGGTGTCGATATGGCGACCAATTATGGATACTGAAGATTGGGTTGTCGCTGCTCCCTGGCATTGCTGAAATATTCAGTGAACAATAAAATATACTTACCATGTGTTCGTGGTGTCGCATACCTCACTTCTATTTATCCTCGTAAAGTGTTGTTTGTTTTAGATGCATGATTTTTAGTGACTGACTTCTGTGAATTTCATGTTCATTTCATATTCTTTTTTATGTAGAATAGCTGGCTTGATAAAGGAAATTAATCCTTTCAAATAGTATACATTCATTTAAATATTGGCTGATAATGCTTTAAATGTGCATACAAATTGCGATGCTCTTTGCTGGTCAGTAAGTCATGGATTTAAACGCAATACATTTAAAGACAATTTATTTTTAAAGTTTACTTTTGTTTGTGTTTACAAACTCAATTCCGACTTAGTGGGGACATTTTACACAAATAAACTTCTCACCGCTGTAGTTCTGCAGCCAAGATTGTATATCGTATTATGTCCTAAACCTGTCGCATCTGTGTAACATTCCTGGAATAATATACGCTTCTATGCTCTATAACGTGTCTTTATTATATTCATTTCAAGTATGCTCATCTAAAAGTTACATAAACTGTAATGCCCATAACATAAAGGTCGGTACAATCTGAGGGGGAGCATTATTCTGAGATATACCGAAGGATCTTTATTACACAGGAAAATGCCACATATGTGTTACTTTCTTATTATTTGCGTGTTTCTTTCATATATACAGCATGTTATTTACACATGTGCCACACATGTAGATGTATACATCACATATGCATCACATGTATGTTTCATTTTTAAATAATACACCTGTGTCACATATGAAATGTATACATATGTGTTTCATATGAAAGTATTATGCATAACATACATAAAGTATTTACAAAAACAAACTGTTTAATATTGTAGAAAATGGACAACCTGTTTAAGTTTTATTATTGGAGAGCACTGTAATAACAACACATCAAAATATTTTTTAAACTTTAATAGATTTGGCAAATATTGGGCGTGGCATGGATTGAATAGCAAGCCCCAAGCATGGAGTTTAACAATTGGGCTGCCGGTAAGCACAACATACCATTATGGCAAGCCCTTACAGTAGAAAGCATTAAGCAATAAAGCAGATTGAATATTACACTATTAAGGACATAAATACATGTGCACCAAATTAAATGTTCATGATGAAAGCAACTTTTCTGATAAGCATTTAAGCAAGTGTTGAAAGCACGGTTGATATTCAAGCATAATTGCAAGTGCACCGAATTCAATCAATTCAAATGTTTTTATCAATTCGTACGGACTGCAAATTTGTATATAATTTATGTTTAGATTACAATTCAGTCTCTGGGTATACAGGAGCTGAATAAATTTAAACTGAAACTTATATGTCCTTCCTTTCACACCTTCGATGCCCGCCGATAATTACACACTTCAACATTTAAACACATCAAACAGGTGTAATCCAAAACTTCCAGCAAGTATGTAAATGTCCTTAATGTCCATGCCACACCAGTAATGGTTGACTACGTAAGTGGATCCAGAGGAAGACATCAACTGAAAATATATAACTCAACATGATCAACATGATCTTGCAACATAAAATACTATCTTTTGAATATAAGTATTGACAAATAATGAAATGTCTTAAATGAACTTATTGTACTTATACAACTTCATAACACTATTATCGATTTCAATCAATGATCCTGTGGGCTGGGAGGGAGGGAATTTAAATTGTTAACATTAAGCTAAAACACATTACCTCGTTGTGAATCCAAAATGCCGGTTTAGATCTACGAACACTGCACCGTGAAATTTACTCCCTAAGTTCAAAACGCTAATTTTGTGTCCTCCAATAACCGTTGACTATAACAGATATTATAATCAGTAATATATTTTTAATAAAAAAATATTTTCATACGTATTATATATGTGTTACTTTCATATGAAATACACGTGGAATACATATGTATCACATATGTAAAACATACGATTGTCATGCCCATATATTTTTCCTACGTAGAACAATATTGCTTTTTGAAATTAATAATGCGGCATATAACTAATACGTCACATGGGTAGTCTTCTAGAAGGTGTATAGCATATCTTCTGATGAAAATATGGTAAATCGTTGAATACTGGAATGTTTTGTTTTTAAAATATCCGGTAACTTCGTTAAAGTCTGTTTTGTTTTGCATATCTAACATGTTTGTCTTTGTTTTTGATGGACATCATTAAGGTGAAAATGTCAATGTGTATTCTGAATCTACCTAATTTCTCGAAACTAATTGTAGAAAATGAGGCAAAGTACATATATTTAGTTTTTGTTCATCAATGTGAATATTTTTTAAATATTTTTTAAATCAAGTAACTGGGATATGAAACCGACCTAGTATTAGGTTTATATGTACTGATGATGAAAACATGTGTCCAGTTTTATGTGTAGGGTTAAAATACTACGTAAAATAAAACCATAAATCAGCGATTGTTTAGTGATTATGATTAATCAAATCTCAGAATACTTTACTTTTCCTCCTGAATTTAATTTTAAATGGTGAGATTAAATACTCATCTATAAAATATTAATCATGTACTGCTCGATAAATTCTTTTTCTTTGTAAGAATGCCAATTTGAAATTAATTTATAGTTTACCTCGTCTCCAGCGCACCGTGTTACCGTCAGGCAGTCTGACACATTTCTGATGTTACTGCACGAATAACACTTCAGTGCGTCTGAAATACATAGACTTTGAGATATAATACAATCTACAACATGAACACACACATAGCATAATTTGTAAATACAATAATAGGTTTAGGGAATCTTGAGAACAAGAATAAACCAGACGGTCGATGACACTCCACTGCTTACAGACGGTCGATGGCACTCCACTGCTTACAGACGGTCGATGCTTATCTTTAAATACTGTCAAAGCTCTTTGCGATTTAATATCCATAATGATATGGTTTGATGATGATCCATCGATTTATCTTTTGACATCACATACTGGGATTCGCAAATAATTTCAATGTACGTGCGAACTAACCAGACTTTATTATTATACCCGTTATTGTGTTAACAGCTGGTATATTTAAGAAAAATTCGGAATAATAAAAGCTCGCAATATAATTACAACTCTCAACAATTCTCTCTTTTCTTAATATTTATATGAACAGATGTAACTAATGTTGTTGTTTTTGGAGGGTGGGGCGGGGACGTGAGATGAAATCAATAATTCACATCCTTGTGTCCCATAAGTTCGGTTATACAATACGGTATCTTACCCGTAGCATCTACCCAGACAGCGGAGAGGACAAACAGTTGTACATAGATACCTGCAATCAAAACACGTACGTAATATTGCATTGTATTGTGTGCGTTCTAGTAAGAGTTAAATATATTCAAAGTTACCTATCGTCTGATTCACATCAGACGTATATGAATACTAAACACCGCTAAGAAAATCTATAAAGACATTGTTCCAACTTGAGAATGAAATTTTAGAAATGTACTAATTAAAAACAAAAATGGTTGATGCATGATGATCTATAGAAATATAATAGGTAATGTACATACGTTTTAAAATTACGATGAATATTGTAACATTAAGATGGCTCTCATAACATTACATATTATTGAATCACCTACCTTCATACATAACGCAAGTCTGTGTCAGTACTGTCTTTAACGGACTGTGCGATGTGTATTTTAACTGGTTGATAAGGATATTCAGATGTTCCATTCCCAGTGTCACGTGACTAACGATAGACGATACGAACCACGTACAAGGGTCCAACTTTACTAAATCGTGATATTTTAAATCTACCATCACGGATTTATTTTCAAATTTGGAAGCACTCCTTAGACTGACATGATAATTTGCGTACTTTGTACTGACAGAACTGTATGTTTAAATTAATGTTGTTTCAAATTTTGACCAAGTCATTGGACGCTAAACAGAGGCAAATATCTTGTGCGCAAATTAAAGGTGTAACAACAAAACATTTCAATGTATTAACATTGATTTCGCAATGTTTTATGTATAGCCCAACTCATTACAACATTTTACATTGTATTAGATAGTTTGTTACTTAAAGAAATTATCCCGCCAACACCAGCCAAATTTTACAACATGTGTACACCTTTTCTAAACCTACTGAAGACGAGGTATACTAGTATAATAAATTACATATCTTGAGAATCCAAACTCTATCGCCAGGCCAATCCCCAAAACTGGAGCGTCGAATTACGTGTTACCAACTCATAATTCATTTTACGCATATTCAATCACGGGTATTTAAAGAACTCTTAAATAAACTTACACTTTTAATAGTCACATATACATTATTATATTGCCTGAACACATGGATAGAGTTCTGATAAAACGTTTTTGAGGTTTAATTTTGCCGTTATTTGAGGTTGCGGTGCGTGGGGGAGTGTAGTTTCTAGTGGGTAGGGTGGTTGTTTCTTTAAATATACGTTTTGCCATTTTTTATACTGGGATATATAAGCATAGGCATTCGATTCAGTAAATAGAGAGTGTCTCTGGTTTAAATTATTAAATGTCGGCATTTCTGGTAAAATGTACAATATAATCAAATCTCTGTTTAAAAGCACAGAAGCATGCGTACGAGTTAATAACATGTTAACAGACTGGTTCTCGGTTAATTCCGGTGTTGTGCAGAGAAATAATCTCGCACCTACAATATTTGTGATATTCGTTAACGACATTGCATCAGAAATAAACACTGGTGTTAAACTTTTAAATGGAGAACGACTCAGTTTACTGATGTACGCAGATGATTTTGTTTTAATAGCGGAGACACCAGAAGACCTTCAAACAATGCTAAACACTCTTAACAACTGGATAAATAGGTGGCGCATCGCAATTAACACTGACAAAACCAAGGTCATGCACTGCAGGAAACAAAACAGCAAACAGACAGACTTTCATTTTAAATTCGGGGACTTAGATATTGCAGCCGTGAGTTCGTATCGTTATCGGGGATTTGATATAAACGAATCACTTAATTACACACATGGAGTGAAAATACTTAACGACGTAGGCGGCAGGTCACTCGGTGCGCTTACGGCCAAGCATTTTGCAAACAAGGGACTTAATTTTAACACTTACGACAAACTATATAATAGTACAGTTATTCCGGTCACCGATTATGCTGCAGGTGTGTGGGGCTATAAACAATACGATGACCTGGACAGGCTGCAACACAAAGCCATTCGAACATTTCTCGGTGTGGGAAGGCAAACGTCATCGGCGGCTATAGATGGAGATACACGTTTAAGACGACACTGCGACATAGTTCGTTTATAGCACAGACTGACAAGGTTACCGCCAAATCGAATAGCCCATCGTGTGTTAATGTGGGACCTTAACAACACAGTACATTTAAGAGACATTTGTTGTTCAGATTTGAAAGTCATACTAGATGAATACAACATTGTCAACTTTTTTGAAATTGACATCGTTAAAAATGTGTCTCTTCGTTATTTATTAAATATTGTTAAAACAAAGTTGAAACAAAAACTCACTACGAATTGGCAAGCTGATGTGATAAACTCACCAAAACTAAGGACTTATAAACAGTTTAAAACCGACTATACACGAGAACACTATTTAGACAGGCAGTTGTCGTTTAAACAACGATCAGCCATTGCTCGTTTCAGATGTGGTGTTTTCCCCCTCGCTGTTGAGCTTGGTCGATACAGACGCCCTAAGTACCGATTGAGAACAGGCTCTGTAAAACGTGTAATGAAGGGAAAGTTGAAGATGAAACGCACTTCCTGGTAACTTGTAAATATTACCACGAGCTTCAAAATAAACATTTTGGCGATACTGGTGGAACTGGTAGTGACACTGATGTTTTCAACAATATAATGAAAAATGTAGACTGTAAAATATTAAATCTTTTGATTGAAGCATTTGATGAACGTATTGAACTACTTAAACGCTAAGATAGAACAATAACTGTGTGTGTTAAATATGATTAAAGGTGTGTTTGTGCATGATACACTCTTAACTGTCATTTAACTGTATATAAAATAGAATCATTATTCCATGCTGTGAAATGATTATATAGGAACTGATTATAACTATACAAGGAACAGTTATACAATAACAGAGTTTCAATCAACTGAGTAATACGTTGGTTAAACAGAACGTTTGTAACAGTTAATATTGCCAGGAAGATGGCAATGAAATAAACACTCAATGAACATGATTTGTTAAAATGATAGTGCTTTGTAAGCCTCTGCAGGCTGGCTGTTTAACTAATATTGCTTTAATGTTGTATTACATGTAGATTGTTGTAAACAGGTTGCACTTTAATAAATAATATATATATATACAAGCATATACACGATAGAAATAGTATAAGGACACATTGGTCAGGTAATGACGTTTTAACCTCATTCGATTAAACCTTTAATAATATGTTTGCTTTCTTTGTTCTTCAAAGTAACACACGTACTAGCTGGGACCCACATTTCGTATACTGGGAAAGATATATAGGCGAATTTCTGCATATCAATATCAGAAACACTATTATACATGAAACCACTGTATGACATACTTTGCTTTAGGTAACGCCCGCGCGTTTTCTATGAAATAATAAAATATAAAACGGTATTGGTGTTCAAAACAAAATGCGTCAAGAAAAAGTAGGTATAAAAGTTGGTATAAAAGTAGGTATAAAAATAGGTATAAAAGTAGGTATAAAAGTAGATATAAAAGTAGGTTTAAAGTAGGTTTAAAAGTAGGTATAAAAGTAGGTATAAAAGTAGGTATAAAAGTAGGTTTAAAGTAGTTTTAAAAGTAGGTATAAAAGTAGGTATAAAAGTAGGTATAAAAGTAGGTATAAAGTAGGTATAAAAGTAGGTATAAAAGTAGTTATAAAAGTAGGTATAAAAACAGGTATAAAAGTAGGGATAAAAGTAGGTATAAAAGTAGGGATAAATGTAGGTATAAAAGTAGGTATAAAGTAGGTATAAAAGTAGGTATAAAAGTAGGTATAAAGTAGGTATAAAAGTAGATATAAAAGTAGGTATAAATGTAGGTATAAAAGTAGGTATAAAGTAGGTATAAAAGTAGATATAAAAGTAGGTATAAAAGTAGATATAAAAGTTGGTATAAAAGTAGGTATAAAAGTAGGTATAAAAGTACATATAAAAGTAGGTATAAAAGTAGGTATAAAAGTAGATATAAAAGTAGGTATAAAAGTAGGTATAAAAGTAGGTATAAACTTATATTTGGATAAAGCTTAAACTATATTCTTTCCTCAAACCACAGTTTTACACTAATGAACAACAGCAGGTACAAGCATACAACCAGCATCGGCTCCGGGGTCCTTCTCACCCTTGTGGACAGAGCCTCGTGGGTCATAACTTGGAAATCGTTGAGATCCCACTCTATAACTTTACATAGACTTAATGGGCATGAACAGATGGATAGAACCACCAAACCAGCAGCGGCCAAGGGGTATAAACCCAGTCCTGGGGACATATTCCCTAGGTCAAAACTTGGAAACTCTCGAGATCCCCACCCTATAACCATATATACATTTACTGAGCATGAACAGATGTATACAACCTTCAAACCATCATCGGCCCGGGGTTTGTCCCGACTCATGGAGAAATAACACCTGTGTCATAACTTGGAAATCGTTGAAATATTGACCCTAAAACCATATATACAGTAAATTCGGACGGATAGAACCATCCATCCAGCATTGGCCCTGTGGTACATCTCCACCCTTTGGTAAATAGCTGAAACCGTTGAGACTATAACTATGCATACATTTACTGGGCATAAACAGATAGATACAACCGTCTAACCAGCATCGGTCGGGGATCTGTCCCCACCCCTGGGTAAGTAGCCTCTGGGTCATAACTTGTAAACCGTTGAAATATCCACCTTATAACTATATAAACAGTTAATAGTCATCAAGAAACGGATACGTCCATCAAACCAGCATTGTCCCCGTGGTCCATCCCCATTTTCCCCTTTCATTCCTTGGTCATAACTTGGAAACTGTTGAGATCCCCACCAGATAACCACAGGATACACATACTGGGCATGAACAGATTGGTGCAACCTTCCAACCAGCGTCATAACTGGGAAACAATTGAGATATCCACCCTATTACCAAATATACACTTATTGGGCATGAACAGACGGATACAACCATCTAACTACCATTATACCTGTGGTCCATCCCCATCCTTTGGGACATAGCACATGGTTATAACTTGGAAACAGTCGATATCCACATCCTATAACCTTAAATACACTTACTTGGCATGAACTCTTTAAGGACAAAAACTCCGATTTTATTTAAGTAGTAGAGCTATAGACATAACCTTCGACATATTATGTGAATCCGTTCTGTGACGCTTTAAATAAAAAATGGCATTTAGTACTCATGAGTTCAGTGGGGACGCATTAGTATACCTTTGTATTGATAAACTAGGCCCATAATGATATTTAGTGACATTTAATTATAGTATATTGCTTATTCATTTTTAATTAATACCACATCTCATTATCTAATTTCAACATTCTGACCCTGTTCTGCGTTCAACATTCGGACACAGTTCTGCGTTCAACATTCGGACCCAGTTCTGCGTTCAATATTCGAATCCGGTTCTGCTTTGAACATTCTGACCTAGTTCTGCGTTCAACATTCGAATCCAGCTCGGAGTTGAACATTTGGACACAGTTCCGCTTCAACAATCGCATTCAGTTCTGCGTTCAACATTCGAATATAATTCGGAGTTGACCATTTGGACCCAGTTGCGCGTTCAACATTCAAAGCCAGTCCTGCGTTGAACATTCGGGCCTAGTTTAGCATTTTAATAATGTTTTTCCCGTAATGATATCATTATAACTTGCAATTGATTCGATTAAATACCATTACATACTTCAGACAACTTTGTTGACTTTTAAAATTTAGCGGTTAACGGATTCCACTAAATTCTATCTGTTAAATTTTATAATATTAGTTTTTAACATTTAGCAGAAGTTTTAACATTTAGCGTAATATATTTTAACATTTAGCAGAAGTTTTAACATTTAGCGGAAGTTTCAACATTTAGTGGAAGTTTTAACATTTATCGGACTTTTAACATTTAGCGGACTTTTAACATTTAGCGGACTTTTAACATTTATCCGTGCTACAGATGATTAGAAAAAAACTTCCCGAAACACACCTTGCACTGGTAGCCTTCATTTCTGTTGTGAACAATCAAATGCTGTTTCAGATTAGGGCCTAGTATTTGTTCTGAATAACTTGCCACATGCCCCGCATTCCAATCGTTTCTCTCCTGTATGACAAACCATGTTTGCGTTGTGCCCAGATACAATCTTGAACATTTTGTCGCACAGCTGACATGGATAGGGTCTCTCACCAGTGGGAGAATACATATCAATCCGAAATTGACTTTGTACGACAAAAGAATGCTCGTTAAGTTTTGAGTTGACGACATTGTTCGGCCGCATATTTTACAAGAAACCATTTCTTTGTAAACACTGTCTTGCATTTCTTGATTGTGTGTCCGGCTAAGGCGAATGAACATGTGTACTCCTAAAGATTCATGTTGCTGTGTTTTTGGGGGTGGGGGCGGGGTCTTGTAAATCGTCCAAAGGACGGGTTTAAAAATAAAGTATCTGTTGTAAAAAAATGTTTGTACACACGTTCTTCATTGCGTCTTACAAGGACACGGACTTATTAAATATTCAGAATAATTGTCATTTCAAAAGTCGGCGTGCAGCAACCAGGAATTCAACCAGTGACCTCGTGCTTTTCGAGCAAATATTCTCACCATTACACCAGCACGCGATAACTGAGTGACCATTATGACGTTATGTTATGACGTAGCTCGTTGAACCTGTCGCAAGATGACCCTAGTGATTGGAGCTAACTCAGGAAAGAATCAATGACGGTGAATGCATTTACATTAGTTTACTGCAACATTTAAAATATGTTTAATATATATACAATTATCAAGAAAAACACAAGCGAATACACAGATGAAATATGAAAAGACTGTTCTCATGAACGTTTAAGACGTTCTTAGTATTGTCACAAATACGGAATGTGTCGACTGACTATATACGATACCAAAGTGTTGTTACAGTTATAACAATGTTGATGTGCACAATAATTATAGTCTAGCGCGATTGAGGTGATGCGCGAGATCTCATGAAGATGATGATGTGCTAATTTAATGGGTGATTGTCATCAAATGCCTTCTATAAGGGTTGATGACGCGATAGATATGGTAATTAACCTCCACCGAGGTTGTGATTGAAATTCCTCCAGTGAAGACTGATAACGGGCCCACCTCGTGTCCCGGGGGTTGTTGATACTATAACCTGGCCATGTTGCACAGATACGGGGACCGTCTCCACCGCTCGTAACGTTATGCATGGAAGGCTTAGCTCCACTGCGGAAGGCTTATCTCCACTCCGGAAGTGTTATCTCCACCGGACGGGTTAACTCCACCGGACGGGTTAGGCTGTAATAATACATACGTTTTAGATGTCGGTTCATAAACACACCAATCTTATATAATTATCATTACATCAACAAATCATTATCTAATACATATATGCAAGCCAGTCTCTAATTATGATGAGTAGCAATGGATGTATATTCTACAACGCCATGTATACGCGTCGAACATTTATACTAGTCACTCATCTCATTGATAATTAATACACTTTAACTAATGCACCTATTATACAACGTTATCAAATTTATATTGTTTTACAATTAATGATCAATTACAATAATTACATCTAATAAAGTAACTTAAAAAACATATGCTAGTCTCAAGTTATTTTTTGAGAACCATAAAAGCTAACCGGATGTCGTAACAAGATGGCGCCGCCCACTGAGTACGATAAAAGTTCATAAAATAAATACTGACCACATATTGCCTCTGAATTTCGCCGGTTCCAACCTCCGCTCAAACAAAGTAACTTTCAATCAATCCCGGCCAGGACTTGAGAACAATGCATTTTATAACCGACGTTCCGCCCATAACATTATTTCCCACCTTCATTCCGTGACACACGTGGCAACATGCGCAGTATTAACATCTACACGAAAGGAGAGATAAACCTATACTTTTACAAGCATTAGCACAAAACTAGACTTATTAAACGGCCCTTCCGGACGCCTTCTAGCGGCCACTTGAAATTGCACGGTTTTCCGTGTTACCTGAATATATAATGGACATTGTGAATTGGTTTCAACTGAACTATGGATTAGCGTGTGACTGACAGGTGCTTACAAGAGCTGTGTACGACCAATATGCTCTACTCGTGATTATTTTGTGACAGAACCTAATGAAATCTAATTTTGGAATTATTAATTAACGTACTACATATGTATAACGTTAATATAATATATTAATTAATGTAATACAATAATATAAATATGTGGAATAAAATAATTAACATTTCTAAGTTTTAATATCTTAGGCATAACTGATCTTTCAAATATAGGTCAAGCCATGCTCTCTGTTATCTCTGAAATGGCTCCATGTTAACTGTGACGTATATTATGACACCTAGATGGGGTTATTGCTATCTTTTATGGACGTATTACACTCTTATTAGGTCTACATAAAGTAAATACTTTGCATTTAAAGACTTATTGTCTCTGCTTAAAACGAATCTCCGATCTCTACCACAACCCAACACACACACACACACACGCACACACACACACACACACACACACACACACACACACACCAGGACTAGTGTGTTACGTATTACGCGATCGTCAAAATGACCCTGAATTGCTCACATGATAATCTCCGCAAACATGAACAAATTGTAAAGCAAGCCTAATATGGTTATAGGGTGGGAATCTTATCGGTTTCCAAGTTAAAATCACGGGGCTATATGTCCCCATGGATGGACCCCAGGGCGGATGATGTTTGGATGGTCGTATCCGTCTCTTCGTGCCCAGTAAGTCTATATATTGTTATAGTGTGGGGATCTCAACGGTTTCCAAGTTATGACACATGCGATATTTACCCAGGAACCTTTGAACCTTGGACCGATGCTGGTTGCATGGTTGTACCCGTCGGCTCGTGCCATTTAGTGTATACATATATATATGTTTTAGGGTGGAGATATCAACGGTTTCCAAGTTATGACCCAGGGGTAATGGGGGTATATTCTTATTGGTGGGGGAAGGATCTACGCTGGGGACAATGCTAGTTAGATGCTGTATCCGTCTATTCACGCTCATTATGTATAACTGTGGTTTCAGGAAAGGCAAGCAAAGTGAAAATTCAACGAAACCAGGTTTTCCATCAACTTTCTACAAAGATTCGTTCCAATATTTCTTTCATATAATCTACCTAAACACCAGTTTAAACTTCAATATTTCACTCTTAACTGATGTTTTTCCCCAGCAACCATTTTTATTCTAACTTAGTGACATGACGTTCACCCTGTCACCTCAAATGCAATCGCAAAGCTTCATATCCATATAAGCTACCTACATAGCAATTATCGTTGCAATAATTCATTCCGAACTAAATGTATAGCCCATGAACCATTTGTTTAGTAACAGTGACTTTGACCTTGACCCCAGTGACCTCGAATGAAATCCAAAGTTTTATTTCCACACCAAATTTTGTTACATTCCTAACTGAAGTTATTGCCCCGAAAATATGTTTCTAATTTTGGAAACATGAACTTTGACCATTGACCTGAGATACAATCCCAAGCTGTTTCCTTTTCATTAAGCTATCTACACGACAAATTTCGCCGCAGTATCGCATTTATTGAGCAGAAACATATTGTCTATATTTAGTGACGGAGTCCTTGAACCCATTGACAGGAAATGCAATCCTAAGCGTCCTTTTCATATAAGCTATCTACACAGCAAGTTTCTTTCCAATACCTCATTCCTAACATAAGTAATTGAGCAGATACCATTTTCTATTTTTAGTAACAGAGGCATTGATCACAGTGACCTCAAATGCCTTTGCATATAAGTTACAAACACAGCAAACTTCACCCCAATATCCATTTCCTTACAGAAGTTATTAAGTGGAAACCGTTTTTTCGGGGGGTATTTTTAGTAACAGTGGCCTCGGTCTTGACTCCAGTGACTAAAACAGCAAGTTTCGTCCCAATATATCATTCCTAACACCAGTTAATATTTAATGGAAACCATATTCCTATTTTAGTAACAGTGACCTTGAACATAAACCCAGTGACCTCATATGAAATACTAAGCTTTCCTTATGTATCAGCCACCAAAACAGCCAGTTTCGTCACTGTATCTCCTTCCTAAAATTAGATATTCAGTGAATATCATTTTCCTATTTTCAATATCAGTGGACTTGATCCTAACACCAGTGACGTAAAATCCAAATGTAAGCTTCCTTCCAGTATAAGCTACCTATCCGGCAAATTTCGTCACAATATCTCATTTTTAACAGAAGTAACTGAGCGGAATTCTTCCTATTTCTAGAAACGGCGACAATGACCCCAGCCAGTGAGCTCGTGTGCAGTACCAAGCTTCCTTTCTGTACAAGCTACCAACATAACATGTTTCGTTACAATATCTCATTCCTAACAAATGTTATTGAGTGGAAACGCATTTTTTATATATTTTTTAGTGACATCGCCCTTGACCTTGACCGCAGTGACGTCAAATGCATACCTCACCTTTATTTTTGTATAAGTTACTTTCACAGCACGTTTCGTCACAATATCTCATTCTTAAAACAATGTTATTAAACGGAAACCATTTTTTTATTTTTAGCAACAGAGATCTTTGATTGTGCAATTACCAGACATATTGTGAACCCTTTGATGACGTCTACCTAAACATTTATAGGACGGTAGCGTTTGATGTTTGTCTTTAATTTTGTCTTGTCTTGACGGTTTGTTCTCTTTTTGCTCTGGCTGCTGCCAAGTCATTGAGTACTTGCTTTATGTGGCTTTCTAGCCTGCTGTTTATGTTATATATATATATATATTTATGTGTTTTACTTATATTGCCTATTAATGCTGCCTTGTTTGTTAGAGATTATAATCTGGTTGGGATATCTTTATTTTTACTGTCCCGTTTATTGGAATGACAATAGTGTAAGAGTGAGGTTTGGTGCACCCTAGAACCTGGATTAAACCCTCAACGGACTTTTTTGGCACTGACCGTTCCTTGGAGGTACCCCTGTTGTCAACCCGTTTGTGTTTGTGATGTCTTATCTTGCCTTTTATTTATCTTTAAAGTTGTTCTTGTTTCTGTTTGTGCTTGTGGTTAAATGTCGTCCTTGTATGTTAATTTTAATGTTCGGTTTTTATATTTACTTTGATCCCAGTAAGCTCATATGCAATACCAAGCTTCATTTCCATACAAACTAGCAACACAGAAAGCTTCGTTGTAATATCTCCTTCCTAACAAACGTTATTGTGTGAAAACCATTGTTTTACATTTTTAAAAACAGCAACCTTGACCTTGATAACGTTGACATCAAATGCAATCGTAGGATTCCTTTCCATATAATCTACGTACACCGCAAGTTTAGTATATTTCAGAATATTTCATTCATAACAAAGGAAATTGCGCGGAAACCATGTTTCTATGACTTGACCTCTGTGACCTCATATGTAAAATCAAGTTTCTTTTCCATATAAGCTACAAAGCCAGTTTCGTCGCAATATCTCATTCCTAATAAAATTTAGTGAGTGGAAACCATTGTTCTATCTTTAGTAACAGCGACCTGGACATTGACCCCATTGACATCAAATGCAAAAATAAGCTTCCATTCCATCAAACCTATCTGCACAGCAAGTTACGTCAAAATATCTCATTCTTAACAAAAGTGATTGAGCGGAAATATTTTTTTAATTTTTAGTAACAGTGACCTTGACCACTGTGAGCTCTTATACAATACCAAACTTCTTTCCCATACAAGCTACCGCCAAAGAAAGTTCCGTTACAAAAGTTATTGATTGGAAACCATTGTTCTATTTTTAGTAACAACGATTGCAAGTTTAGTGAAATTATTTCATTCCTAACAAATTTTATTAAGCGGAACCATTTTCTATTTTTAGTAGCTAGCAGTGATCTTGACCCCAGTGACATCATATGCAAAACCATGCTTCCTTTCCGTATAAGCTACCAACACAGCAAGTGTCGTCATAATATAGCATTCCTTATAAATATTATTGAGTGGAAACCATTTTTCTATCTTTAGTAACGGCGACCCCAGCGACATTGATCCCAGTGACATCAAATTTATCCCTAAGCATCCTTTCCGTATAAGCTGCCTACATAGTAAGTTTCGTCACAATATGTCATTCTTGACAAACTTTATGGAGCAAAATGAAACACAATTTTCTATTTTTAGAAACAGTGACCTCATATGCAAAACTTAACTTCCTTACCATATACGCTACCAACACAGCCCGTTTCGTTGCAATTTTTAATTGTTCTAACAAACGTTATTGAGTGGAAACCATTTATTCTAGTTTTAGCTACAGTGACCTTGACCCCAGTGACCCCTTATACAATACAAATCTTCCTTTCCATATATCTTCCAACACAGCCAGTTTCGTTGCAATATCTCATTCCTAAGAAAAGTTATTGAGTGGAAACCATTTTTCTATTTTCAGTAACAGTTATCTTGACATTGATTATAGTGATCTCATTGCAAGCCTTAGCTTTCTTTCCATACATACACACCAAGTTTCTCACTCCGAACTAAAGTTATTGAGGAGAAACCATTTTTCTTTTTTAGTAACAGGAAAATCTCTATATATAAATGTTTGACCCACGGTTTACGGCCATTCTGAACCCGTGGACTTTATTCGAACAAACTTTATAGTACAGGGGTTGGCGATCATTAAAGGAACACACGGCAATTTTGAAGTTTTTATCTAGGATTGCTATTAGCCTCTCGCTTTATTAATCCAGTATAATTTAGACTTTAATATTGGTTTCATGTTATTAAATTACAATTCTGAGTTTTCAACTTTTCTTCGTTGTTCTACCATAGGTTTGAATAAAGTATTGTGGAAATATAATCAGCAGTTAGTAATATGCAAAAACGAGTTGCTTTATACTATTCTTATAATTAATATTAACCATTTATGTAGAAAAACTAGCGGGACGCCGCGAGTTTTACAGAAATCAAGTTTGCCTTGTGTCCCTTTAATAAAGAAAAACTGTCGAAATCTGTTCATCGTTTCTTGAAAAGATGATTTAAAGTTTCGAACCTTCATGGTAATGGCGGTCATCTCGGAAATCGCGTTGACCTAGTTCTAACAAACTTGAAAGTCAGTAACCTTATAATCATCCATGTGACGTTTTGTAAAAATCATCTGAGCGGTTTATGCCGATTATTGTGTAAGCAAAGTTACTGGATGGACGTACGCTTAATAGCTTACTTTAAACCTTCGGCTCAAAGTCGGCTTAAAGTGAGCTAAAAATCTACAAGCCATGTATGTGGTTTACTGATATTAATAAAGTCAATAAAGCTATGGAGGAATATGTGGCATAATAATTATAATTCACATACTATGTTTATTAAATAGTGTTTGATTTCTTCCGTTTTAAATGAAACATCACATTAACTGTACTTATTTACACCTTTCAAGATGTGCTCTCTGTTAACTTTGAAAGTGCCAAATGGTCAATGATGTATATATTGTGGCACCCCGCAGGATTTATCGCTTTCCGGAATGAGTGTTGCATTAGGTCTACATACAAAAAAAACACTAAAACACAATATATGAGTACTCAGTTACGGCAAATATCGAATATAAATGACAACAAGTTATATTGTGAACCAATGCTTTATTTTATTTATACAAGTTACAGATGTGCTTGATTAACTAAATTAACATATATTGATATTATGATAAATATACACAATTTTAGATCAAGAATAATTATTTTAAGCTAACCTACACCTTTCCATTAAAACATATTTAGTGTGAATACAATGTCTTTGATAATAGCAAAAAAATCACCGTTGATTACTTAACATGACACATTGCAATTGGTAAACAGTTTTCGTTAGAACCATCGTAACACTGCGTAACGGCTTATAAAAGCGATAGCGACGGTACAATGCTAGGATGGCGATGTTTCGATGGCGATGGCAATGATACGATGGTAGGATGGCGATAGTACGATAGCGACGGTACGATGGTAGGATGGCGAGGATACGATGGTAGGATGGCGAAAGTACGATGGCGAGGTTACGATGGTAGGATTTCGACGGTACGATGGCGATATTACGATGAAGACAGCACGATGGCGATACTAGAAAAAAAGTATGATAATGGACCTTTGGAAACGGCCGAGCACGACACATACAAAATATTGCAGTCTCGGTTTGATTGAGACTGTTCATGAGTGGTAGTGAAATATGCCATCTACCGCTCACGCCCTCTAGCCCCGGGTTGAGCAGAACTCAATATTTATAAAATCAATAGTACACAATTTTAACCATCCCAAAGATGGCATGCATACGGCGGTGGACATGGAGTTATATGCTTCCCCATGTCGTACGGCGTATGGTCCCAGTATCTAATAAAACTAAATGCCCCGAAGAGCGAAATAAACATAATGAAATTTAGTTGGGAGCAGCGGTTATGAAGCCTGCGTATCACAAGTAACAGCCAAAAGACTAAATTAAAAAGCAGACAACATATCCTATAAGTGGCTAAACAATACCCAGAGCCTTTTATAGGATGACGATGGTACGAAAGTGATATTAGGATCACGATGGTACGATTGCGATATTAGGATGATGATGGTACGATGAAAGAATGGCAATATGACGATGGCGATGGTACGGTCGTAAAATGGCGTTAATACGATGGCGATGGTACAATAGAACGATGATGATCATACGATGGTGATGGTACGATGGCTCAACGAAACACCTTAAATAACGCGATATTGCATAGTACCATTACCAACGTACCGTCGTACCACCTCCATCGTATTATCGGCTTAATAGTCACTGGGAGTTCGACTTGTCAATTTAGAAGGTGCCGATTGTTACGGATGGCGGGAGTATAAAGTACTGGATCTACCCAGGAAAAATGGGGTAGTCTACATCTACCATATATTCTAACATGTGTTAAAAATGACGTAAAACACCACTCATACAAACAAACCAAAAAAAGCTTACATGTATATCATATAGATCTATATGTTTTACGAAAAATATTATCCAATTGTAGCTTGTTCGTTTAACTTAGTGAATGAAAATAGTCAAATACAAATCGCCATAGTTACGCATGACATGAATGGCTTTGGTTCACATTTTTCATCAAACAAACGTGTTGTTCCGTATAACTATTAAAGTTAACCGAGACTGCAATATTTTGTATGTGTCGTGCTCGGCCGTTTCCAAAGGTCCATTATCATACTTTTTTTATAGCACAGTGGCGTTGCTTGTGCAGTGTGGCGGCAGTAAAACGTCTCCCCGCGCTTGCAATCAGTACTGTTATTCATTCGATCTTTGGAGATCGCTGAGCCCGATACCTATATTTAGTTATCGGTGGTACATTTTCAATTTCTTTTGTTTTCTTACTTAATTTTTGATTCGGTGGTTCCACTACTCCGGCCTATAAAAGGCTCTGGGTATTGTTTAACCACTTATAGGATATGTTGTCTGCTTTTTAATTTAGTCTTTTGGCTGTTACTTGTGATACGCAGGCTTCATAACCGCTGCTCCCAAATAAATTCCATTATGTTTATTTCGCTCTTCGGGGCATTTAATTTTATTAGATACTGGGACCATACGCCGTACGACATGGGGAAGCATATAACTCCATGTCCACCGCCGTATGCATGCCATCTTTGGGATGGTTAAAATTGTGTACTATTGATTTTATGAATATTGAGTTCTGCTCAACCCGGGGCTAGAGGGCGTGAACGGTTGCTAGCATATTTCACTACCGCTCATGAACAGTCTCAATCAAACCGAGACTGCAATATTTTGTATGTGTCGTGCTCGGCCGTTTCCAAAGGTCCATTATCATACTTTTTTTAACTATACTGAGCAAAAAAAAGAAACGTCCTTTCATATTTAAGTTAAATTACTATATATATCCGCCGTTTGCAGTACAAAACCAATACAGAAAATCAATTTCGTTTATCTGCGGATAAAATTCAGTTGTAAACATTAGTCTGCAATGTAAAGTTCTGGTGTAGCACGCTAGCTAAGTCGCGAGGTGTCTAAATTGAAAATCACAAAAATTAAAGGTCTCGGTCAGTAAGGTTCAAAGTGTAAGATTTAACTAAAAAATTGCCAGCTGGATCAAATGACCTTTATAACGTGTGAGACCACCATTTGCACGAATGCAGACCATACTTCTTAGGCGCATTGACGCATTGTGATTTTCAATTTTTGCTAGCGTGCCACACCAAAACCTTAGATTGCAGCAATTTTGTCCACAGATAAACGAACTTAATTTTCTATATAGGTTTTATACTGAAAACGGTGGATATCTTTAGTAATTTAACTTAAACATGGAGGGACGTTTCTTTTTTTGCTCAGTATATGTCTATTTTATAGGATAAGGAGATGTCTATTATAATTCAACAGTAACTCTAACCATGAGGTCTGTTTTACACATCTTCACGCTGAAAGTCTACCAAAGATGTCGTATCAGTTTGTATCGTCCAATGCCCTACTCCCTATTCAATCAAATGAATTTGTTTTAATAGTGTGTAGTTATCTAGATTTAGCGGTGTTAGAATTCCGTGATAAAATGTTCCCCTAATTAAAAGTTACCTCAGTCATTGATAAGTTCATGTTATATCCCAATCAGTGTGTGTTGGTGAAAACGTGTACATTTTGAGGACTCAACTTTTGGCTGGGTTTATTTCTCTTTACGGAATGTTGAATAAAGCGTTAGCCTGATATAACTCATATCATATATGATAACAATACAGAAAAGTATTGTTTTCAACAAAGGTTGGGTAAAAACTAAAACAAGATCGCCGTGTGTACAATAATGTAGAAACAATGAGACGAAGGTCGAAACGTACTCATTACGTGGTCCTAGCCCAGCCAACCCATTCTCCAAGAAGCGAAAACGGGATTGGCAGGCGTATGCAATAAAACCTTAATTTCGGATTAAAGGGTTTGCATATTGTAAAATTAAAACTTTTAATATGTAATTTTAAACAGTTTATCACTTTTTGTTTTAGTAAAAAACGTTTTTAAACGTGTTTATTGTCTAAATATGCGTTATAATATCTGCAAATATAAGCTTTCTCATCACTTAATGGAATTAAGACGATACCACGTAATGTCGTTCAACGCTTTCAATGTAAAAGTACACACAAAATTGTAGATATTACTATCTTACAGATTTTGTTTATTTATGCATGTTTATTGTAATTTATACCAGTCTATTAATTTTATATATATAAAAGGAACGGATAAGCTCAAACAGACACGCTGTCTGATATATTCATAATCATTTCCCCTTGAAGTATCTCATATACATCTTCTCAACTTTAACATTTAATTCAGTGCTACCAATGCGCCATTGAATACGTTAGAAATATCTTTATTCACGTTATTCCAACCATTACAGTCTAGATTTACAACATCGGCAACTGCTAAGGTAATGTACGTCGACGTCGTGGTGGGCATCGTTAATGAGGACGATGACGGTTGTTTCGACTGAGCGTAGACAATGTCTTGTTTGTTGTGTTGAATAGAGCAATATGAGTTTCCTAAAACACTCATAAAAGACAATGAAAACTGATATGTTCCTGGCACTACACACTTAAACTCCCCGGATGTCGCATTGAAACCGTTACCGATATTAGTGATCATGCGTCTAAAACTAGGGACGCCGGAAGTTTCGCTGCCACCGACGAGAATATATGATGGACTGGTAACAGAGAAGATAACAGCTGGAGCTGAAATGAACAAATGGTACAATTATAGATACTACAGTGATCATATCTTACAGGTAGTAAAATATCAACACAAATAAGAAAACAAGAAAAGTAATAATAATAAAAATAATAAAATATTATTGACAGGAGAGCTCATCTAGACATGTTACATATATACCTGGACAGGTACCTGGAGAGGAGAATTTTGAATGTTTTTTTACACATCTTCACGCTGAAAGTCTACCAAAATGTTGTATCAGTTTTTTGCGCCAGTGCCCCACTCCCTATTCACTAAGCTGAATTTGTTTTAATATTGTATAGTTTTCTAAAATTAGCGGTGCTAGAAATAATGGAAAAAACATGCATTTCAATTCCGTGATAATGTGTTCTCCTAATTAAAAGTTACCTCAGTCATAGGTAAGTTCATGTTATATCCCAAACAGTGTGTGTTGGTGAAAACGTGTAAATTTTGAGGACTCAAATTTTGGCTGGGTTTATTTCTCTTAACGGAATGTTGAATAAAGCGTTAGCCTGATATACTCATATCTGATTTAACATTCACTATATGAGATCAATATAGAAATGTCTTGATTGGGTAAAAACTAAAGCAAGGCTGCCGTGTGTACATTAATGTAGGAACAATGAGACGAAGGTTGCCGTGAGTACATTAATGTAGGAACAATGAGACGAAGGTTACCGTGTGTACATTATTGTAGGAACAATGAGATGAAGATTGCCGTGTGTACATTTTTGTTGGAACAATGAGACGAAGGTTGCCTGTGTACATTAATGTAGGAACAATGAGACGCAGGTTGCCGTGTGTACATTAATGTAGAAACAATGAGACGAAGGTTGCCATGTGTACATTAATGTAGGAACAATGACGTGTGTACATTAATGTAGGAACAATGAGACGAAGGTTGCCGTGAGTACATTAATGTAGAAACAATGAGACGAAGGTTGCCGTGTGTACATTAATGTATGCACAATGACGTGAGTACATTAATGTAGGAACAATGAGACGAAGGTTGCCGTGTGTACATTAATGTAGGAACAATGACGTGAGTACATTAATGTAGGAATAATCACGTGAGTACATTAATGTAGGAACAATGAGACGAAGGTTGCCGTGTGTACATTAATGTAGGAACAATGAGACGAAGGTTGCCGTGTGTACATTAATGTAGGAACAATGACGAGAGTACATTAATGTAGGAACAACCAAGTGAGTACATTAATGTAGGAACAATGAGACGAAGATTGCCGTGTGTACATTAATGTAGGAACAATGGGACGAAGGTTGCCGTGTGTACATTAATGTAGGAAAATGAGAGGAAGGTTGCCGTGTGTACATTAATGTAGGAACAATGATACGAAGGTTGCCGTAAGTAAATTAATGTAGGAACAATGAGACGAAGGATGCCGTGAGTACATTAATGTAGGAACAATGAGACTAAGTTCGAAACTTACTCGTTCAAAGCTTTCCATGTAAACTGACACAGTATAAATGAAAGCTAATTAACTGCAAAATTGTAGATATCATGAAAATCGTGATGAATGATCGAACATACTAAAATATTATAGATATCATGCACATAGTAATGATCGATTTAACAACTTGAAACTGCATTGGTAAAGATATAAACAAAAATGTTGATAAAAGATTTATCCCATAACGATCTTAAATATTTTGTTTCTTTATGCATGTTTACTGTAATTTACACCAGTCTATTAATTTTATACTCTCAAACAGACACGCTCTCTGATATAGTCATCAGTATTTCCCCTTGAAGTATCTCATATACATCTTCTCAACTTTAACATTTAATTCGGTGCTACCAATGCGCCATTGAATACGGCCGTAGGACCGTGATTCACGATATTCCAACCATAACAGTATGGATTCACAACATCGGCAACTGCTAAGATAAGGCAGAATCCCAATACGTAGGGGAAGGATACATAGGAATCCGGGAACCGTGCCCTACTCTTCCTATCGAATAGATTCCTATGGTTCTTTAACATGTTCGGAGGATAGACCGATACACGGGACCGGCCAGTTTACGTCCCTATCCGACGGACGAGACTGTCGGAAAGTGTCTTGTCAAGAACACACCGACGAAACTCAGTTGAACCACGAAAGATTGAACCCGTGGCCTCCGGTTACAAATCGGCCGCGCTACCGACTGCGCCACGCCAGCCCTCCAATGAACGAATAGTTTAAAAATGGAAAATACACTAATATTACTACGCGTATAGTAATACATATAAACCAGGATAAATAATATTAATAATGCATTATTTATTATAAATAGACATACACTCCAATACTTTAAAATTCTGAAAAAAAGCAAAACTAAAAACAAACGATTATACCATAGTTTAATAGATCTACCTTATTTCGATATCAGTTGATTCTTTTGAAAAAACGGTTTGTGAATAGGCGATATAAAAGAGATATCGCGCAATGAGTTCAAACTTTCCATGTAGGAACTACATGACGCGTTGTTAAAGTCCTCTCCTCGAGTGAAGTGAAAGTAAAACAAAGAAAACGACAAATCAACACTAAGGTCCCAATACAAAAGCTGCTTTAAGAAAAGTATAATCATCGAACAAAATATCTCCGGTATTTTGTAATTTAGGATCAAATTGTAGCGTGCAATGTTTGACTCTATGGACATGACTCCGGTATTTTGTACTTTGGGATCAACTTTTAGCATGCTAAGGACATTTTATGGTTTAGGCTACTATTATAATGATTGCGTTAAAGTTATTCACTAACATTCTAGTATTGACGTATTGGTGCTCGTTATTACATTCCTTACTATAAAATATATAACATATTGTATAGGAAAAACTGTTTATCACTCCTTTCTCAACATCCATAATCGGCAAATTGTGCCACTATGGATTATGAAAAATCGGCACAGTAGCAACAGACTGTTCGCACGCGAAGACGTCGACGTCATCAAGCAACACGACGTCAACGCCATCAAGCACTCAAAGCGTCATATTGGAGAGCTATAGAGCGCAGGAGAGGACGTTGAAATATCGACTGCAATTTCCACTGCCCAGTGAATATTGTTTTCAAAAGCGTTGAAACGTCGAGATAAATCATTGTCATAATGCAAAGAAAATTCTCGGGATTGTATCGGTCAATGGGCCGTAGACATGAGCCCATATCCCATGTCTACGTCTCGCGACGTGACCATAGGACCATTTCCCCGTAGGTACCCCATACCTGCAATACACGAAAACAAAATGGCGACGATAACGTTGCCGATTCGATTTGGAAACCGCCGAGTGTTTCCTATATATTGCTTTGCGCTTTCCATTGTGGGTAAAGGGCTGGAATAATCGTAAGTATATATTTTTCTTGCAATTTTACAGATAATAAAACATTAACAAAGTGATCAAATACGTTTATTTTATGAAAAAATCCACCACTTATAACGACGTTAGAGCGATGACGTCACGAAAAGAAACAACGTCTAGTTAGAGGCACGTTAAGGGGAAATTGGCGCAATAAAAATGAATACGTGTTTTTTGCTGTGTTTTGTTCTTAAAAACATGGTAACAACTTTGAAGTAAGATATTTCCCCGTAACGTGCCTTAAACTAGACGTTGTTTATTTTCGTGACGTCCTCGCTCTAACGTTAAATTTGGCGGATTTTTTAATAAAATAAACTTATTTGATCACTATGTTAATGTTTTATTATCTGTAAAATTGCCAAAAAAATACACTCACGATTATTTCAGACTGTTACACAAAGTGGTAAGCGCAGAAAAGCGATAGGAAGGAAACAATTGGCGGTTTCCAAAACGATTCGGCAACGTTATCGTCGCCATTTTGTTTTTGTGTATTCGAGTAATGGGGTACCTACGGGGAATTCGTCCTATGTTCACGTCGCGAGAGGTAGACATGGGCTCATGTCTACGGCGCATTGACCAATAAAATCCTGAGAATTTTCTTTGCAGTATGACAAAATTCATTTATTTGCAAAACAATTGTATTCATCTTAGACTACTTATATGTTTAAATCGTACGTTGTTTTTTCTTCTTTTCCATGTATAGTAAAGTATGTAATAAAAAGGCAAATATATGGCCATGGTGTGCCTTATGTCGATAATGGCACACCTAGTGCATAGCCCTCGGGCCAGTAGTATTTGCCATAATGCATAAAAGTAAGAATAAAAATCGAAAAGGAAATGCAGCAAACTTTATTATACCGGTCCTGGGACATGCAACTGTGTTACAAAGTGCATTCTCGTCACTGTTTCCCACACACGATTTCCCAAACATCGATGGAGATGAACTGTCACCGGTCCGAGATCTGGTCATCATTCCACCATTGCACGTGGCAGTACACGTGCTCCATTGTGTCCATCCAGACCAGTTGCCGTCAAAAGGTATAACTATGGTATAATGTCTAAACAGGTTTCTTCTTAAGTTTTTTTTTTCACGTTTCACTAACTTGTTTTTTCTTCCTTTTGTGCAGATTTATAAAAGGAAGATATTGCAAGGCTATTTATATATGATCTGGCTAAGAGCTAAATAGATTCGTCGTATATACACTATAAACTACATTTGCTGATAAAATCGTTTTTAAAAAAAAAGTAAAACATACCAGCACATGCTCTTAGGAAACACACCCGGTCGTCTCTAGAGTCCCCGAAACATTTGTTACCGCCAGGTCCCGGGTAGGGGTTCGTGCAATTCCTGTCTCTGCGTTGAAGACCCACACTGCAGTTCCCACTACACTCGCCCCAAGCGGTCCAGGAACTCCAACCACCATGCACTGCAATGTAAAGCTGTATTTATGAAATCCTGTTTGCTAATTATAAAGAGTACATGTATGAGCATATGACTTCATACAAACGGAAAATGTTAGTTAAGGAAACATAAAATACAGATGAAAATAAAGGCGAATTGAACACATTATATCATCCTACAAGGCTTGCTTTGTTAAGTATATAAATAAGGTCGGTGTGTCAAAATGACATGGTGATTTCATCAAATAAGACTTATTAAACGTTATAATTATGTTCTATGCACATCAATGATATCATGCGGTCAAGGAAATGTTTCAATTAATAAAGAACAGTTTATTGAACATAGAAGATTTTATCATAAGATAGTATAAAATATTGTTCGCTATTTATTAAAGTCAGTCTCACCGACGTGTCACCACTATTCACAAAGTGGACACGTTGGGAATTTATAAAAAGGAAGCCGGGGAGAAAAGAGACCATAACAAACTATTATCTGTGTCCTTCCTCTCATTCTGGTAGCTCTGTGATGACTCTAGATAACCTAAACAATATATTGATGAGCCGCATGCATCATTCAATTCAATTCTACTTAAACTTAAAAGAAAAGTAAATATAATTCTGTCCAGGCATCAACAATATGATGAATTGGTATGTGTTATACCTGGGTACACACCTTCGTGATCAGGGTAATAAGTCTGTGCAAACAAGATCCATATGTTAACGTGAGTAACGTTTTTTAATTTTGTATCGTGTTTGTTGCAGCAAAGAAGTTAAAACTGAAATACAATATTTCAACACGTATCTTTACCTGACATATTTGAATTGTAATAAATAGTATAGTTATATTGTTTTTGTAAATATTAATATTATTACGTTAAAAATATATATTGAATACTGTATGTTGATGAATGAATCGATCATTGTGAATAAACCACGTGATTTTTTAATCGCATATGAACCGGAACCACCATTAGTTTTACATAGGGTTGACATGAAAATATCCAATCCTAACTATGCTGGCCAGATAACACACACAATGTAGTATCAGTCAGGCACAGTGCAACATAAAAATGGGCCTGGTGTGACCTGCTTTTTTTCCAAATCATTTTCAAACTGAAAGTAAACACCTTCTTTTTTAATTCTGAGGTCAATGCCGACGAGACTCCAATTAAACTTTACTGGAAGTCACCGCAAAATACCCAGTAGGAAGTTAGGAAAACCAAAATACAGTTGATATACGGAGACTCTAACGGTCGCAGGCTACACATTAAGGACCACTCTGTGAAAAACATGTCAGCATCCGGTCAAACTGTAGACAATATTGACCTGTTACTCAAAAAAACATACAAACATTAAGGAGAGTGAAACGGTGACAGCAGCAGTCATGCATTTAGGGACAAATGGCTTTGCAACAATGGAAACAAATGGTATTAAAAAAATAATAACGTAGTCGTAATATCTTGTTTCTTTACAAATATTATTGAGTGGAAACCATTTTTCTATCTTAAGTAACGGCGACACAAGCGACTTTGATCCCAGTGACATCAAATTCAATCCTTAGCTTCCTTTCCGTAAAAACTTCCTTTCCGTAAAAAAGAGTATGATAATGGACCTTTGGAAACGGCCGAGCACGACACATACGAAATATTGCAGTCTCGGTTTGAGACTGTTCATGAGTGGTAGTGAAATATGCTACCTACCGCTCACGCCCTCTAGCCTCGGGTTGAGCAGAAGTTTCGTCACAATGTCATTCTGAACAAAATTTATTGAGCAAAATAAACAATTTTCTATTTTTAGAAACAGTGACCTTGACCGTCACCCCAGTGACCTCATATGCAAAACTTAACGTCCTTACCATATACTCTACCAACACGTTTCGTTGCACTTTTAAATTTTCCTAACGAAAGTTATTGAGTTGAAACCATTTTTTTTCTTTTTTAGTAACAACGACCTCGATATTGACAGGGTGTCGTCAAATGCAATCCTAGGCTTCCATTCCATATAATCTACCTACACAGCAATTGTATTCAAAGTATTTCATTCCTAACAAAAGTTATGAGCGAAACATTTAAAAAATATATATTTTAGTAACAGTGACCTCATATGCAAAGCTAAGCTTCCTTTCCATATAAGCTACCAACACATCTTGTTTCTTCGCAGTTTTCAATTCCTAACAAACGTTATTAAGGGGAAACGATTTTTCTATTTTTAGTTACAGTGACCTTGACCCCAGTGACCTCTTATACAATACCAATCTTTCTTTCCATATAATCTACCAACACAGCCAGTTTCGTTGAAATATCTCGTTCCTAAGAAATGTTATTGAGTGGAAAACATGTTTTCTATTTTTAGTAATAAAAAGATGTTTAGTTGCCATTGAATCTAGTGAGCCCAATGCAAACCTTAGCTTTCTTTCCATATAGGCAACATACACACCAAGTTTCGTCGCAATATCTCATTCCGAACAAAAGTTATTAAACAGAAACCATTTTTCTATTTTAGTAACAGGAAAATATATATATACAAATGTTTGACCCACGGGTCACGGCCATTTTTGAATCCGGGGACTGTAGCCGAACAAACTTTATAGTACAGGTGTTGGCGATCATTAACATGATTAAAGGAACACAAGGCAATCTTGAAGTTTTTATCTATGATCACAATTAGCATCTCGATTTATTAATCCGGTATCATTTAGAGTTTTTAGACTAATATTTAATATTAAATATAATTATAAGATGCAACACCTCTCACACCTCCTACACCGGCTTAAGCGATATTTTACTTTAAAGCAAAAAGAATGGCTTGATGATCCCAAAGGACCAGTAAATAATAGCACTACTGATTTTTAGTCGGGGCGACTTTTTACGGACGCCATACAGCACTAAACAAACGCTAGTGTGAATGTCAATAATTACTGAAAAGGTGATCCCTTGGAAGCAACAAACACAAACAACAGAGAAAAGTAGCAGACTCGGTTTTACTGAGTCTGTTCATGATAGATAATTTTAAGATGCAACACCATTCACGCCTTCTAGCACCGGCTTAACAATATTCTACATGAAAGCAACACAGAATTGGCTTGAATATCCCAAAAGACCTGTAAATAATAACACTACTGATTTGTAGTCGGGGCGACTTTTTACGGCCACCACACAACACTAAACAATCGCTAGTGTGAATGTCAATAAATACTGAAACGGTGATCCCTTGGAAGCAACAAACACAAACAACATAGAAAAGTAGCAGACTCGGTTTTATTGAGTCTGTTTATGAGAGATAATTATAAGATGCAACAACTCTCACGCCACCAGCACCGGCTTAAGCGATATTCTACTTTAATTTAACATAGAATGAGCTTGATGATCCAAAAGGACCAGTAAATAATAATAATACTGATTTGTAGTCGGGGCGGCTTTTTACGGTCCCCACACAACACTAAACAAAGGCTAGTGTGAATGTCAATAAATGCTGGGAAGGTGATCCCTTGAAAGTAACAAACATAAACAAGAGAAAAAAGTACTAGACTCGGTATTATTGAGTCTGTTCATGAGAGATAATTATAAGATGCAATACCTCTCACGTCATATTGGGTGTGTAATGTATACTCGTTCGTGATTGGTGCATTTTTCTGTTCATGTCAAAGAAAGTATGTCACGTGATGTAAACTATGTTGGTTTTATTGTGAAAATTCCCACGATCTAACGACAAAATGTTTGTTTCAAATAAATATTTTTGATGAAAATTAAATGTTAAAACCCATTGTTTTGTTTTAATTATTCGTTGTTATATCAAAAATACGAATGCAATAAAAAGGCTTTTAGATTTGTATTTGGATATATGCACTCATTCGTCAGCGTATACACATTGCGCTCCTAAAGTCGCGCAATATTGTTATGCTGAAGAACTCGTGTATATATCTTGTTATTTTCGCAGAAAGCGCTGAAGGTCTTCAAAAAGGTCTTGATATTACTGCGAGAGATGGAAGTTAAAAGTGAATGTTAAAAAAACTAAAATAATTGTTTTCAGAAAAACTAGATTGTTACCACGTAATTTTAATTTTCTTTTCAATGGTGTACAAATTGAAATTGTGAATTCACTTACTTACCTTGGAATTGATTTTACTCAAGGCGGTTCTTTCAGTAAAAGGCAATTAACGTTAGCGGGTAAAGCACAAAAAAGCAATATTCAAACTGAATAAGTATCTTCTAAACTTTACAGACATTTCTATAACTCATAGACTTGAACTATTTGATAAGCTTATATTGCCCATTTTAAATTATTCTTGTGAAGTGTGGGGTTTCCACAGTGCAAGCAATATTGAAATAATACATACACTTTATTGTAAACGTATATTGAAAGTAAAACGTACAACGCAAAATGACTTTGTGTATGGTATTCTGGGCAGGTTTAGCCTTATCAATGACATATTTTACAGAATTATTAAATATTGGTTAAAGATTTTAAACAGCAGTGAAAACAAGTTTCTAAAAGAAGAGTTTTTGTGGTTGTTTGGAAATGTTCTTGATCCATAAAGTTTCCTAGATCCGTCAAAATTGGAGGGTGTATGTTCTCGTCCTTCTTCATTAATACTGTAAACAATGTTTGTTCTTTGTCTGTCAACTGACCTATGTGCCTCCACACGGACTGCAACTTTCAGTCTAGAGGGTATCAGTTTTGGAATAATACAGATTTTCTCAACAAAACATCGCTGTCTCCCACCAAATGGAATCTACTCGTCAGCACTATATTACATATATTTGCGTATACATGTCAATCCGCTTGAATATCTTGTTTTTTAAAAGTTGGTAAAAAAGGCTGAAAAAGTCGCATACATTTTTTATCTTAATTATATGAAGATAATAAACCGTAAATATTAGAGAAAATTAATTTCATCAAATATAACAGATTGCATCTAAACCAAACTTTGTATTAAATGCATTTAAATCATTTTTATTATATTGATATTTAATAATTCAATTTGATGTATCTTGAATAAACAACACATATAATGTTAATAAACAATATCGTATAAGTTCACATACGTGTTGCATCAGGCAAAGTGTGGAACTCTTCCTCATCAGCACGTACCAGTGTGTACACGACAGCTCCAGTCACAATACATAAGATAGCCGAAACTGTTAGTGAAATAGCAACCACCACAACTAGTAATTTCCACAAACATTTAGATTGTTCTGATTTCTTAAATACACTGTTATCACGATCAAATTGCAATTGGTCATACGCTCCTGTTTCTGTGGTATTTGTTTCCAATTCAATATCACTTGCAACTCTAGGTTGTGAAGTATTTTCGTAGGTATTTATCATGGCGATGATATTGAGTTATGGTTTAAAATGTTACGCCAAAATATAACCAAGTTAACACTTTAAATAGCTTAATATACCATATGATATTTATCATCCTATTCTCATAACAGTGTATGTCTGACTGTGATTTACAGTGACATATACAAATACTCTCTCCCAGATGTAATGTTTCATATTAAATAGGGCTATAACGGTCATTTACCTAAACTGTAAACGTCACAGTTTCTTGCTTATAAATAGGTGTAGTATTGAGCTCTACTGGCCATACGGTAAAAGTAGCTCTCGCGATTATACTTTGTTATCATAATCTTACTTAATTGGTCACTGTGGTAATTCACTAAATAATATTTGAGATTTAATTTCTTGGATGAATTAACAATGCGACACATCAGAAAGTTATTTTCCTTGCTCTCGATTTTGTAAAGGGTCAAATTTCAATGTGTGTGTGTGCAAGAACTTTAATAAAGAGTATCAGACTTACACCAATGGGTTTATGATGAAGCTGGAAGACTTGGACAATGAGAATAATTGACGATGTGCTACATTGTGGTGGCCATTGATTTTCTCATTAATTAAGAGAATTGCAGTTTGTTTACCTTATCATAATTTGACTTTCAGAAATATTTAAAGACAATCCACAATGGCGATCTTTACAGTTTGTGGTCATGAGTAATTGCAAGTAAAGTGCCTTATATAACAGTAAAATAATGATGTTTAACTGTAATAACAGGCTGGTTTTATATTGAACTGATTTCATATTGAGGCCCCAGTAGAGAAAAATAAATGTTCACATTATCAATTCAACTTTATTTCGGACGTATTTATTATTGCAAATGCAGTGTGTAGATGTCAAACTCCTGTGTTGTTGAGCCGTAGCCAGTTCAGCGTGTACTGTTTTCTTGTGGAAAGCAAGATAACCACGGCTATGATTGTATGACAGATAATTAGGAATGGAGTGTTTTAGAAGAGTTGGTGAACTATTTTAATTGAAAGATTCGTAACGATAAGATATTGAACGAGTTCCTAAATTACGTTAAGGACCTATTTCGAGAAAATTATTTTTTTGGCGAGGGGAGAGAAAATGTGTATAGGTCACTGTAAATCACAGTCAGACATACAATGTTATGAGAAAATGATGGTATTCACTTTTGTATTAAATGATGAGGCTCTCCAAATAAACCTTTTTTTTAATCTAAAGTTTACATATTAAAACAGTTTGTAGGTGTTTCATAAGTTGTGTTTTGGTGTTGTTATTTGCCTATAACGCAAGGATACACAGCGTACTACGTTCACACGTCGCGGAGTTATGGCCGTGAGTTATATCTAGTCTGTTTACGTTAATATATATTGTTTTATGAATGTAAGGAAGTGAGATAGATGGGACCTATAGCACCTTTAATTATGATGGATAGTGTAGAAATAAATATGCCTGAACTTGAGTGGAAGGACATTTCTTGGTTGATCTAAATCTCCAGTATACTTAGATGGACGATGGATCGTTGAAACTGTTCCTCGTATCCTTTTTTTGATTTTTAAATTGTGGTTTTGATAAACCTAAACAATTTCAAAATGTACACCAATCTTACCCTTTCAGAAACAGTAAATGTCTTCATAATTTCTTTTGAATAATAGGCCTATATCCAACAAAAAAAGATCCTAAGTGAAAAAGCACCGAAACAGTCAAAGGTACAATGTGATCAAAACACAGCAACCCCATGATTTATCCAGGACCGTCTATCTACACTACTGGTCCTTTTAGGATTGTTACCTTATGTAAACGGCTTTCATGCTGTTTGCCTTATGTAAAAGGCTTTCAGCCGTTTTGCCTTATGTAAAAGGCCTCCTCGTAATTGACAAATTGACTGTTTTTCCCAAATGTGGCAAAAATGTTTCCCAATCGAAAATCAGCAGTCTCTCACAATTTGAGAAAATGCAGTTCTGCAATGTGTATCTGTCGGTTGAGTCAGTTCTGACTGAGAAGTCTGACAGTAATTGTAGAAAATAATGGATGAAAATATAAATAAAGCATAGTTTTATCATATTTACAATATTGATGGAACCTTAGATCTTTCCCAAAATGAAAAATAAGCACTTGCTTTTCCCCCAAAATGGATAGGCCTCTTCCCAATTTTGTGGAGAAAAGCCCTGATTTGTCAAGATCATTTGTGTAGGCTTTGCACACACCCATGTAAAATTCATGTTGTAGTTGATGCATTATTTCCAATTTTTTTTTAAATTGACATTATTTATGACAAGAAGAATATAATTCTAAAGAAATCATGTTAGCTTATTTATGAAAAAGGTCTTTACTCATAGATTGTTCATGATTTTGTTAATTTCTTAGCAATAATTTTCCTATATTTTATTCTGAAACACATTTTCCCTTTATATATATATATATAGCTTTTGACCATTTGAAATCAAAATTCTGGAAATGACGTTTTGTGTATAACCAACAACATATTAAGGTGCACAGAATTAGCCGATACGCAGAATTACCTGCCATGTCTATATAAATGGCTGTTTCTGTGCATCTAAGTCGCCAACCCGAAAAGTCGAAGGCGAAATGTCGCAAACCCGAGATTTTGGACGAAATTTCGTGGCGAAAAGTCGAAATTTTACAATATCGGATTGGTGATCGTCCAAAATTTCGACTTTGCGACTTTTCGCCTTTGACTTTTCGGGTTGGCGACTTTTCGCCTTCGACTTTTCGTGTTGGCAACTTCGACTTTTTGGGTTGGAGACTTTTCGCCTTTGACTTTTCGTGTTAGCGACTTTTCACCTTCGAGTTGTCGCCTTGTATTAACAGGGCAAAAAGTCGCGAAGTCGAAAAGTCGAAATGGCCGCATCCGTCATCCATACAAACCTCATAATTTGACGTGTGACCAATGGATAGTACAACAACAACAACATTTCAAAAGTACCCACCCCTCATCCCATACTAACTTGACCTTTCTTTTGAATTTGCTTTATTCTGACTCTGCATCACCCTGTTACCTCAGCCTGGCACAGGGTTAGAATAATCGGGTTGTTTACTTATTTACACGCCCTGTCATTTCTTGAAGAAAATAAATTTGGCCAATAACCTAATTTATTTTACATGACCTGCCATTTCTTGAAACAAAAATTAGACCGACCATAACCTTTTATTTTACATGGCTTTCAAGTTCTTGAAAAAAAAAAATAGGCCGACCTTATCTTATTTTTTTACATGGACTTCCATTTCTTGACACAATATATAGGCCAACCATAACCACGAACAAGTTAGTGTCATAGCCAACATGTTTTATACCAATCTATGTTCTAACAAGCTTACTGTAAATTATAAATAAAACTAAATCCTTAATGAAATATTCAAATTTTAAATGATAGTTATATATAGATGTGTTTATATATTATTTCATTTATTTCCACATGGAGACATGATACCTGCATGCCTTCAGAACCAAATACATATTCTGATCTGACATCCGCTGTGACTCTTGGTTGGACGAGTTGACTGTTGAGATTGAAGGAAAACTAAAAACATGTATTTCATAGAGGTATGCATGCAGGTCTTATTTATATAGTGAAACAAACATTTCACATCATGATGACAATAATATATTTAGGAAGGATTTTTCCCCGATATAGGCCAAAAGGCCCCTTCCCCAAAACTGGTAAAAATGCCCTGGCCCAAGAAAAAATATTTATTTTTTATTTACATACATGTATTTCAAGTCATATCTCTGGGCTTCGCGGCTCATTAAATAGCACCATTGCATTGAATATTTACATTTACTTTATTTATTTATTTTCTTTTAAAAGAAATAACGTTCATTTCAAATAAACTTATTTTTCAAGGAGATATTACTGTAAATACACTGACGGTAGTGGTCTAGCTCCCTATGACAGAGTCATGCATGGGGGACTTAACTTATACATTATTATTTCTCGTTTATGGGTATTTTACTAATGTAAAATAAAAGGAAAATGCTGACAACTGTATTTCTATAACTGGTCAAATTTAGGCATTGAATTATACATGTATGATGTGTTCAGCAGATGAAAACCGGGGCTCATAAGTGGCTAAGTGACACTATCCTGTATTACCAGGATATGACTACTTATATTTACTTCAGTTTTCTAAAGACGTCGGATGCTGTTGTTTCCTTATTAAGGACTATCGGTCAGCCATCTTTGATCCATTTAATCCAAAAACGATGAGTTTTTCAAGTGATTTTTTCAACGATGTACGCATTTTAGTCACGAGCAATGTCAACCATATAGTACATGAAAGTAATTCAACATTATTGATGTGAACATAATATTAGAAAGAATACTTATATGGCAGAAATTGTGCGCTTTATATTCGAAAAGTTTGGTACAGTTTTACTCGAAGTTGTTATGTTTTCTATGTGAAATAAACTGGTCCATAAAATAGTCCATTTATCCAGCGAGTGCAGACGAGACATCATTTCTGAATAAAATAAGCCAGAAATAATAATCCCGGCCGAGCCAATGTATTACGGGACAGAGTTTTGCAAATTATGAGTGACCAAGACCCAGCCGACTTTATGTAGTTTGTTCCTCCCTCTAGCACGCCAGCCAGTATTACTGCAGTGTACAAGGATGATAGACCTAAAGGAATATGTTGACGAAGAAGACGACCCAGATAAGCTGCCGTTTTCTGTAGACACACACATTCGACAATTTACATTGGGTGTATCAATGATAAAGCTGCCGTTTTCTGTAGACACACACATTCGACAATTTACATTGGGTATATCAATGATAAAATATAATTATTAATTACAGTTAGTAATTGTATATATCGCCATAAAAATGGTCATAGTTATAACATATTGGTTACATTTTATCAAACTGATCAATACTAGATACTCTTAGCATATTATGTTTTTCTTTCAAATTCGGACGTTTAACGTTAACACTGGAAAACACGTCCCTGTATTTTCCGAGAGCTGTATTGGTCTTGTTTGTACAGTAGAATGTTGATGAGCAAACATTGGTGTTATTGCTTAAACAACATTAAGTATAATGTGCATTGCAGAATTACAATCTCGTAATGATGAACATTAGACAGTGTATGTATTGTGCGGTACATTCAACTTATATCATCAAATTGTATATTAGAATGTGTGTTAGAAATGACGTTTTACAGAAGACACCTTTGCCGAGAGAACACGCAGATGATGCTACCATTTAATATAGGTTTCCAAGAAGGAAATTCACGTTAAAATCTTCTAAAAATGTGTCCATGTATATACTACACACACGTGTATCAACAAACACAAAGTAAAATACAGGAACTTTCTTTTTTTTTCCCATCATACGTTACAATAGGTCTATTCCTCTTGCACTGAGGAACATACACATTAGCGTGGTTACATGTAAATAATATCGAACGAATGATAAATTCAGTTTTTAGATAGAGGATCTGACATGAGGTCATTTCATACAAAATGTTATTAAACTTGTCCAGGAATTTGTTATTAAGCTCGCCTTTATTAAACGAGTTCAGGAATTTGTTATTCAGCGAGCCTCCGGCGAGCTTAATAACACATTTCTGGACGAGTTTAATAAAATTATGTATGAAATGACAACGAGTGTCAGATCCTTTTTATCACAAGAATTTTGAAATTTAGAATTTTAAAATTTTGAATTTTGAATTTTTGAAATTTTGGAATTTTGAATTTTGAAATTTTGAATTTTGGTATTTTGAATTTTGAATTTTGAATTCTGAAATTTTGAATTTTGAATTTTGAAATGTTGAAATTTTGAATTTTGAAATTTTGGAATTTTGGAATTTTGAATATTCATGGAAATTGAATTTTTCATACTTAGTTTTCACAGGTCAATATACAAAATCGCGTTTATCGGCCAAGTATCCGCCATGCTTGTTTGTAAATACGCGGAGTGATATATAGGATGAGTGATTCGGTCGCCTTGTATTACACATGGTTAATATAAGGAAATACGTAATGAGTATATTATATGGAATACAAGCAGATCCATGTGATAAAAAGAGGATCTTAAACAAGTTCCCATTTCATATTAGATTTATGAAAGGAGATATGAATTATTTTAATTTTAACCAGCTTTTGGCGAGTTAAAATTAAAAATAATTCATAACGAGTTTCATAAATATTATAATGGAATGGGAACGAGTTTAAGATACTTTTTATCAAATAACATTGCAATCAAATTAGTCAAAATTAATTCAGATGGACATAGAACCGCCACGACGTCAGACACACTTTAGCGCCAAAACGTCATAAAATATGTGACGTCCCGTCTCACACATAACGTTGCGTATAATAGAGTTCGTGTTTTACCTCTTTACAAAATAGCAGTTTACGCCAACTTTTTAACAAACCAACAATAATGTTTTGTATAACGTGTGTTATTTTAATAAGCTGTCACAAATAATAAGTTTATGACTCAGATCTGGGTGAATTTATAATAAATAAAATAATTTCAGTTAATAAACCTGAGTAGTGTTACAGGTTTAACTCAACCAATCAAAATCGTTCCAGGTTGTATTACACGTGTGTCATACAATAGAATATTAAATGGGTGTTCGACACTGCTAACAAGGGACGTTATGTGATAAATATATATATGTAGCAATAATTTATTATCCATCGATTGTAAAAAATTACTTGAACCTGATTGAATTTCTTTAACAATTAATAAAATGTCAATCTAAGCATTAGGTGTGATAATGATTGTTATTATACCACACATAAGACGCCCACGCTAAGTCCCCATAGACATCAATGTGTAATTTCTTACTATCTCACACGAGGGTGATAGTACAGAGTGATAGTAAATCGCAGGGTGATAGTAAACAAGTTATCACATGCGCAGCTTTGATGCGCGCTGTTTCGGTGACGTCATCGGCTCAGTATGTTGAAATTGCTATTTTTAACTCATCATAACTTCAAATTTAAAGTACTTGACCGATTTCAATAAACTACCACTCATTTTCTTAGTTACGTTATTTCCGATCCAACGAAATAACATTCATAGCAACTTTTAGAAAAAAAATGTGTTTTTTTTCCAAAAATTAAATCTGGCAAAGTGAAATAGGTACTGAAAATGAATCTTGTTTTTGCCCGAGGGGATTTCGGTATAATAAAATAAATATCACATTCGGAAATTCATTATAACCCTCATTTCGCCTCGGGCGATAATCATATCCTCAGGGTGAACATTCTTACTATCACCCACTCATGAATGTGATATTTACATATTAATTCTTCTTCTGTCATAGATTATAGTGTTTTCATTTATTTTGCTTTGAGAACATGCACACTTTATTAAAATATTTCGTTTTAAATTCTGTAAAACTGGTGACGTGTATGTGTCCTAGTTCGCACGTGTTCTCACGTGTCATTAAAATTCTGTGAAAACAAAACTGATCCGTGCACGCTTAAGCAATGTTATCGGGAACATAACTTGTGACGGACATTCCTTGGCACAAAAGCCATGTGGACCGTGTCCCGTTGGCATGCGCAGTGAAATGGTATCAAAAATACAGCATTGCAAGTTGCAGTAGAACTCATTTTGTATGCAGCTAATATACATGCATTATAGGTTATTAAATGTGTATGGCGAAAGATAACTTGAAAGAAGTTGTTGACAAGCTTGCAAGTCGCCATACGCCAAAACAAAGAGTTCTGCCTTACTTATACTTTCCCATATTTCCTTAATACTTGGATGGTAAAGACGCTGCGTTTGAAACCTTCTAAACGCTCATCGCGTCGGAGTCGAATCTCACCGGGAGCGCGATTTGTAAGTGAGAAAGTGTCGATTCTTCCAGATGGCGGGAGGTAAACAGTACTGGTTCTAACCAGGGAAAGATGGGTGGTGTGCCTCCACCACGAAAAGAAAGACCGTCATATATTGCCTACAATATGATGAAAATGACGTAAAACACCATTCATTCAACCAACTAACCAACCATCAATAACAATTTTATTGGATACTTTCATACTGGTTTCGATCAATACTTTGGCGTAGATTGACGTCACTAAAAACGTCAAACGATTTTCTGACAACCTTTTCACGATCTTTAGGGCTAAACACAGTAGGCGAGTCATCCGTTTGATTATTTCACAGAAACCTGTCGTTTCATGTTGACAGTTTTATGTTTTCTTTACTTTAAAATTAGCACCTAATTAATGTTCAATATTTGGCCAGACCAACGTTCTGTATCGTAGAATACGGGACAATATGAACCTATATAATAATCATATTACTTTTCGGTCACATACATTTTAGTTCAACCAGTGTTAAGACGGTTTGGTGTGAGGGCATAATTTATTGCGTAAAAATAAAATTGACTTCTAGATTGACTTCCAAGACTCTTTGTGTTAAAGGGGCACACGGCAATCTTGAGGGTCTCATCAAACATTAAAATAAACTTTCCGATCTATTTATCCAGTATCGTATTGACTTCAAACCGGTTTGCTTGTGTTGAGTTTTCCTTTTAACTTCTTATTCTACCATAGGGTTGAATATACTATTGATGCGAAATAGTAAACAGTTGGTAATATGCAATCACAATTTGCTTTATGCTTTTATACATGTAACCTAGGTCTAGGAGAGACATATACATGTAACCTAGGTCTAGGAGAGACATATACATGTAACCTAGGACTAGGAGAGACATATACATGTAACCTAGGACTAGGAGAGACATATACATGTAACCTAGGACTAGGAGAGACATATACATTTAACCTAGGACTAGGAGAGACATATACATGTAACCTAGGACTAAGAGAGACATATACATGTTACCTAGGACTAGGAGAGACATATACATGTAACCTAGGACTAGGAGAGACATATACATGTTATCTAGGACTAGGTGAGACATATACAAGTAACCTAGGACTAGGAGAGACATATACATGTTATCTAGGACTAGGAGAGACATATACATGTATCCTAGGACTAGAAGAGACATATACATGTAACCTAGGACTAGGAGAGACATATACATGTAACCTAGGACTAGGAGAGACATATACATGTAACCTAGGTCTAGGACATTCTTCCAGTATTACGTTTACAGTCGGGTTGTGCATAATAGAACACATTCTTGTATCATTATCAGCGGATTAATTATTTTCCCTTAACAGACATTAAACCCAAAGCTCGGATATCAGTACACGTCGCTTTTAAAACCAATACTCAATATGTTTATTTATATGAAGATTCCACCTTTTGGCTCTTACGTAAAGGCACGGCCTTTACAAAATCGCACTAGTGCATGTACATCCGTGTATCTCAATATGCATTTGTTTATAAACTTATTTTTGTTTTATTCTGCAGGACAAACGATACACGTAGAAGACACGATTTCCATCAGTTGTAATGATTATGGACGGGACATCAGTATTGACATGATCACGATGAGACGACTCTACCCAGTGGTTTTTGCCGCTGATATTTACCTAGTTAAATCTACTCACTGGAGTAGAGAGTGGAGGAATTTTGAAATTTACACATGGTCTCGAAGAATGCCAGACTTTACAAACAGTGAGTAATAGTATCGTTTGAGTCGATATATTGTTCATTTGTTTGAGTCGATATATTGTTCATTTGTTTGAGTCGATTTATTGTTCATTTGTTTGAGTCGATATATTGTTCATTTGTTTGAGTCGATATATTGTTCATTTATTTGAGTCGATATATTGTTCATTTGTTTGAGTCGATATATTGTTCATTTGTTTGAGTCGATATATTGTTCATTTGTTTGAGTCGATATATTGTTCATTTGTTTGAGTCGATATATTGTTCATTTGTTTGAGTCGATATATTGTTCATTTATTTGAGTCGATATATTGTTCATTTGTTTGAGTCGATATATTGTTCATTTGTTTGAGTCGATATATTGTTCATTTGATTGAGTCGATATATTGTTCATTTGTTAGAGTCGATATATTTTTCATTTGTGCTCATCGTCGCAATGTTTTTTATTATACTGAAAGGAAAAAGAAACGCAAAATCGAAACATTGCCTATATTATACAAATTATACATCTAATTACGCGTAATATTTCAGATATATCTCAACGAGTTTTGTGCAAAAGGGCTACAACTAATTACAGAACGGGCAACTCTGTCATGTAGTAGACATTTTAATTAAAGTATACTTTGTTACCCGAAATTCATAAATGATGAAGTTTCGCTTGAAAAAGTCAAACTATTTCAGTACTGTGTTTAATGTTAAGAGATTGCAACGTTTAAAGCCTAAGTTTGCTCAGCTGCTTGTGCCAAATGCGCATTCTGTCGATAGTGAAACTTTAAAGTGGTAACCATTGGTGTGTTCGGTGCTGTTTAAACCTTTTTTCGAAAGGACAGGCCTAATGTCGCCCTGTACCACTCCATTAGCAATAGCATATTAAACATACAATATATAGCGGAAATACTCATTATGCGTTTATTTTTTATTTTCAGTATATATAATAAATGTTCAACCATTGTTCTTAACTCAGGATGCTGACATAGTGAATCTAATGGTTGAACAAACAATGTTTACGCTTTGCCCTTATTTTAGACTAACTATTATGCCAGTTGATATATAGCGTTTAAATTGTAGGTCCAACATTTCGATGTAATAATATAAGCTTCGCAAGACCTAGTGCTGTTAAAAAACAATCCATTTTATACACGTTAAATAAACAGTTTCCATCAACCTCAAATTCCTATCCCACACATTTAGAAAGATAATAAATATCATAACAAAACTTGTTAAAATAGTCATTGTTCTACACCGAATATATATATAATTTAACGTTTGAATGCTATTATTTAGGTTAACGACGATGCACTTGCGTATAGAAACGAGTTGGTATACGTTGTTCACGATCGCAGTCTTCCGACGTTTATCAGTCGATACCACTAGCGTGTCAGTGTCGAGTGTGATGTCCTACGAAACGAATCGTCCATAAACCATTTTCGTCATATCGATGGTGTAGGGCTCCACGTGACAGGAACGGGACGATATGACATGAACATGATGTTTTATAGGGATTCGACGTTTATGTAGCAAATACATGTAAACCCCGTCGACGTTCCTGTTGGATCGAAAGTTTACGTTAAAGTTGCTACAATGGTCGCTGATTGGTCAGTTAAAATGTGGGTTCACACGTGCTACAGGAAGCCCTCTCCAACAGCACCAGAGCAGATGACATACACTATTATACAGAATGGGTATGTAACCCAGTTGACTTAGTATATAAATGAAAAAAAATACACTCGCATCAATAATGGCGTCAATTAACGTCAAAGTTGCATGACGTCAATGTGTGACAAAAACATGCTAAACGTTAGTAATTGACGACGTCAAACCAAACTCATCCCCCATGTGTAAGATCAGGCTTTCCATCAACTATGTACACTAATCGTATCCGGTATGCAAGAACATGTATAAAATAGTAGAACTTTTGACTTCTTCGCATAGGGTCTATACTATACTGTAGGATGCATGTAAAATTTAAAGTTGTAATCTTATCTTGAAGATTACACAGCGGAGGACGCTAGCGTTATAACATATGTTTAATATTTTCCTTAAATTGTACAGATGTGAGGTCGACAGTACAACGCACATCATATCACAGTCGGCTCATTAGACAATATTTGTGTTCGAGGACTTTGAATACACAAATAACCGCGTAGACATATACATGTTTTGTGATGCTGCGTTCTACGGCTCGTCAGATTACTCCGCCATGTGTGTGCAGCGATACAACCCCGTCACCAGAAGACTAGCTTAAGATATGGCTGGTCAAGAGGGACGTTTTAAAAAGATGTCTATCGTTGTAATGCCATGCATTGATTATTCAGACTATAAATACAGCCAAAGCAATAATACTTAAAATTAATGAAATCCTTTGATATCATTATAAACTAGAATACGACGGCACGCCGTGGAAAATACCCGCGCTGTGTCCTCTTAGAGTCATATACAGATGGTGCAAGACTTAACTTGTACCCGCAGAAACCTTTGATTTGATATCCAAAATGATATGGTTGATGATGTTCCACTTTAGACCTACTGACACGTACCCAGGTACACTGGGTCCCCAAATGAATGAAATTAATTTAAACTACTAAATATATTCAATTTCATACCAAGACGATCGATTCTATGTCTACCCCTGTGACACATTGCCCTTGGCCCATGGAGCTCTATGTTTCTGAGAATGATTTAAACCAGGCATAACTTAAAATACCCCTAAAGAACTTGGCCGCGGCAGTAGCGTAACGATCGAACGTCCGCCATGCATGCAGGAAGACATGGGTTCAATCTCCGGTCGGGTCATACCAAAGACTTCATAAAGTGTTACTGCTAGCTCCCTTGCTTGACGTTCAGTAGATACATTGTGGTGCTAGGAATGTTCGGATTGGTGTCAATTTAACAATATCAGTATAACGAGATAATTAAATAATTGTAGTTTGTGGTCTCATACCGATGAGAGATACGTGCAATAATTAGCTAAGACTGAAACATAGGGTCACATTTTCCATGCAAATTGATAAATTAAGCTCAGAAACTCGTTCTCCATAATGTTTTACATAAGTTTGACCGTTTTTACTTCATTTTAGTCTCTAAAAGACGTATATTTGAGTTTCACTGTTGTTGCTTTTTTGTCTTAATATGATGTATTTGGATAGCTTTTCTACACTCTTGGGGAATATATACGTAGCGAGCACAGGGTAATGCATTACAATCAGATCGCTATCATTAAAGCGTATATTCGTAACATGTAAGCGCTAGCCTTCGTACTACAACTGTTGGTGTAGTCGCTTACTTTTAGTACGGTGATCCCATTAACTTGATAGATTACAGTAAAAGAATTGCATATATTTTGTAAGTGCTTTAGTTTAAGTAGTTCAAATTGTGTTGGCACGTGTATATTGATATGACTTTCACATTACCCATACAGCTTTGGTAATTGTTTTTCACAAATTTGACATGTTGATGATTTTATATATAATTTCTACAAATTATGACAATGAAATGGAATAACTAGATACAAATAACACATTTAACGAAACTAAAAGGATAAGAATGATTATCGGGTATTACTTTAACAGTTCCAAGTAAAAAAAAATGTGTTTGAAATTGCCGGAGTTTCATGAAAGGCCACACTCAATAAACAGCGTCAAAGTTTGTTAATAAATTGCATTGATCAAACCTTTTTTGTATGTTCATATAGGTTTGCATTGATCAAACCTTTTTTGTATGTACATATAGGTTTGCAACATATTTTAGGTATCACTAAATCGTTTCCTTATCCGCTAATAAAGATAATGTGAAAACAAATTCGACTTGGTCATTTAGCATTATTTAAGCAGTTATCAATCTTGATTTTAGTTATTGTGTTCGTATAGGCTACTATTATGAGGTATGATGCCATTAAAATAAAACCGTTTAAATCTGTTGCCAACCCCGGAGTCCCTTGGGGCAAAGATATTACGTATAAAGTGGATAGATAGCAATTTAAATTTTAGAAGACCCTATTCGCCCTAATTGAGTGAATTATGATTTCTGGATGTGTACTTTATTGCAAGAGATTTCCTTTTTATGGGATGTACGTTTATTTAAACCGTCTTGTCAATTTGAGCGCTGCAGATATGACAATAGCGAGGCTGTGTATACTTAAAATCGACTTAAGATAAACAGTGGGCCATATTGCCTATTGACCGTTGCAAGTTGGTAACCCTGTCTTCACTTCTCTTTGCGCTGTGTATTGTCCTTTTCATTGTATAGTTAATTAAAGTTTGCTATTTGCTTTTGATACAGTGCGGATCTACGGTGCCATTGCGTTAGGGTGATGTGATTTCTATAAGACCATTTTTTATTGATGTTAGTGAAGCTATTGTGTTTTCGTATCCTCGGTTTTAAATGAAAAACCAATTTAACGGAATGTATATACACCTTTCAAATGAATGGTAATTTCAAGTCGTGTTCTCTGTTTAATTTGTAAGGCATACATCGTCGTATCCTGCGGAGTTTAATGCCAATTTTCATCAAAAAAGGATGAATTATTTTTTATTATAGGAACTACATTCGACTACACCGCGGACGTTTACATGCAATTGATGGTGGTAAACCTCTACATACAGAAATAATCCTAAAGCAATTGTACCAGTACAGCACAATATATGAGTACTCAATTCCGGCCAACAGTGGATATAAATGACAACAAGTCCTATTGTGAATCAATGCTTTATTTTCTTTTAATCATAAAACGTACAGATTGGCTTGATCAATTAAATTAGTATACATTGATAATATGATTAAAACAAATATAAATCAAAGAATAATTATTTTAAGTTTTAAGTTAACCTATACCTTTTCATTAAAACATATTAAAATTCAAACCTAAGTGTGAAAACAATGTCTTTGATAATCATGATAATGGCCAAAAAAAAATTCACCGCTGATTACTTTTCATGAAATATTTCTATTCGTCAACATTTTCCGTTAGAGCCATCGTAACATCGCGTAACGGCTTATAGAAGCGATAGCGATGGTACAATGGTAGGATTGGTAGGATGGTGATGGTAGGATGGTGATGGTAGGATGGCGAAGATACGATGGTAGGATGGCGAAACCACGATGGGGTAGGTACAATGGTAGGATAGCGACGTTACGATGGTAGGATGGCGGTGGTACGATGGTAGTATGGCGATGGTAGGATGGCGACGGTACGATGGTAGGATGGCGATGGAGGGACTGCGATGGTACGATGGTAGGATGGCGACGGTATGATGGTAGGATGGAGATGGTAGGATGGCGATGGTACAAAGGCGATGGTAGGATGGCGATAGTACCATGGCGATATTATGATGGCGATGGTAAAATTGCGATAATACGATGGCGATAGTACGATGGCGATGTTGGATAGCGACGGTACGATGGTATGATGGCGATGTTAAGATGGTAGGAACGCGACGTTACGATGGAATGATGCCGATGATACGATGGTAGGATGGCGAAAGTACGATTGTAGGATGGCGATGGTACTATGGCGATGTTGGATAGCGACGGTACAATGGTATGATGGTGATATTAAGATGGTAGGAACGCGACGGTACGATGGTATGATGCCGATGATACGATGGTAGGATGGCGACGGAACGATGGTAGGATGGCGATGGTACGATGGTAGGATGGCGATATTAAGATGTATATTATAATTCAACATTAACTCTAACCATGAGGTCCGTTTTATACATTTTCACGCTGAAAATCTACCAAAATGTCGTATCAGTTGTATTCGTCCAATGCCCCACTCCCTATTCAGTAAGCTGAATTTGTTTTAATATTAGTGTAGTTTTCTAGATTTAGCGGTGTTAGAAATAATGGAAAAACATGCATTTCAATTCCTTGATAAATTTTTCTCCTAATTAAAAGTTACCTCAGTCATTGATAAATGCTTGTTATATCCCAAACATTGTGTGTTGGTGAAAACATTTAAAGTTTTGAGGACTCAGATTTTGGGTGGGTTTATATCTCGTTACGGAATGTTGAATAAAGCGTTAGTTTGATCGGATTTAACATTCACTATATGATAACAATATAGAAAAGTCTTGTTTTTTTTAACGAGAGTTGGGTAAAAACTAAAACAAGATCGCCGTGTGTACAATAATGTAGAAACAATGAGACGAAGGTCGAAACGTACCCATTACGTGGTCCGAGCCCATCCAACCCCTTCTCCAAAAAGCGAAACGGGGTTGGCAGGGGTATGCAATAAAACCTTAATTTCGGATTAAAAGGTTTGCATATATTGTAAAATTAAAACATTTAATAGGTAATTTTAAACAGGTTATCACTTTTTTTTTCAGTAAAAAACGTTTTTAAACGTGTTTATTGTCTAAATATGCGTTATAATATCTGCAAATATAAACTTTCCCATCGCTTAATGGAATTAAGGCGGGACCACGTAATTTCAATGTAAAAGTACATAGTAAAGGAAAGTTAATACACTGCAAAATTGTAGATATCGTGAAAATCGTGATGAATGATATAACTTACTAAGATATTATAGATATCAAGCAAATAGTAATGAACCATTTAACAACTTGAAACTACATTAGTAAAGATATACTAAAACATGTTGATAAACGATTTATCCCATTACTATCTTACATATTTTGTTTATTTATGCATGTTTACTGTGATTTATACCAGTCTATTAATTTTATATATATATAAAAGGAACGGATATTCTCAAACGGACAGGCTCTCTGATATATTCATCATCATTTCCCCTTAAAGTATCCTATATACATCTTCTCAACTTTAACATTTAATTCGGTGCTACCAATGCGCCATTGAATACGGCCGAGGTACCGTGTTCCACGCTATTCCAACCATGACAGTATGGATTCACAACATCGGCGACGGCTAAGGTAAAGTACAACGACGTCATGGCAGTATTCCAAAATGAAGAAGATGAAGAATGATACGCCCAAGCGTAGACACTGTTTTGCTTGTTGTATTGAATATAGCAATATGAGCTTCCTGATTTACCAATGAAAGACACTGAAAACTGATATGTTCCTGGCACTACACACTTAAACTCCCCGGATGTGGTATTATAACCGTTACCGATATTAGTGAGTATGGTTGAAAATGTAGGGACGCCAATAGTTGTGCTGCCACCCACGAGAGTGCCTGATGGTGAGGTAACCGAGAAGATAACTGCTGGAGCTGAAACGAACGAAGGGTACATTAATAGATAATACAATACTATTACGATACGTGTAGTAAGTATAACTAGAAGGGTACAATAATGGATAATACAATACTATTACGATACGTGTAGTAAGTATAACTAGAAGGGTACAATAATGGATAATACAATACTATTACGATACGTGTAGTAAGTATAACTAGAAGGGTACAATAATGGATAATACAATACTATTACAATCCGTGTAGTAAGTATAACTAGAAAGGTACAATAATGGATAATACAATACTATTACTATACGTGTAGTAAGTATAACTGGAAGGGTACAGTAATGGATAATACAATACTATTACGATACGTGTAGTAAGTATATCTAGAAGGCTACAATAATGGATAATACAATACTATTACGATACGTGTAGTAAGTATAACTAGAAGGGTACAATAATGGATAATACAATACTATTACGATACGTGTAGTAAGTATAACTAGAAGGGTACAATAATGGATAATACAATACTATTACGATACGGGTAGTAAGTATAACTAGAAGGGTACTATAATGGATTATACAATACTATTACGATACGTGTAGTAAGTATAACTAGAAGGGTACAATAATGGATAATACAATACTATTACGATACGTGTAGTAAGTATAACTAGAAGGGTACAATAATGGATAATACAATACTATTACAATCCGTGTAGTAAGTATAACTAGAAAGGTACAATAATGGATAATACAATACTATTACTATACGTGTAGTAAGTATAACTGGAAGGGTACAGTAATGGATAATACAATACTATTACGATACGTGTAGTAAGTATAACTAGAAGGGTACAATACTGGATAATACAATACTATTACTATACGTGTAGTAAGTAAAACTAGAAGGGTACAATACTGGATAATACAATACTATTACTATACGTGTAGTAAGTATAACTAGACGGGTACACTAATGGATAATACAATACTATTACTATACGTGTAGTAAGTATAACTAGAAGGGTACACTAATGGATAATACAATACTATTATGATACGTGTAGTAAGTATAACTAGAAGGGTACACTAATGGATAATACAATACTATTATGATACGTGTAGTAAGTATAACTAGAAGGGTACAATAATGGATAATACAATACTATTATGATACGTGTAGTAAGTATAACTAGAAGGGTACACTAATGGATAATACAATACTATTACTATACGTGTAGTAAGTATAACTAGAAGGGTACAATAATGGATAATACAATACTATTACGATACGTGTAGTAAGTATAACTAGAAGGGTACAATCATGGATAATACAATACTATTACTATACGTGTAGTAAGAAAAACTAGAAGGGTACAATACTGGATAATACAATACTATTACGATACGTGTAGTAAGTATAACTAGAAGGGTACAATAATGGATAATACAATACTATTACGATACGTGTAGTAAGTATAACTATACGAGTACAATAATGGATAATACAATACTATTACTAAAAGTGGAGTAAGTATAACTAGAAGGGTACAATAATGGATAATACAATACTATTACGATACGTGTAGTAAGTATAACTAGAACGGTACAATAATGGATAATACAATACTATTACTATACGTGTAGTAAGTATAACTAGAAGGGTACAATAATGGATAATACAATACTATTAAGATACGTGTAGAAAGTATAACTAGAAGGGTACAATAATGGATAATACAATACTATTACGATACGTGTAGTAAGTATAACTAGTAGGGTACAATAATGGATAATACAATACTATTACGATACGTGTAGTAAGTATAACTAGAAGGGTACAATGATGGATAATACAATACTATTACGATACGTGTAGTAAGTATAACTAGAAGGGTACAATAATGGATAATACAATACTATTACGATACGTGTAGTAAGTATAACTAGAAGGGTACACTAATGGATAATACAATACTATTACTATACGTGTAGTTAGTATAACCAGAAAGGGAAAAAATAATGGATAATACAATACTATTACGATACGTGTAGTAAGTATAACTAGAAGGGTACAATGATGGATATTACAATACTATTACGATACGTGTAGTAAGTATAACTAGAAGGGTACAATAATGGATAATACAATACTATTACGATACGTGTAGTAAGTATAACTAGAAGAGTACAATAATGGATAATACAATACTATCAAGATACGTGTAGTTAGTATAACTAGAAGGGTACAATAATGGATAATACAATACTATTACGATACGTGTTGTAAGTATAACTAGAAGAGTAGACTAATGGATAATACAATACTATTACGATACGTGTAGTAAGTATAACTAGAAGGGTACAATGATGGATAAAACAATACTATTACGATACGTGTAGTAAGTATAACTAGAAGGGTACAATAATGGATAATACAATACTATTACGATACGTGTAGTGAGTATAACTAGAAGTGTACAATAATGGATAATACAATACTATTACGATGCGTGTAGTAAGTATAACTAGAAGGGTACAATAATGGATAATACAATACTATTACGATACGTGTAGTAAGTATAACTAGAAGGGTACAATAATGGATAATACAATACTATTACGATACGTGTAGTAAGTATAACTAGAAGGGTACAATAATGGATAATACAATACTATTACGATACGTGTAGTAAGTATAACTAGACGAGTACAATACTGGATAATACAATATTATTACGATATGTGTAGTAAGTATAACTAGAAGGGTACAATAATGGATAATACAATACTATTACGATACGTGTAGTAAGTATAACTAGAAGGGTACAATAATGGATAATACAATACTATTACGATACGTGTAGTAAGTATAACTAGAAGAGTACAATAATTGATAATACAATACTATTACGATACGTGTAATAAGTATAACTAGTAGGGTACAATAATGGATAATACAATACTATTACGATACGTGTAGTAAGTATAACTAGAAGCTTACAATAATGGATAATACAATACTATTACGATACGTGTAGTAAGTATAACTAGAAGGGTACAATAATGGATAATACAATACTATTACGATACGTGTAGTAAGTATAACTAGAAGAGTACAATAACTGATAATACAATACTATTACGATACGTGTAGTAAGTATAACTAGAAGGGTATAATGATGGATAATACAATACTATTACGATACTTGTAGTAGGTATAACTAGAAGGGTACAATGATGGATAATACAATACTATTACGATACGTGTAGTAAGTATAACTAGAAGGGTACAATAATGGATAATACAATACTATTACGATACGTGAAGTAAGTATAACTAGAAGGGTACAATAATGGATAATAAAATACTATTACGATACGTGTAGTAAGTATATCTAGAAGGCTACAATAATGGATAATACAATACTATTACGATAAGTGTAGTAAGTATAACTAGAAGGGTACAATAATGGATAATACAATACTATTACGATACGTGTAGTAAGTATAACTATACGAGTACAATAATGGATAATACAATAGTATTACGATACGTGTAGTAAGTATAACTAGAAGAGTACAATAATGGATAATACAATACTATTACGATACGTGTAGTAAGTATAACTAGAAGGGTATAATGATGGATAATACAATACTATTACGATACTTGTAGTAAGTATAACTAGAAGGGTACAATGATGGATAATACAATACTATTACGATACGTGTAGTAAGTATAACTAGAAGGGTACTATAATGGATAATACAATACTATTACGATACGTGTAGTAAGTATAACTAGAAGGGTACAATAATGGATAATAAAATACTATTACGATACGTGTAGTAAGTATATCTAGAAGGCTACAATAATGGATAATACAATACTATTACGATGAGTGTAGTAAGTATAACTAGAAGGGTACAATAATGGATAATACAATACTATTACGATACGTGTAGTAAGTATAACTATACGGGTACAATAATGGATAATACAATAGTATTACGATACGTGTAGTAAGTATAACTAGAAGAGTACAATGATGGATAATACAATACTATTTCGATACGTGTAGTAAGTATAACTAGAAGTGTACAATAATGGACAATACAATACTATTACGATACGAGTAGTAAATATAACTAGAAGGGTACAATAATGGATAATACAATACTATTACGATACGTGTAGTAAGTATAGCTAGAAGGGTACAATAATGGATAATACAATACTATTACGATACGTGTAGTAAGTATAGCTAGAAGGGTACAATAATGGATAATACAATATTATTACGATACGTGTAGTAAGTATAACTAGAAGGGTACAATAATGGATAATACAATACTATTACAATACGTGTAGTATGTATAACTAGAAGGGTATAATAATGGATAATACAATACTATTACGATACGTGTAGTAAGTATAACTAGAAGGGTACAATAATGGGTAATACAATACTATTACGATACGTATAGTAAGTATAACTAGAAGGGTACAATAATGGATAATACAATACTATTACGATACGTGTAGTAAGTATAACTAGAAGGGTACACTAATGGATAATACAATACTATTACGATACGTGTAGTAAGTATAACTAGAAGGGTACAATAATGGATAATACAACACTATTACGATGCGTGTAGTAAGTGTAACTAGAAGGGTACAATAATGGATAATACAATACTATTACTATACGTGTAGTAAGTACAACTAGAAGAGTACAATAATGGATAATACAATACTATTACGATACGTGTAGTAAGTATAACTAGAAGGGTACAATAATGGATAATACAATACTATTACGATACTTGTAGTAAGTATAACTAGAAGGGTACAATAATGGATAATACAATACTATTACAATACGTGTAGTAAGTATAACTAGAAGGGTACAATAATGGATAATACAATACTATTACGATACGTGTAGTAAGTATAACTAGAAGGGTACAATAATGGATAATACAATACTATTACGATACGTGTAGTAAGTATAACTAGAAGGGTACAATAATGGATAATACAATACTATTACGATACGTGTAGTAAGTATAACTAGAAGAGTACAATAATGGATAATACAATACTATTACGATACGTGTAGTAAGTATAACTAGAAGAGTACAATAATGGATAATACAATACTATTACGATACGTGTAGTAAGTATAACTAGAAGAGTACAATAATGGATAATACAATACTATTACAATACGTGTAGTAAGTATAACTAGAAGGGTACAATAATGGATAATACAATACTATTACGATACGTGTAGTAAGTATAACTAGAAGGGTACAATAATGGATAATACAATACTATTACGATACGTGTAGTAAGTATAACTAGAAGAGTACAATAATGGATAATACAATACTATTACGATACGTGTAGTAAGTATAACTAGAAGAGTACAATAATGGATAATACAATACTATTACGATACGTGTAGTAAGTATAACTAGAAGAGTACAATAATGGATAATACAATACTATTACGATACGTGTAGTAAGTATAACTAGAAGGGTAGAATAATGGATAATACAATACTATTACAATACGTGTAGTAAGTATAACTAGAAGGGTACAATAATGGATAATACAATACTATTACGATACGTGTAGTAAGTATAACTAGAAGAGTACAATAATGGATAATACAATACTATTACGATACGTGTAGTAAGTATAACTAGAAGAGTACAATAATGGATAATACAATACTATTACGATACGTGTAGTACGTATAACTAGAAGAGTACAATAATGGATAATACAATACTATTACGATACGTGTAGTAAGTATAACTAAAAGAGTACAATAATGGATAATACAATACTATTACGATACGTGTAGTAAGTATAACTAGAAGAGTACAATAATGGATAATACAATACTATTACGATACGTGTAGTAAGTATAACTAGAAGAGTACAATAATGGATAATACAATACTATTACGATACGTGTAGTAAGTATAACTAGAAGAGTACAATAATGGATAATACAATACTATTACAATACGTGTAGTAAGTATAACTAGAAGGGTACAATAATGGATAATACAATACTATTACGATACGTGTAGTAAGTATAACTAGAAGGGTACAATAATGGATAATACAATACTATTACGATACGTGTAGTAAGTATAACTAGAAGAGTACAATAATGGATAATACAATACTATTACGATACGTGTAGTAAGTATAACTAGAAGAGTACAATAATGGATAATACAATACTATTACGATACGTGTAGTAAGTATAACTAGAAGAGTACAATAATGGATAATACAATACTATTACGATACGTGTAGTAAGTATAACTAGAAGGGTAGAATAATGGATAATACAATACTATTACAATACGTGTAGTAAGTATAACTAGAAGGGTACAATGATGGATAATACAATACTATTACGATACGTGTAGTAAGTATAACTAGAAGAGTACAATAATGGATAATACAATACTATTACGATACGTGTAGTAAGTATAACTAGAAGAGTACAATAATGGATAATACAATACTATTACGATACGTGTAGTACGTATAACTAGAAGAGTACAATAATGGATAATACAATACTATTACGATACGTGTAGTAAGTATAACTAAAAGAGTACAATAATGGATAATACAATACTATTACGATACGTGTAGTAAGTATAACTAGAAGAGTACAATAATGGATAATACAATACTATTACGATACGTGTAGTAAGTATAACTAGAAGAGTACAATAATGGATAATACAATACTATTACGATACGTGTAGTAAGTATAATTAGAAGGGTACAATAATGGATAATACAATACTATTACAATACGTGTAGTAAGTATAACTAGAAGGGTACAATAATGGATAATACAATACTATTACGATACGTGTAGTAAGTATAACTAGAAGAGTACAATAATGGATAATACAATACTATTACGATACGTGTAGTAAGTATAACTAGAAGGGTAGAATAATGGATAATACAATACTATTACAATACGTGTAGTACGTATAACTAGAAGAGTACAATAATGGATAATACAATACTATTACGATACGTGTAGTAAGTATAACTAAAAGAGTACAATAATGGATAATACAATACTATTACGATACGTGTAGTAAGTATAACTAGAAGGGTACAATAATGGATAATACAATACTATTACGATACGTGTAGTAAGTACAACTAGAAGAGTACAATAATGGATAATACAATACTATTACGATACGTGTAGTAAGTATAACTAGAAGAGTACAATGATGGATAATACAATACTATTACGATACGTGTAGTAAGTATAACTAGAAGAGTACAATAATGGATAATACAATACTATTACGATACGTGTAGTAAGTATAACTAGAAGGGTAGAATAATGGATAATACAATACTATTACAATACGTGTAGTACGTATAACTAGAAGAGTACAATAATGGATAATACAATACTATTACGATACGTGTAGTAAGTATAACTAAAAGAGTACAATAATGGATAATACAATACTATTACGATACGTGTAGTAAGTATAACTAGAAGGGTACAATAATGGATAATACAATACTATTACGATACGTGTAGTAAGTACAACTAGAAGAGTACAATAATGGATAATACAATACTATTACGATACGTGTAATTAGTATAACTAGAAGAGTACAATGATGGATAATACAATACTATTACGATACTTGTAGTAAGTATAACTAGAAGGGTACAATAATGGATAATACAATACTATTACAATACGTGTACTAAGTATAACTAGAAGGGTACAATAATGGATAATACAATACTATTACAATACGTGTAGTAAGTATAACTAGAAGGGTACAATAATGGATAATACAATACTATTACGATACGTGTAGTAAGTATAACTAGAAGGGTACAATAATGGATAATACAATACTATTACGATACGTGTAGTAAGTATAACTAGAAGAGTACAATAATGGATAATACAATACTATTACGATACGTGTAGTAAGTATAACTAGAAGGGTACAATAATGGATAATACAATACTATTACGATACGTGTAGTAAGTATAACTAGAAGAGTACAATAATGGATAATACAATACTATTACGATACGTGTAGTAAGTATAACTAGAAGAGTACAATAATGGATAATACAATACTATTACGATACGTGTAGTAAGTATAACTAGAAGAGTACAATAATGGATAATACAATACTATTACAATACGTGTAGTAAGTATAACTAGAAGGGTACAATAATGGATAATACAATACTATTACGATACGTGTAGTAAGTATAACTAGAAGGGTACAATAATGGATAATACAATACTATTACGATACGTGTAGTAAGTATAACTAGAAGAGTACAATAATGGATAATACAATACTATTACGATACGTGTAGTAAGTATAACTAGAAGAGTACAATAATGGATAATACAATACTATTACGATACGTGTAGTAAGTATAACTAGAAGGGTAGAATAATGGATAATACAATACTATTACAATACGTGTAGTAAGTATAACTAGAAGGGTACAATAATGGATAATACAATACTATTACGATACGTGTAGTAAGTATAACTAGAAGAGTACAATAATGGATAATACAATACTATTACGATACGTGTAGTAAGTATAACTAGAAGAGTACAATAATGGATAATACAATACTATTACGATACGTGTAGTAAGTATAACTAGAAGAGTACAATAATGGATAATACAATACTATTACGATACGTGTAGTAAGTATAACTAGAAGGGTAGAATAATGGATAATACAATACTATTACAATACGTGTAGTAAGTATAACTAGAAGAGTACAATAATGGATAATACAATACTATTACGATACTTGTAGTAAGTATAACTAGAAGAGTACAATAATGGATAATACAATACTATTACGATACGTGTAGTAAGTATAACTAGAAGGGTATAATAATGGATAATACAATACTATTACAATACGTGTAGTACGTATAACTAGAAGAGTACAATAATGGATAATACAATACTATTACGATACGTGTAGTAAGTATAACTAAAAGAGTACAATAATAGATAATACAATACTATTACGATACGTGTAGTAAGTATAACTAGAAGGGTACAATAATGGATAATACAATACTATTACGATACGTGTAGTAAGTACAACTAGAAGAGTACAATAATGGATAATACAATACTATTACGATACGTGTAGTAAGTATAACTAGAAGAGTACAATGATGGATAATACAATACTATTACGATACGTGTAGTAAGTATAACTAGAAGGGTACAATAATGGATAATACAATACTATTACGATACGTGTAGTAAGTATAACTAGAAGAGTACATTAATAGATAATACAATACTATTACGATACGTGTAGTAAGTATAACTAGAAGGGTACAATAATGGATAATACAATACTATTACAATACGTGTAGTAAGTATAACTAGAAGGGTACAATAATGGATAATACAAAACTATTACGATACGTGTAGTAAGTATAACTAGAAGTATACACATGAGATAATGATATTAATCATGTTAATAATACATTATTATTAAAAATAGATATTCAAGAAAAACGCCGTACTGAAAAAAGAAGATTATACAGTAGTTTAATGTCTTATTTCGAAATCATTTGAGAGAATCCTTTTTTTTTACTTCATAAATAAATAGTCAAAATTAATCAGTACTGTGAAATAGCGACTTTGAATAGGCGATATACACGAGTGACATTAGTTTTAAAGTTGTAAGAATCATTGAAACTATATAGTTTTTAAAGTCCTCGAGCATAGTAAAAGTAAAACAAAGAAAATAATAAATCATTACTAAAGTGTAGACATCATACCTCATAGTGTAAAATGAATAATAAAATAACAACAAAACATCATTGTATTTCTAAATAGAACGAGAAAAAATACACGTTTATTGAATGGATCAAGCGATGATCATTTGTAAAAGGAAGTACTTGTCTAGACAGACATATTAACCTGCATGTATACCTGGAAAATGGTATACCTGGTGCTTGTCTAGACATGTTACATGTATACCTGGACAGGAGGGTTTGTCTAGAAAAGTTACATGTACACCTAGACAGGAGTGCTTGTCTAGACATGTTACATGTATACCAGGACATGCGAGCTCGTCTAGACTTGCTACATGTATACTAGGACATGAGTGCTTGTCTAGACATGTAACAAGTATACTTGGGCAGGAGTGCTTGTCTACACATGCTACATGTATACCAGGACATGAGTGCTTGTCTATACATGTTACATGTATAACAGCACAGGAGTGCTTCACTAGACGTGTTACATGTATACCAACGCATGTGTGCTTGACTAGACAAGTTACATGTATACTTGTGCAGGAGACACAAGTACATGGACAAGAGTGCTTGTCTAGACATGTTACATGTATATCTCTGTACAGGAGTGCTTGTCTAGAATGTTATATGTATACCTGTACAGGAGTGTTTGTCTAGACAAGTTACATGTATACCAGGACATGAGTGCTTGTCTAGACATGTTACATGTATACCAACACATGTGTGCTTGACTAGACAAGTTACATGTATACTTGTGCAGGAGTTCTTGTCTAGACACGTTACATGTATACCAGGACATGAATGTTTGTCTATACATGTTACATGTATACAATGACAGGAGTGCTTGTCTAGACATGTAACAAGTATACTTGGCCAGGAGTGCTTGTCTACACATGCTACATGTATACCAGGACATGAGTGCTTGTCTATACATGTTACATGTATAACAGCACAGGAGTGTTACATGTATACATGGACAGGAGTGCTTGACTATACATGTTACATCTATACCTGGAAAGGAGAGCTTGTCTAGACATGTTACATGTATATCTGGACAGAAGTGCTTTTCTAGACATGTTATATGTATACATAGACAGGAGAACTTGACTATACTTGTTACATCTATACCGGAACAGGAGAGATTGTCTAGACATGTCACATGTATATCTGGACAGAAGTGCTTTTCTAGAGATGTTACAGGTATACCTGGACAAGAGTGCTTGTCTAGACATGTTACATGTATATTTGGACCGCACTGCTGGTCTAGACGTGTTATATGTACACCATGACAGGAGTGCACATTTATACATGTTACATAAATACCTGGACAGGAGTGATTGTATAAACATGTTACATGTATACATGGACAGGAGTGCTTGTCCAGATATGTTAGATGTATGACTGGACAGGAGTGCTTGTCTAGACATGTTACATGTATGCTTGTACCGCAGTGCTGGTCTAGACTGTTACATGTATACATGGACAGGAGTGCTTATCTAGACATGTTACATGTTTACATGGACAGGAGTACTTGTCTCGACATGATACATGTATACCTCAACAGGAGTGCTTGTCTATACATGTTACATGTATACCTGGACAGGAGTGCTTGTCTAGACATGTTACATGTATATCTGGACAGGAGTGCTTGTGTAGACATGTTATATGTATACATGGACAGGAGTGCTTGTCGAGACATGGTACATGTATACCTGGACAGGAGTGCTTGTGTACACATGTTATATGCATACATGGACAGGAGTGCTTGTCTGGACATGTTACATGTATACAAGCATAAAAGTGCTTATCTAGACACGTAGCAATTAGACCTGGACAAGAGTGCTTGCATATACATGTTACATTTATACCTGGACATGAGTGGTGGTCTAGACGTGTTACATGTATACCAGGACATGAGTGCTTGTCTAAACAGGCTACATGTATACCAACACATGTGTGATTGACTAGACAAGTTACATGTATTCCTGTGCGGGAGTGCTTGTCTAGATACGCTACATGTATACCAGGACATGAGTGCTTGTCTAGACATGTGGCATGTATACATTGACAGGAGTGCTTGTCTAGACATGTTACATGTATACATGGACAGGAGTGTTTGACTATACATGTACCATCTATACCTGGACAGGAGAGCTTGTCTAGACATGTTACATGTATACATGGACAGGAGTGCTTGTCTAGACATGATACATGTATACTTGGACCGCAGTGCTGATCTAGACATGTTATATGTACACCATGACAGGAGAGCACGTTTATACATGTTACATAAATACCTTGATAAGAGTGATTGTATAAACATTTTACATGTATACTTGGATACGAGTGCTTGTCTAGACACGTTACATGTATACTTGTACCGCAGTGCTGGTCTAGACATGTTACATGTATACAAGGACATGAGTGCTTGTCTAGACATGTTACATGTATACATGGACATGAGTACTTGTCTAGACATGTTACATGTATACTTCAACAGGAGTGTTTGTCTAGACATGTTACATGTATACCTGAACAGGAGTGCTTGTGTAGACATGGTATATGTATACATGGACAGGAGTGCTTGTCTAGACATATCACATGTATACCTGGACAGGAGTGGTTGTGTAGACATGTTATATGCAGACTTGGACAGAAGTGCTTGTCTAGACATGTTACATGTATACCAGCACAGAAGTGCTTATCTAGACACGGTACAATTATACCAGCACAGGAGTGCTTGTCTAGACATGTTACAATTATACCTGCACTGGGTGCTTGACTAGATATGTTGTTATATATATATACCTGGACAGGAGTGTTTGTGAGACATGTTACATGTATACCAGGACATGAGTGCTTGTCTAGACATGTTACATGTATACATGGACAGGAGTACTTGTCTAGACATGTTACATGTATACCTCAACAGGAGTGTGTGTCTAGACATGTTCCATGTATACCTGGTCAAGAGTGCTTGTCTAGACCTGTTACATGTATACCTGGACAAGAGTGTTTGTCTAGACATGTTACATGTATACATTGACAGGAGTGCTTGTCTAGACATGTTACATGTATACCTGGACAGGAGTGCTTGTGTGGACATGTTATATGCATACATGGACAGGAGTGCTTGTCTAGACATGTTACATGTATACCAGCACAGAAGTGCTTATCTAGACACGGTACAATTATACCAGCACAGGAGTGCTTGACTAGACATGTTACATATATACCTGGACAGGAGTGCTTGTCAGACATGTTACATGTATACCAGGAAATGAGTGCTTGTCTAGACATGTTACATGTATACCAACACAGGTGTGCTTGAATAGACGTGTTGCATGTGTACCTGTGCAGGAGTTCTTGTCTAGACATGTTACATTTATACCAGGACATGAGTGCTGGTCTAAACAAATTACATGTGTACCAGTACATGAGTGCTTGTCTAGACATGTTACATGTATACCTACACAGGTGTGCTTGACTAGACGTGTTACATGTATACCAGGACATGAGTGGTTGTCTATACATGTTACATGTGTACCAGAATGGAAATCTCATCTAGACACGTTACAATTATACCAGCACAGGAATGCTTGACTAGACATGTTATATATATACTTGGACAGGAGTGCTTGTCTAGACATGTTGCATTTATACCAGGTCTAGACATGTTACATGTATACCAGGACATGAGTGCTTGTCTAAACATGTTACATGTATACCAACACATCTGTGTTTTACTAGAGAAGTTACATGTATACATGTGCAGGAGTGCTTGTCTAGACACGTTACATGTCTACCGGGACATGAGTGCTTATCTAGACATGTAACATGTATACATTGACAGGAGAGGAGTGCTTGTCTAGATATGTTACATGTATACATGGACAGGGGTGCTTGAATATACATGTTACATCTGTAACTTGACATGAGAGCTTATCTACACATGTTACATGTATACCTGGACAGAAGTGGTTTTCTATACATGTTACATGTATACATGGACAGGAGAACTTGACTATACATGTTACATCTATACCTGGACAGGAGAGCTTGTCTAGACATGTTACATGTATACCTGGACAGAAGTGCTTGTCTAGACATGTTACATGTATACTTGGTCCGCACTGCTTGTCTAGACATGGTATATGCACACCATAAAAGGTGTGCACGTTTAGACATGTTACATAAATACCTGGACACGAGTGATTGCATAAACATGTTACATATATATCTGGACAGGAGTGCTTGTCCTGATATGTTAGATGTATAGCAGGACATGAGGGCTGGTCTAGACATGTTACATGTATACCGGGACATGATTGCTTGTCTAGACATTTTACATGTATAACTGGAAAGGAGTGTTTTTCTAGACATGTTACATGTATATTTGGACCGCAGTGCTGGTCTAGACATGTTACATGTATAAATGGACAGGATTGCTTGTCTAGACATGCTACATGTATACATGGACTGGAGTACTTGTCTAGACATGTTACATCAATACCTGGACAGGAGTGCTTGTCTAGACATGTTACATGTATACCTGGACAAGAGTGCTTGTGTAGACATTTATATGTATACATGGACAGGAGTGCTTGTCTAGACATGTTACTTGTATACCTGGACAGTAGTGCTTGTCTAGACATTTTATATGCATACTTGGAGAGGAGTGCTTATCTAGACATGTTATATGTATACCAGCACAGAAGTGCTTATCTAGACACGGTAAAATTATACCAGCACACGAGTGCTTGACTAGACATATTATATATATACCTGGGAAAGAGTGCTTGTCTAGACATGTTACATTTATACCAGGACATGAGTGCTTGTCTAGAGAGATTACATGTATACCAACAAATGTGTGCTTGACTAGACAAGTTACATGTAAACCTGTGCAGGAGTGCTTGTCTAGACACGTTTCGTGTATACCAGAACATGAGTGCTTGTCTAGACTTGTTACATGTATACATTGACAGGAGTGCTTGTCTAGACATGTTACAATTATACCTGCACTGGGTGCTTGACTAGATATGTTGTTATATATATATACCTGGACAGGAGAGTTTGTGAGACATGTTACATGTATACCAGGACATGAGTGCTTGTCTAGACATGTTACATGTATACATGGACAGGAGTACTTGTCTAGACATGTTACATGTATACCTCAACAGGAGTGTGTGTCTAGACATGTTCCATGTATACCTGGTCAAGAGTGCTTGTCTAGACCTGTTACATGTATACCTGGACAAGAGTGTTTGTCTAGACATGTTAAATGTATATATTGACAGGAGTGCTTGTCTAGACATGTTACATGTATACCTGGACAGGAGTGCTTGTGTGGACATGTTATATGCATACATGGACAGGAGTGCTTGTCTAGACATGTTACATGTATACAAGCACAGAAGTGCTTATCTAGACACGGTACAATTATACCAGCACAGGAGTGCTTGACTAGACATGTTACATATATACCTGGACAGGAGTGCTTGTCAGACATGTTACATGTATACCAGGACATGAGTGCTTGTCTAGACATGTTACATGTATACCAACACAGGTGTGCTTGAATAGACGTGTTGCATGTGTACCTGTGCAGGAGTTCTTGTCTAGACATGTTACATTTATACCAGGACATGAGTGCTGGTCTAAACAAATTACATGTGTACCAGTACATGAGTGCTTGTCTAGACATGTTACATGTATACCTACACAGGTGTGCTTGACTAGACGTGTTACATGTATACCAGGACATGAGTGGTTGTCTATACATGTTACATGTATACATTGACAGGAGTGCTTTTCTAAACATGTTACATGTATACATGGACAGGAGTGCTTGACTATACATGTTACATCTATATCTGGACAGGAGTGCTTGTCTAGACATGCTACATGTATACCTGGACAGGAATGCTTGTCTAGATATGTTATATGTATACAAGGACAGGAGTGCTTGTCTAGACATGTTTCATGTATACCTGGACAGGAGTGCTTGCTACATACATCTTTGTCCACATTGGTTCCGTCGCAAGACTTTCCGAACCTGTCGGAGATGGATTACTACATGTCCTGGTCCTAGATCTTAGTCCGCCGTCGCACGTTGCCGAGCAACTACCCCATGCCGACCAGTCCGACCATCCGCCATCTTGAATACATAATTAAAAATGATTGAATATCATAAAAGTAGGCACTATACATCATGTACATCATTGATATGTTGGTGATATTAAATCGGCATACAGCGATTTCAATATTCATGCCAATGTAGACTATTTTCATGTAGTAAATACATAAAATCATCTAACAAAATTGTCCCTTCACCATTACAATATTATGTGTTGATGAAATGAATCGCTACAAATAGTACATAAATGACGTAAAACGTACGTACATGACATAACTTGTTTAACTTCTGATCTCGTGGTTTTGCTGTCAAATCGTCCATAATATCAGGTTTATTAATCGTCTAGTTAATGGATTCAGTTTTATGGTTTAAGTTTGCTGGGTTCTCGTCCAAACTAATATCATTCAAACTAATACACTGTAGAAATTTTCTTTGTTACTTTGTTTTCATGTATTGTTCGGAATACAGTGAACTAGTGGAAAATAACTGATCAGCACGTGATAGAAGACAGAAACATATACGGGTGTGAATAACTATGTACAGACTGTTGTTTTTCTGAGGGAAGCAACTCGTGCTATATGATAACACAACATGATCAATCGATACTTTATGTACATTAAATAATATTAATATATTTTTAGAGTCAGCTAGTTGCATACACATGTTTGAAGTCAAACTGATATTAAATATATAAATTCCTGTCCGTTTCAATGTGTAAATCATATTGCATTATACAGTATACTTAATGAATAAGAGATGTAAAACGTACCTGCACATGCTCTTACAAAACACACCCGGTAATCTCTAGCATCCCCAAAACAATAGTTACCGCCAGGTCCTGGGTAGGGGTTTGTGCAGCTCCTGTCTCTGCGCTGAAGGCCCACACTGCATGTCACACTACACTCGCCCCAAGCGGTCCAGGAACTCCAACCACCATGCACTGCAATGTGTAATGTGTAATGCTTGAAAAATCAAAATTATTAAATGTAATACTTAAATAATGTCTACGGCTAGTTGACCAATTAAACCAGAGACTGTTTAAAGCAGTTTGAGAAAAATATATGACATTGTTATATAAACAGAAACAGGAGGATGGTCGAATGGCTCCATATTGATTCCGTGTATACATTTACAACGATAACGGAAATGGGATGAGGAAATAGAGAGTCACCATTCAAACAAACTTGGCAGAAGACAAAAGCTTAATATGTATCATGCAATTTATTGGAACTTTACTCTTTTTTTTTTTGTTTTTTTTACATTTTTCCAATCTAAGTACATATGAAACATGAGACCACATGGGGCCAAATGTGACCACATATTCAGCATTTTTGAAACACTTGTGACCTCTGGGGCTGTATCAGATATGACCACGTTACTCCAGCGATCCGATTTTAATTAACGTGGTAGAGGACCATCTTTTCATGCAACATGCACATTATTTGAAGTCTAGCTCATGTTGTTTCAAGAAGGACGATTTGTTTTGAATATATCCCAATATAGCTTTATGTTAAGCTGTGACCCCTCGGGGCAGGGACAAATGTAACTCCAGTATTACCACAGAATTTCGTAAGCTGATACTAAATGCAAAATATGTCAGCTCTATCTTTCGTAGTTTCAGTGAACATTATTTTTTAAAGATTATCTTATACATTTTACTGTAAATCTATAACGTCTGTGGTTGGACCAAATGTAAACCTAAAGTCAAAATTTTAATCTACATGGTACAGGATTGCGAGCTTGTTCAAACGCAATATACATGTACATGCAATGTGGCTTCAAACAAGTAGATTCTTCAGATGAGTATCTTGATAAATATCTATGCATTCGACAGCACCAATATTAACCCTAAGGTCACTATTTGAATTATATTGGTAAAGTACTTGTATCATATTTAAGCTACATGCGAATAATTAGACATATATCTCTTGATATAGCTGTATTATAACAACACTGAATTATACACATTTACATTGTTATACATAAATGTATAATCCCTTCAGTTATATTGTCAGTGAACACCAATGTTACTCAAACAACAGCACACCTGTATCTTACCCGGGTATTCCGTTATCGTACAGTTGGAATAATCTAATATGTCAGTATGCTATGTAGGCTGTTTCCGCAAACAACAGCACTCCTGCAGCTTATCTGGACAGTCCGTTATCGTACAGTTGGAATAATCGTATATGTCAGTATGCTATTTTGGCTGTTTACACAAACAACAGCTCTCATGTAGCATACCTGGGCATTCCGTTATCGTACAGTTGGAATAATCTTATATGTCAATATGCTATGTAGGCTGTTTACTCAAACAACAGCACACCTCTAGCATACCTGGACATTCCTTTAACGTACAGTTGGAATAATCTAATATGTCGGTATATTATGTAGTCTGTTTACTCAAACAACAGCACACCTGTAGCATACCTGGACATTCCGTTATCGTACAGTTGGAATAATCTTATATGTCAATATGCTATGTAGGCTGTTTACTCAAACAACAGCACTCCTGCAGCTTACCTGGGCAGTCCGTTATCATACAGTTGGAATAATCGTCTTTTCTTCCTACGCAGTCAAGCCCGCCGTGGGCTGGTGTGGGCGCTGTGCATGTTCTGTACTTTGTCTTACGGCCAAGTCCACACGTGTGGTCACAGTTGGACCACAATGACCACGATGACCAACCACCATCAACTATAATATAATAGATGTACAAGCTTAAATTAATATCAACAATCTGATCAAGTTTTCCTTTATAACCATGATAGCACTGTCTCGTTTTATTGGGTGGGCAATAGCGTATGAATGAGGTCTGAGTGACGTTTGGTGCACCTTTTAACATTGTTTAATCTCCACGTGGCATTTTTGCAACAGACCGGTACAAGACTATACGCCCATTGTCAACCCTGTTATGTTGTGGTGTCGTATACTTGGCTTCTATTTTCCATGTATTTGTTATTTGCATTGTATGCGTCTTTTTTCTGTTGACTTTGTTCTGTGAATGCTACATTTCCTGTTCGACTTTTATGCATACTTTGTGTAAAGCTCGATTGAAAGATGACTGCTAACGAAGCAAAAATATTGTATCATTTAATAATTCATGGGACATGACTGTTGTGTTTGACAATTCGGTCCTTTAAAATTGTGACAAGCTTGGTAAAAATCAACTCGATATGAGGGAGCTAGAAGGTTAATGAACTAAACTATAACTATATCCAATACATCAAAGGCGGTAACTTATGTGTTACTTATTTGATATCACTTTTTTCAAACTGATCAGAGCTGTTATAGCAGCATGTATCGGCAAACTGCTCGTTTGGTAAAGACCATTTGAACAATGATGGAAATTATGCAACAATATATTTTTCTAGTAAATTAAGGGCGAAAAAGAATTCGACCTGACAGTGTCTATTTTCTTTAAAAATCAGAGCTTTAACGGACATCGGCAATCTGGATAAATATGATAAAGACTGAATGGAAAAATAAAGATTCTTGAGCGTTTACGAACTATCTAGAAAATGAACGGAAAACACGTTCAAATTCGTTGCATAGGAAAACAGCAACGTTCAGAGTGTCTCGATTCACAAACCATACACTCTCTATGCAAGTGATCAAATGAATGTCCGACAAGTATGCCTACCATAAAGTGTCACACAGTGCACAAACAATAATTGTGTAACTTTATACAGTATTTAAAGCATAAACATCGAGTGTCACTTGGCGGTTTTAGCATGAAGGTAAAGTACTCCAAACATTCCTATAATGTTAGTGTTATTTCTAAGATTAATAAATCGTGAAGAAAAAACTAGTTGAACGTAATACCTAGGTCACAAAGTCCGCACCATTTACGGCACGCGACTTTAGCATGATGAATGTCACTGCACACATTGAATAGTCCACTGACGAGTTCGCAGTTATAGTCCGGGTCGTCATGGCAGGATCCATTGGTGTTGTTTATTACTAAAATAGAGGTATTATTTATCATACGTTGTATATATAGTTTATTTCTTATTTTGCTTCAGCATTAACTATGCATTATACCACACTATTCGGACAAACTAATGCATATACTATCACCGTTATGCACAGTCTCACTAAAAATATATTTTTTAGATTCTTAGGTCACCCAATATCCCCTCCCTCTCATTATCATTTTTGCAACATAAAATACATGTTGCAGTACACATTTTGAAACATAATAAATTATGTTTAACTAACGTCTCGACAGAAAGACACCGAACACAAATATGAAAACACATTGACGAAAGGTACATAATGAATCAGTACACGTATCTTACTTTCAGTAGGGCGAATGCATAACTTCTCATTACACGAATCTACGGCACAGCATTGGCTACAGTCTGTTGGTCCGGACCTGGTGTCGATATGGCGACCAATTATGGATATTGGAGATTGGGTGGTCGCTCCCTGGCATTGCTGAAATAGTCAGTGAACAATCTACTAAGCATTGTATGTATGTGGTGTCACATGCTATGCTTCTATTTGTCCTTGTAAATTGTTGTTTGTTTTATTTCGTGACTGATCATGCTGATGTCTGTGAATTTTACATTTGATGTTGGACATTTTTCATATTCTTGTTATGTAGAATAGCTGGCTTGGTAAAGACAATTAATCTTTAAAAACAGTATACACATACTGGCTGGAAATGCTTTAAATCTTGAGTAGAAAATGTGATGTAACTTGCTGTTTAGTGAAGTCATGTATTTAAACGCGATACATTTAAAGAAAACTTAGTTTGGAAGTAACTGTACTTTTGTTTGTGTTTACAAACTCAATTCTTAGTGGGGAAATGATACACAAATATACTCACCGCTATAGTTTTGCACCCAAGGTTGTATATCGTATTATGTCCTATACCTGTCGCCTCTGTGTAACATTCCTGGATTAATATACGCATATGTGCACCATAATGTGTCTTTATTACATTGATTTCAAGTATGATCATCTAAAAATATTATAAACTATAATGTATAACATAAAGGTCGGTACAATCTGAGGTGGAGAATTATTCTGAATCTTTATTAGAACATTATTGCTTTTTGAAATTAATAATGCGGCATAAAATAATTCGTCACATTTCGACCCCTTAGAGCATCAATGTGCTATCTGCACTTTTTGAGTTATTGAGATAAATGGATTTTAAGATTTGAACTCTTACAAAAACTTATCTTTGCACTTTTAACATTAAAATGTTGTATTATATATTATAAATATATGTCGATTATCGAAACATGTTTGTTTTTCTTTCCTTTTATCAAATAGCACCTTGATGCATACACAAATCGTTGAATATATCTGTGCATCAAGGTGCTATTTGACAAATAGCACCTTGATGCACATACCCTTCTGGCTGTTATAAGTACGTATTTCTCAAATAGACCCTTCTGTGCATATAATAAGGTACCCAGTTTAAGTTAGTATGTGCAAAATGGTATGTTTTATGCTTGTTTTAATACTTTAACAGTCGTCAACCATTAAAATACTAATAGTAGGCTGCACTTTTTATTTTTTTAATGCAGTACATAAGGATTAAGTCACAAAGTATTTATTATTTATTTACATGCATTGCATTTTACACAGTCATATATAAATAACTGAATGAAAGATTATTTAAAAGAAAATGTAATGACGAGAATAATTTTAACTAAAGTATGTTCCATTTTTTTCCTTGAACACTACTGCAGCATTATACTGTACAATAGCCTATTCATCATCAGTGTCATGTCTGGATACATATGGCAATGTAAGGCAATCCGTTTGATGTTGGTATTCCTTCGTATGAGTGGAATGCTTCGGTATATGCCCCATTTTGCATAAGTAGATCTGCCTTCTTGTCTTTCGATATTTGATATTTTTCTGTGTGGCAAGGTCCCAATTCACTTTGTACATTTGGTAATTGATTGTTTGACCTGGTACTTGACGAAACTTTTATTGCCATGGAACTTTTTCATTAAATGTTTTATTTGCAAATACACTTTCTGGAGATGCTTTGTCGACCTTCATGTTGTATTTTCTATGCCATAATTATGTTTGTTTCTGTTGAACTACTTTCTACCCCAAAATAATGTTCCTCACCTTTTATCTTTATAATGTGCTAAATTTATATGCAAGGTTTGGCAAAAGTCTGTTAAATCTGGTTTAATGTCAAACACATAATTAGGAATCTCACTTGAATATCTTTGTTTGTTTTTTCAATACATTTGCTGCCTCTAGTGGTATACAATTCAATTCAGTATTGTATTTGGCATACATTTACAAGTTTATTGCCTAAACATGGTGAAATACAATGCAACATATTTTAGAGAAGAGTGCAAACAGACCTATTTCGTTCAGAGAATGAATACATATATTACAGAGGACTAGTTATAGTTAGTACTTTCAATCAATGGCGTTTTATCACATTTCATCACCATTATCAATACTGTGTTCAAAGATCATTTATTTTTATGGAATTTCAGGAATAATATATAGATACTCTGATTACCATCGGTATTCAGTCAGCAAACTTGCTTTCCATTGCCTCTTCCTTGAAATTGATTCAACTTCTCGTACAAGTCATGCTGTTCTGTCCTCTATTCCCATCATCTTGCAAAACAATAGATAATGTTCAGTGTTTTCTAGCAAGTGCTGAGCTTTTTGATAGGTAAAGCATTTATGTAGGTAGATCGTTTGACAATTGAAACTGGACTGCGAAAAAGCCGTCTTAATCAGCTAATACTAGGACACGTTTGAAACTAGTGCAAGCTAGCAAGTTATCAAGTCGCATGATGTTATAGTTTCTGATGAGTTGCTTTAATTCATACAATTGTTTGCTTTTCATCGTAGCAGGTTTTAAATTGTTAGAGTGTATTTTTGGTATGCTAGTTGATGTGGGCTTGACTTTTGACTTTTAGTGACTAGTTTCTTGCTAAGTTTTTTTCTTTCTAGTACTGACTTGTATGTACATTTAGGGCGAACACTCTCCTTAACCTTCCTTCCTTCTTTCTTACATGATGTTTGTTTATCATTGCAATTTATCAGTTGAGCAACTGGACATATTTGAATCAGATTGATTGAAATCTTCTTTTGACTATTGGTAATTGTTATCACTTGTCACAATCATCGATATTTGCTTCAAATGACTGAATCACATACTTTAATCCACGATTCCTTCTCGCATATGCCTCCAATGCTTTATTCTCACTATCACTAGTGTCTTCGTCAACTTAACCTGTTGGCAAATCTCCTCCATGAAAGGAGTACTCTTTATTTTCGTTCAAAATTGTTCTGTCTTTGAATATATCATTCTGCATACTATCTGACCAGTTTGGCATCTCATCGTCTTCAACCTGCATGTAATATTTTACAAAAAGATCTTAACCAACTTAAATAATAGTATTCACTATAATATCTATAGACTGTAAATTATTTTAAATGTGTTACTTTTAAAACAATACAAAGATAAACAAATGCATTAAATCTATTACACAATATATTTTGAAATATTACCTTGAATAGTATGTATTATAAAAAAAAATTGTATTTTTTTAGTAATCTAGTAATAATGATGATATAATATTACTTACCATTGAATTGCAGCTGTCCATTTCTGACTCTATAAGCCCACATTTGCATAAACCACTGAGAGAGTCATCTTTGCACCCAATTATTAGACTTGTGATGATTGTCAATCAAGATCAATGACTTTTTTTCTAATCGTCATACTTTGTAAAATGCCATTTTTAATCAGTTTTTAATGTATGTTTAGTATTAATATGTTAAAGCACATTTCCCCGGCCCCAATTAATGTGTAAACTGAAATCTTACAAATAGGTGGAGCTATTTGAACTAAACTACATTGAAGTATTTTTCAGAAATACGCATATTTATCAGATGCATCAAGGTGCTATTTGGCAAACAGAACCTTGATGCATGCACACAATGCAAATAGCACCTTTATGCACGGAGTTTTTGTAACATATGCAGATATGACTTTGATGAATTTCTTATTACATATGCTAATTGATGGAATATAATGCCAATTATTTTTTTCAAACAAGATATGACTATTTCCAATTGATTTATTACAAAAAGTCAAAATCGACCAAAAGTGCAGATAGCACCTTGATGCTCTAAGGGGTCGATTTGTAGTCTTCTAGAAGGTGTAGCGCGTCTTCTGATTTAGAGGTATGAAATGAAAAAGTAAATAGTTAAATGCTGGACTATTTTGTTTTTAAAATACCCGATAACTTTGTTAAAGATTGTTTTGGTTTAAACAAATTATATTTTTCAAAAGTTTTAACATTACATAAGTTTATGTAATTGTATAAAACATATAATAGGATTAAAATGAAAGCACAACTGCTTATAGAATTCCTTTCCTTAGGATGGTAATTTGTAATTTACATAATAATGACGTTTTTTTTAAAGTTGCTAATTTTAAATTTAAATCACACATACTAGTAGCAAAACAAATCTAAGAAGAGTGTTGATAGTTTGGGGGGAAAATGAATCTCTGGATAACAAAGGACGGCGACCATGGAGAGATTCTAGAGATCTACCGAAGGATCTTTATTAGAACAATATTGATTTTTAAAATTAATAATGCGGCATATAAGTAAAAAGTCACATGGGTATTCTTCTAAAAGGTGTAGCGCGTCTTCTGATTTAGGGGGAAGTATGAAATGAAAACGAAAGTCGTTGGATGCTGGAATATTTTGTTTTTGAAATACCCGATAACTTTGTTAAAGACTGTTTCGATAGATATGTCTAAAATGTTTGTCTTTATTTTTGATGTACACCATTAAGTTGAATACATTTCAATGTGTGTACCTAATTTCTTGCAACTAATTGTAGAACATTAAGCAAAGTACATAATTAGATTTATTTAGTCTCGATTTGTTCTGTAACGATTTGTTCTCAATATGAAGTTCCTTACGTCAGTATGTTTTAACGCATTTAAACGGGGTAATTAAACAGAACTAGTATTAGGTTAAATGCATATTTACTGATGATGCAAACAATTGTACAGATTCATGTGATGGGTCAATTAATACGTAAAATAAAAACACAAATCAACTCATAAAGATCGTTTTCTTGCGTTTAAGATTATTCAAATCTCAAATACTTTACATTTCCTCCTAAATTTAATTTTAAATTGTGAACTTAAAATACTAAGCTATGGAATATTAATCATGTAGTGCTCGATCAAAACAATAGTTGTAAGAATACCTATGACAATTATGTTATAGCTTACCTCGTCTCCAGCGCACCTTGTTGAAGTCAGACAGTCTGACACATTTCTAATATTGGTACAGGAATAACACTTCAATGCCCCTGAAATACATATTATTTGAGTTATAATATAATCAACAACATGAACACACACATAGCATAATACAAATGACAAAATCTACAATATGAACACACACATAACATAATACAAATGACAAAATCAACAACATGAACACACACATATCATAATACAACTGACAAAATCTACAACATGAACACACACATAACATAATACAAATGACAAAATCAACAACATGAACACACACATAGCATAATACAACTGACAAAATCTACAACATGAACACACACATAACATAATACAAATGACAAAATCTACAACATGAACACACACATAACATAATACAAATGACGAAATCTACAACATGAACACACACATATCATAATACAAATGACGAAATCAACAACATGAACGCACACATAGCATAATACAAATGGCGAAATCAACAACATGAACACACACATACCATAATACAACTGACAAAATATACAACATGAACACACACATAGCATAATACAAATGACAAAATCAACAACATGAACACACACATAGCATAATACAAATGACAAAATCAACAACATGAACACACACATATCATAATACAAATGACAAAATCTACAACATGACAACACACATAGCATAATACAAATGACAAAATCTACAACAAGAAGACACGCATAACATAATACAAATTACAAAACAACATGAACACACACATAGCATAATACAAATGACAAAATCTACAACATGAACACACACATAACATAACGCAAATGGCAATAGGTTAAAGGAATGTTGAAAAGAACAACTAACAAAATGGTCGAAGGCAATATATCGAATCAAGAGATGTTTGCCATCTGATGGTCCCAGGGATAGTGAACTGATTAAAATCCAGTTGATCTTAAATTACTCTCAAAGTTTGTTACGGTGTAATATCTATAATGATGTGGTTTGATGATGTTCATTTAGTTTATCTTTTGACATCTCAGAAAGACTGAGCTTATCTTAAAATACTCGCAAATATCTTCAATTTAATACCCAGTATGACACAGTTTGAAGATTCCATTTTTACACCATGTTCTGGGCACTCACGTGGATTGGCGTCTCAGAATTATTTAAAACCTGCTTAACTTAAAAAATCATTTAGACATCAATTTAAACCCTGAATTTGATGATGTTACATTTTTAACACTTGAGGCTACCTACTCTTGGGCCCCAGGGCCAGACATTGAAATAAAGCATATGATAAGGTTTCCTTTCCGTTGAACGCCCACGCCTCAAGATACGCACACACATGTACGCACGCACGCACACACGAACGCACAAACATCACTTCCCCCTCCCCCCCCCCTTACCACACCTTTTGGATACTGGCATCTCTGAAATGTCCTTGTTACAAAACGTTGTAAACATTATTTGAATAATGCTATGCTTATAAATTTTCTTGTACGCCATCTGTTGTTATTCGTTCATAATCCATGAAAATGATTGTCGAGAATTCGGAAAGGTCTTGCTGCAAGCCAGATATGAGTGAATGCATATCCCTTAATTTTAGCAGAAATAACACTGATTTTCTTCATTTTGTTTACGGAAATGTTATAATATCTTTTAAATGTCGTAATTATTCTCATAGTATTAACAGATTAATATGTTTTCATCTTTTTTTTACAAATTACAAATTTTGCACAATGTTTAGTGAAAATATTGATCATTCAAAAACGCTATTTCAGACGACTGCCCTTCCATTTAATGTCCATTTATCATTAAATTATTTTTACACGTTAGCTTAAAATGTTTTATTTCTAAGACAATGCCTTTTAATCTACCATGCTTAAATTCTGAATCTTGTAATGCACAGATATAACTGGTAATGTATGAAAAATTTCAAAGGTCTTCGACAAGTACTTAAAGAGAAACAGGCATTTAAAAAAGTAACAATTAACATATCTGAAAAAACTCAGGACGAAAATGCCTCAGTATGTATAAGTGATGTGTATGAAATGTTCCACAACTTTCGTCACACAAAAGATACATAATTCATTTTACCATCAATGGAATGGTATTGAAACTTTCTTTCATTTTCTACCAAACAACAACACAATGAGCACATAATTGTTAAAACGCGTTAGTGACAGAACTTATTGAATTACCCTCGTAGTAAAAAGGTGGATGCAGTTACAAGTATTGAATTATTCGTCAGTCCGGATATTTTGTTAAAAGCGGGTATAATTAAGAATATATATCGGAATAATAAAAACTAGCTGAATACCACGCTCATTATTTCATTTTTTTTTCTTAATATTTACATGAGCAGATGCAATTAATGTTGTTGTTTTTCGGAGGGTGGGATGGGCGCGTGAGATCCAATCAATGTTTTACACTCTTCCGTCCTATAAGTTCGGTTATAAAATTCGGTTATAAAATAAAAAGCATCGTACCCGCAGCATCGACCAAGACAGCAGACAGGACAAATAGCCGTAGATATATACCTGTAATCAAAACACGAAATATTGCATTGTAATGTGTGCGTTCTATAAGGAGCTAAATATAATCGAGTTTACGGTATCGGCTGATTCACATCAAGCATGTGTGAATACGAAACACCGCCAAGACAATTTATAAAGATATTGTTTCAACTTGAGAATGAGATTTTAGTAATGTACTATTTAAAAACAAAAATGGTTAATGCATGATGTTCTGTAGAAATATTACATGTAATGTACTAGTATTTAAATACGTTTTACAATTATTACGATGAATATTGTAACATTACGATGAATATTGCAAAGTAACTTATTATTGAATCACCTACCTTGGTGCATTATGCAAGTCTCTGTCTGAACTATCTATATTTTGGGAGATTATGGAAGAAATATACCGACTTTGCGATGTGTATTTGAACTAGTTGATAAGGATATTCAGATGTTGCATTCACATGACTAAACACAAAGGTTACTAAATACATACAAGGACCAACAGTTACTAGATCGTGATATTTTATATCTACCTTCGCGGATCTTTTTCACACGTTAAACAGTCTTGTTTGTGCCCCAAAGCAAAAGTCATCAACTTATCCTATAGCAATCGTACAAAACAATCGTGCAGCAGCCAAACTTTGAAAGTACTGAATGAATTTTGATGAAACTCCACACAAACGTTAAGTACAATGAGTACATGTCAAATGATTGCAATTATGTTTCGGTGATAACTCCTAAACACTTAAAGAACTATATTTAGAGGTCAGATGTTAAATGGTAGTTTCGTGGCTGTAACTCACAGAGGGATGGTAGTTTCGTGGCTGTAACTCATAGAGGGACTTCGATCACTAACTATATCTTAACTATGGTCGTTGATCTGCGCATGTCTAGTAAATGAGTAATGCGAACTTACTCTAGTTACACTATAGTTTTACGCGGCATAGTTTAAAACCTGGAATGTGTTTACTTTATCATATAAATATATGTCAATCCAAAATTAACAACTAAAACTAGAATAAATACAGGCACACGAACAAATGTGTGATATATAGAGTCTAGTCTCAGCGAGTTGGTTACCAATTGAATACAGGCACATGAACAAATATGTTATAGTCTATATAGAGTCTAGTCTCAGCGAGTTGGTTACCAACTGACTTTCATACAACACCGAGATGGGCTAAGCCCATCGAGGTTTTTAAATAAGGCCATACCGAGTTTTTTCTATCTTTAGCGGGTCATCCTGCATAACACATCTAATGAAAACAAACATTTCTCCTCCGGTTGAAAGAGTCATCCTGCATAACAAATAAAAATATACTGTAAATAAACATTTCTCCTCTGGCTGATGCAGTCATACTTCAAAACAAATATACTGAGAAAAACAACGTTGCTTTCTCGAAACCTGCCTACCAGGCAAGAACAAAGAAACGAACAGTCGATTTGGCTCACGTTTATTTCACTTCTATTTCTTGACTTCCGCATTCCGCATTCCCAATCCGCATTCCTAATTCCGTATTCCGCATTCCGAATTCCGCATTTAGAAGTAGGTAGTAAGATAATAATAATAATAAAGTTTATAGGCATAAATGACCAGTCAAAATGATAAGAAAAAGAGCTATTGTTTATTGTTTGCTAGAGTTAGACTATAATAATAATAATAATAATAATAATAATATATGCGTGCATGTGCATGTATGTGTGTTGTGAAATCACAGTGTTACTGTTAAAGATGCAATTACTTCTCACATTTTATATTTATTTATAACCATGTAAGATAAAAGTGTATGAATATTGCCAGTGACACGATCGTTGTATTTTTATATAAACCACATATTTTAAATTAAATTCCCTATAAGCTGAGTATGCGTGCATCCTTTGTATAAATACACCATAAACGTATATACTATTATACCCTATAAATATACACAAACTCCTACTCTTATACCCTATAAATATACACAAACTCCTACTCGAGTATCTGTTAATTGAATTGGGTTTTACGGCGCACCATCACATGAAAGGTTATATATATTCCACGTTTGCATACGCGGTGTCATGATGAAGACATTGAATGAGCATGATATAAATGACAAAATGAACATGAAGGGGGTTCCTACCCCTCTGCCTCTAGCGGGATTTGCAGTGGTTCTATTCTACCCCGGCAACCACATGTGCACGGGGAGAGTATCTGTTAATTCTTTGTATATACATACTATAAACTTCAATATAAAAAAATAGATTTTCAAAAATACTCTTATTTAGTATTAGTGCAAATATGAAAAAAAACATTATTATGGAATGCGGAATTCGGAATGCGGAATGCGGAATTCGGAATTCAGAAGTCAGGAAATATTTTATTGGTATGTGTGTGTGTGGTGTATACCACTAGCGGATCCAGGTTGGAGTATAAATTCAGAGTGGATCACTAGCGGATCCAGAGGGAAGGCCGTGTGAAGGGCCGGACTGAGATTTTATAAATTACATAAAATATTAAGTTTTTTAAAGTTTGGACACACTCTGGACCTTCCCCTGGACTCCCCCTAGACACCCAATCCAGAAAAAAATGAAAAGAAACATGTGTTGTAGTTTTCTTGTTATTGTGAAAACTTATGCTCCCCCTCGAGGTAAAATCCTGGATCCGCGTATGAACTTTCGGATATAAGATTACAGTTAATTCGTACCAATTAGATTTTAAGAGAGCATGCGCGTAACTGGACTTACGCACCTATGCAAGTGCGTACAATTATTTGTCAATGTCCGAAAAAATAAAAATCGAAAAAATGCGAAAAACGCAATAAAATCTGAAGAGGATGGGATGAGTTGTATTAAAGTTCCGTATGCCGTACCTAATTTAATTTTGTCTTCTGATTTCAATGTGTACTAAAATAGCAGTCAAAATAAGCCGACTGCGCCCTTATATTTTATATTGAACTTTATAGTGTGCCAAGGATCAACAGATACTCAAATTGGAGTTTGTGTATATTTATGGCATATAATAGTATACACGTTTACAAAGGATCAACAGGAATATTTCGATTTTATCACATAACTTACGGTGTGGGAGTGGAATAACACCATTCTATATTTTCGATATACTACTAGTTATATAAGCATGAAAATAAGCCTAGTATGCGTTGTCAAAAAAATATCGATAATGACTATGATCCAATTCCCACGGTTTATGTCGGTTTCGCGTGTCAAAACGACAGGCAAAATGCAATAAAAGTCGATATGTATGTTATGATAAATAGAATCTAACATTCGTTCTTGTTCATTATTGAATTTATTAAACTCGTTAGCAAAAATGATATTATGCTCGGCAATAGCCTCGCATTATATCATTTTGCCAATTCGTTTAATAAATTCAATAATGAATGAGTACTCATGTAAGTAAGATCCTCTGTATATAGAATTTAATTTAAGGTTATGGATTTTATATTATAAAAAATACAACATTCCTGGTCACTGGCAATATTCAAACATCTTTATATTACACTATTATTAAATATAAAATGTGAGAAGTAAATGCATCTTTAACATTGTCATTTCACAAAACACATACATGCACGTGCACGCATACATTATTATTAATACTATTATTATTATCATTATTAGTATTATTATTTTCATTATCATTATCATTATCATTACTATTATTGTGGTTGTGGTAGTGGTAGTATAGTAGTAGTAGAAGTAGTAGTAGTTGTTGTAGATATAGTAGAAGTAGTAGTAGTAGTAGTAGTATTTTACTCGTACTACTTATTTACTACCTACTTATTAATGCGGAATTCGGAATCCGGAATGCGAAATTCGGAAGTGAAGAAATAGAAATGAAGTTAATGTGAGCCAAATGTACGATGTTCCGTTAGGGCCATCGTACCATCGAGCATCGACCTTTACAAGTCGATGCGTGATGGTACGATGACGCGATGGTACGATGGCGATGACGCGATCAATCGCGTCATCGCCATCGTACCATCGCGTCATCGTACCATCGCGTTTAAAGTCGATGGTACGATGGCGATGGTACGATGGCGATGACCATCGCGTCATCGCCATCGTACAATCGTCATCGTACCATCGCCAGCGTACCATCGTGCCATCGCCATCTTACCATCGCGCATCGACTTGTAAAGGTCGATGCGCGATGGTACGATGGACTTTACGGAACACCGTACAAATGGGCCATCGTAAAAAAACAGCTGTATTGTTCATCTTTATTTGGACGTTTTTCAACCGACACCATATTCAAACAACAAAAAAAGTTATAATGATACTCATGTAGTAAGATTTTTGTTTATTCCAATTAGGAATTGATGTAGTTGATCAAGTTGTTCATTCCCTGGTCATTTTATAGCTTGTTTGCGTTGTCGTCGACGTGGAAATACGTTTCCGATGGTTTCCATATGAATGTCAAAAATGTTTTGTTTTGTTTGGCCCAGACATTCAAAAACTTACCAGCCCAATGACGCTAAACATAGAAAAAGAACGTGTTAGGCACTAATAAGCTGTGACAAACTCTATTTATTTTTGTGTAGTATGGTGCTCTTCCATTAATTTATCGGACGTTATAGTATGGTAAATCTCCGCCCTTTGTCTGTATTGAATTAAAAAATTTAATGCTATGCATTCATCAAAGGCAATTCCACCGACCATGCTACGGACGAGGAAAAACTAGTGCACTCAGCGGGGTTTGAACTCAGAACGACTGCATGTAAAGCCATACCTACCGCTATCGCTCTGCGGCGAGACAGTAGTACCTATTGACATACACCCAATTGAGTATTACTACACTAAAATGCTATCATATTGTGCACTGTCTTTGTTAGTTTGCGTACATGTATCTGCCATGTACATAATTATGTCAATGTTGGTGTGTGTGTGCGCGCGCGTGTGTGTTTGTGTGCGTGTGTGATAGTCTGCGTGTGCCAGTCTGTGTGTGTGTGGTTAGAGGTTATAATACCAATAGGTTAGAACATGTCAGATATATTACATTGTGTTCCCATGCTTTCCTGATAGCCTTGCAATGTAAAATAAGCATATTTCACATGTTTTCATTCCAATTTTCTTCCAGATTCATTCCATATTTTATCCTATACTCAGTACATGTGTCACAGACTAAATTATGGAATGGGAACTTTATACTAGAATGGAATGGAATGCGATTGTAATCAAAGGCTCATTCCATTCCAATTCCATTTCATCCCAGGTTTTAGACTATGCCGATACATGGTGCATTTAAACCATACGTTTTTTACCTCGACACCGGCAACTCAATTTCTCAAATAATTCGCTGTAAACAGTTAATTGTTGTTGCAATTGCATACATGTATCGCTTAACTGACTACATACAAATAACACATTTATAACTCAAGTCAAATGTCTATAAATGCCGAAGATACAACAAAGTTAGTTGCAAATTTGTGAAAGTTTATTTTTGTCCGCCATGTTTGAACCAGAGCAACCATCCCCTTGCCGTGGGTTGAACTATAGTAGATTGATGACGTCATTGTGTATTCGATCTGACCATAGTTATACTACGGCTACTATGGTTCGTGATCGAAGTCACTCATAATCTACTGATTTTGGAATAACTGGGCAGATATGTACCCTGTGATGAGAAGGTGTGAACCTAGTCAGTACCTGAAAGGTCAATGTTGCACTTAGATTTCGAAGATCAAAAAGGAAGTTTGCGGCATTTTAATTGTATTTAGGTCTGCGCCTTTTTATGGTTATGTTAAGAATTTACGTTCACAAATTTACGCACGAAAATAGCAAAAGGTTAATAATAATACGATAAAACATTTATAACTTTACTTTATTTATTGGGTTGGGAGGCGGGGAGCAGGTTGAGGTTGGAAAAGATAATTTGAAAATAAAATAATATGGGATGTGGTGGTGTGGTTTGAGGGTATATCTCTGGCATTAGTGTCTGACATTATATTTAGTATAAACAAGAGATACACATATGGGTATTATATTTCATAATTTAACAGTTCAGTGTTTTGATAGTAAGCTTATTTGGTTGTTTTTTGAGGATCTGCAGTAGTATGCATAGTGTTTTTTCTTTGTAAGGATGATCTGGATTAATTTGATTGTTATATGTTCCAAAGATAATAGAATTTTCTTAAAGAGTAATTTCTATATCATGTAGTGAGCAGCCAATCTTTCACATGTTTAAGTTTACTTAGTATATTTTGTTGTTTTCTGCCATTCCCATTTTGTATGTATAATTTTCTAGAGGCAGTTAAACAGATTGTTCTAGAGGCAGTTAAACAGATTGTTCTAGAGGCAGTTAAACATTGTTCTAGAGGCAGTTAAACAGATTGTTCTTGAGGCAGTTAAACATTGTTCTAGAGGCAGTTAAACATATTGTTCTAGAGACAGTTAAACAGATTGTTCTAGAGGCAGTTAAACATTGTTCAAGAGGCAGTTAAACAGATAGATCTAGAGACAGTTAAACAGATTGTTCTAGAGGCAGTTAAACAGATTGTTCTAGAGGCAGTTAAACATATTGTTCTAGAGGCAGTTAAACATTGTTCTAGAGGCAGTTAAACAGATTGTTCTAGAGGCAATTAAACAGATTGTTCTAGAGGCAGTTAAACATTGTTCTAAAGGCAGTTACACAGATTGTTCTAGGGGCAGTTAAACATTGTTCTAGAGGCGGTTAAACACATTGTTCTAGAGGCAGTTAAACAGATTGTTCTAGAGGCAGTTAAACACATTGTTCTAGAGGCGGTTAAGTATATTGTTCTAGAGGCAGTTAAACAGATTGTTCTAGAGGCAGTTAAACATTGTTCTAGAGGTAGTTAAACATTGTTCTAGAGGCAGTTAAACAAATTGTTCTAGAGGCAGCTAGAGGCAGTTAAACAGATTGTTCATGAGGCAGTTAAACAGATTGTTCTAGAGGCAGTTAAACAGATTTTTCTAAAGGCAGTTAAACAGACAGATTGTACTAGAGGCGGTTAAACATTGTTCTAGAGGCAGTTAAACATTGTTCTAGAGGCAGTTAAACAGATTGTTCTAAGGGCAGTTAAACAGATGGTTCTAGAGGCAGTTAAACAGATTGTTCTAGAGGCAGTTAACATAGTGTTCTAGAGGCAGTTAAACAGATTGTTCTAGAGGCGGTTAAGCATATTGTTCTAGAGGCAGTTAAACAGATTGTTCTAGAGGCAGTTAAAGAGAAAGAACAAGTGAAATTTCAAGAATTTTTATATAATGTGTATGGAACTATTTTTTTCTAGGTTTATGCGTGTCTGGAACCATTGCTATGTAGTATCTTCGTGTTTTTTTAAATAGCTATTGATTCCATCCATTATATAAAACGTTGGGCGTGACAGGTCTATGTTTCAAGGCTGGGGCCAGGATAATATTGGAACATTTGACTTTAAAACACCTTTCCAAATGAGGATTGAAATAATATTTATCATTTCTTGTTCATACATAACTCAGCACCAAGATAATTTGTGTATATCTAATACAATTTTAAGATATTCCCAAATGTTTTTCCTCTAACAGTAAATTTCAAATCCATGTTGCGTTTAAGGCTGATATAAATGCAGAGACATTCGCCATTCGCAATCCATCTTCTTTATAGTCCATACATAATACAGTGTTTTAATTCGTGATTTAACTAGCTATAAGAAGTGAAACAACAACATGTTTATTGTATTAACAACTTTATCTTTTCGATAAGGTTAGGATAAAATAAGTGATTAAGTGAAGGTAAAATGAGTGATTTCACAACTGTAATTTTTCCAACGAAGGTCAGTTATCTACATTACCAACCACTTATTTGTGTCGTCATAGCTATTAGTTTGTCATTGTAACTTAAGTCATTAATTTGTGTAAGATATGTGTCGAATGTCGTTTACCCCATATTAATTTCCATTAAGTTTGTTTTTTATTCAATGTGCGATATATTTCATTTAGACTGTAGTAGTATAGAAACTGGGGGTTTTGACGCAGTTTTCCCCTCGGGGGGACAGTTTTTCCTCGGCACCTCTCCATGACAAGATGGTAGATTTTCGTGTTACAGCATGAATAACAAGATAAAATTACAATCCGAGGTGATGCTGTGTTAACAACCCCCCCCCCCCACCCCCGCCCCCCTCGATAAAAACTCCCCCAAAAACCCCAGTTTCTATACTACTCGTAGGATAATTGATAATATGGTGTGTTACTCCACTTATCTCCGTCTGTGGCGGATTTCGTGATATCCCAGTATTCTTGATTTGATGATATCTCAGTATTCATGATTTGATGATATATCGATATCTCTGATTTGCTGTTATCTCAGTATTTTTGATTTGAAGATATTCTGGTATTCTTGATTTGATGATTAGTCAATAATCTTTTTTATTATTTATTTCTTTTTTTCATTACTTACTTTTATTTATTTATTTATTTATTTATTGATTTATTACTTACTCACTTACTTACTTACTTACTTACTATCTATCTTATCTTATCTTCTTATCTAACCTTATCTGATCTTATCTTATCTTATCTTATCTTATCTTAAATTTGTATCGACTTGACGGTTATTTTTGCATTAGTCAATAATCTTTTTTATTATTTATTTCTTTTTTACTTACTTACTTACTTACTTACTTACTTTACTTACTTACGTACTTACTTACTTACTTACTTACTTACTTACTTACTTACTTACTTACTTACTTACTTACTTACTTACTTACTTACTTACTTACTTACTTACTTACTTACTTACTTACTTACTTACTTACTTACTTACTGACTGACTGACTGACTGACTGACTGACTGACTGACTGACTGACTGACTGACTGACTTACTTACTTACTTACTTACTTATCTTATCTTATCTTATCTTATCTTATCTTAAATCTATCTATCTATCTATCTATCTATCTATCTATCTATCTATCTATCTATCTATCTATCTATCTATCTATCTATCTTATCTTATCTTATCGTATCATCTTATGTTTCTTGTGATTGTGATGTGATGTAATGTTGTGTTGTGTTGTGTTGTGTTGTGGTGTTGTTGTTGTTGTTGTTGTTTTTGTTGTTTTTGTTGTTTTTGTTGTTGTTGTAAGAAGTAAATAGATATTAAATAATGTTAAATTAATAGTTATGAAACTTACCTATTTGGTCGGTATCCTGAAGATTTTTTCTGCATCCAGACCTCGCATTACATGCGCTGTGGTCCGAGTGGGAACAAAGTTTACTACCAATGTGCATGCCAATCACTTTCTTTAGATTTGTCTGCATCTCTATGATCGTAGTGCTGACTTGAGTGGCTGGCTGCATTGGAGTTGTCTCCCCTGCTGACTTCAGACTGTTGTTATATTGGGAGTCTACCCCACCCGGAATTGAGGCGTCTCTTTCAAACCCACACGCGACGTTGTTTTCTCGGACTTGCTGTCTTGCACGGTTGAAACTAGCAAATGCAAACTCCGAAACTTTGTCAGCAGCAATGTTGCTATGGCTTTGCATAGATGAGTAAGATGGTGGTGGAATTTTCAGGCATGTCATCAAGTACCGAAAGTCGTTTGGGCCAGATTTTGTGTCCATTAACCCCACTGCTACTGACAGATTTATGTCGGCAACCTTTGGTCCTGCTCGATTGGTGTTCACCGTTTCATAAAGCTTATGTTCTTTGCCAACGAACCCACATTTAAGACATTTCAGTCTCTCGCACCACCCTAACCCCATTTGCTTATCAAATTTCAGGTGCCATCCCAGGATCTGTGATCAGAGTATGTTTCAAAGAACATGTCAGCAGTCTTCCCAAGGTGAAAGATACGGTATGTACGCAGTTCATTTTTATCACTTTCAGCTTAAGCACTATCCATAAGTGCTTGCTCTTTAGGCGTTTTGGCAGCCTGGCTTGGTCTCAAGGTCATTGTTGCTGGAATCTTCTAATCTAAAGCTCCACACAGTAGCACATTTGATTTTTTATCCTGAGTTAGGAGACTATCATGCACGTCTTTAGTCAGTCTCTTAATGGTCACTGTCCGCTTGTCATCAGACCACCTGCCTGAAAGTGGTTTAAATCTATTTTGGTCGACTCCCTTCTTAAAGTGTGATATTTTATGTTTCATTATTCCAAGTACACTCCTTTTTATAAATAGTAAACTTGCTTCCTAGCTAGCTCTGTTCTGTAATAATCTCTTTTCAAAGACAAACTCCATTTACTCCCTGAATAACATACTATGATACTAAATGATGACATCATGAAGATGACGTCATGAAGATGACGTTACGTTTTGGCGTAAAAATCTAACCATATTAGGTTTGCAAGGTTTAGGATTTCATCAATCCAGCTTAGCCATCCACTACAATTACAAGTAAGCTGATCTACCAACAATGAAGTTTCTTTGGAAGCAGAAATGATAAGTCAAAGATTGTGTACTGTTCGAATAATAAAGCATTTATTCAAGAAACCAATAAATTGCCATATAAGGGCATGCATTTTGACACTTGAATAAGGTAATATTACATAAACAGTAAATTTGATACAATGCATTTTCAAGTCGTCCGAAACTGACTTCAAGCAAATGTGACTGGCTTGTTAAAAATAATCACCAAGTAAAGTCATTTTATGTTCGTCAATATTGTTACTTTGTTTGATAAAGTTTTGAGTCTTATGTCAAAAAAATAATTCAGTTAAAGGTCTCACTACAGAATTACCTCCCTTGGACATGACGGTAGGAAGATTCCTACACCGTAAAAAACTAGGGCTGTGTTACTCGGTTTGCTCTGAACTTGGAAATGTGCAATGATTCTCTTATTTCTGCCTTCAGGCGACAAGATTGGAACATGACTTCTGCCAAGTTTGGATGCCACTGGGTGATTTTCGAGGAAGATATGATAATTTGAAAATAGGTAGGAATATAGTTGAATTATCAGTGAAATTGAGCGAGTTTTGAGGGGTGCTGAAAAAGGTTGGAATTCAATTTATTTTAATCTGGTCAACTTTTGATGTTTTGTGGATATTCTGAGCTTCAGAGGAAGGTTTGCAGATTGAGGGGAGATTTAAAGACCAATGAACATTTTAAAGTATGTTCGCAGTGGTCCACAAGTGACCATTTCTACATATATTATATAGTGTTGATTAATTCACTAGTGAGACGTTGACTAGACATGTTACATGTATACCAACACATGAGTGCTTGTCTAGACATGTTACATGTATACCAACACAGGAGTTCTTGACTAGACGTGTTACATGTATACATGTACAAGAGTGCTAGTCTAGACAAGTTACATGTAAACCAACATATGAGTGCTTGTCTAGACATATTACATGTATACCAACACATGAGTGCTTGTCTAGACATGTTACATGTATACCAACACAAGAGTGCTTGTCTAGACATGTTACATATATACCAACACAGGAGTGCTTGACTAGACGTGTTACGTGTATACCTGTACAGGAGTGCTTGTCTAGACATGATACATGTATACATGGACATGAGTGCTTGTCTAGACATGTTACATGTAAACCAGGACATGAGTGATTGTCTATACATGTTACATGTATACATGGACAGGAGTGCTTGTCTAGACATGTTACATGTATACCTGGACAGGAGTGCTTGTTACATATATCTTTGTCCATATTGGTTCCGTCGCAAGACTTGCCGAACCTAGTCGGAGATGGATTACTACATGTCCTAGGAGATGGATTACTACATGTCCTAGTCCTAGATCTTAGTCCTCCGTCACACGTTGCCGAGCAACTACCCCATGCCTGTGAAATTAGATGGGCATACAGCGATTTCAATGTTCATGCCAATGTAGACTATTTTCAGGTAGTAAATACATAACATCATCAAACAAAATTGCCCCTTAACCATTACAATATTACGTGTTGATGAAATGAATCGCTACAAATGGTACATAGATGACGTAAAACGTACGTTCACGACATAACTTGTTTAACTTCTGATTTCGTGGATTTGCTCTCACATCGTCCATAATATCAGATTTATTAATCGTCTAGTTAACATGGTAATGGATTAAGTTTTAATAAATGATCAGCACAATTTCACTATTTATAAAACATTGATAATTTGTATAAAGCATTATTTAAGGCTCTTTAAAATATTAACTGTACATTTTATTATAATTTTTCCACATATAATGCGTTTTGTTAAATCAATACATGTAAATTTGGTCGTATCATAATGACATACATTGTAATGAATAACTTTTGACATACAGTTTGCGTTCATATCATTAATGGCTCATTCTTCACATTGCATGTTGATTAATGAATCCAGTAGTGTATATATGTTGTTTTTACTATAAACCTGCTTCAAACAAAAAGGAGATCTAACGCAAACAGGGGCACAATTCAGCAGCCTCATATGTATAGAGTCTCTATGTATGCACACTCGCAACAACAACAGCACTCATGTAGCATACCTGGACATTCCTTTATCGTACAGTTGGAATAATCTAATATTTCAATATGCTTTGTAGGCTGTTTACACAAACAACAACACTTCTGTAGCATACCTGGACATTCCGTTATCGTACAGTTGGAATAATCTTGTATGTCAATATGCTATGTAGGCTGTTTACTCAAACAACAACACTCCTGTAGCATATCTGGATATTCCGTTATCGTACAGTTGGAATATTCTAATATGTCAATATGCTATGTAGGCTGTTTACTCAAACAACAACACTCCTGTAGCATACCTGGACAGTCCGTTATCGTACAGTTGGAATAATCCTATATGTCAATATGCTATATAGGCTGTTTACTCAAACAACAACACTCCTGTAGCACACCTGGAGTAGCAGTTCGACGCAAGTCGGAACACAGGCGGTAACAGAACAGTCGATTCCACCTCAAGTAGGAATTCTTGAGTTGTAGACCGTAACCTGGATGATGTAGCCGTTCAGAGACAGAGGTTAAACGTTTCCTTTGAGATAACCAGGACCATCACCCGAGTGACAGTTTCCGGAATCATGGCGAACAGGCGAGTCCGACTACACTCGAGGATACCAGTCGCTCAGCCCACGACAATGATCAGTCACCAAGAATCAGCCCAAGGAGACCAATAAGACAGAGACGACCATCCGACCGATTCGGAGAGTGGGCGTACTCAAATCATTAGGATTGTTTCATTGACAGATTTCATTTCCCTCCGAGGTTGTCTAAGTAATAGTTATTATGACGCAGTTACGGGATACAGTGTTATTTCTTGTCGGTTAGCGCCTCTTAATGCAAATTGAGGAAGCGATAAACATACCGCTTAATGAAATGCATTTTTCTTTTCAGGTGACCGAATATATTTCATTAAATTCTTCAGAGGATGATTTATTTGGTTCATTACTACAAAGTTTGTTATTTTTCAGAGCAAATCAGAATAAATTCACATTTGTTTTGTAGGTGGTTTTAATAATGCCATAATTTTCATTTGCCTTTTTTATTCGTATGTATTTTAATCTTTTGCCATTTGTATGTATATGTATTTGAATAGTTTAGATCGATTATCCGGAATATGGTTGGATTCAGTCCAGACAACCAGATGTTTTTTTCGCATAATGTGTGTTAGGGGCAGTAACTACCCTGTATGTAGAGAGATGAAGGTAGTATGAGTTGTTCCCCTTTGAGCAGTAATCATTGATAATTTGTATTCAGTGTCTTCAGATGCTATGGTCACTGGAGATACCAGGAGGTATTTTAAGAGTGAGGGGGAATGTATAACATGGTGTTTATAAAGTGTTTTATCCTTAATATCAGTTGTATTTGTGCTTTATAGGATAAGCTGGCAAGTCTGGTGGTGAACTTTGTTGCGTACTGTGTTGCGTACTGTTTTGTGTTTATTGTGAGTGTACGGTTTGGCGTGTTTAGCGATGTATGAGAGGTTCTCACTGCACGCTCGTGATTTATATCCCATAATCCCTAAATGGCGCTAAAACTACTAACTCCCGCCTTCCTTTTCTGTAAACAAAGGCATTCTATATCTATCTTTGAGAGAGTAAGGTCGCGAGACCAAACTTGGAGTGTAGTAAATAAAAATAGTTAGCTCTTACCTACTTACTTATAAGCAAATAAGTTACAGTAATGATTTACTGAAGACTGTGTTTTTATATTTTTTATGAAATGTGATTTGATGGATTTGTTGAATTGAGCCGTTTAGCAATCTGATAGATTTTTACCTAGTTTTACCAATTATTGTTTCCTATGTTTCAGGCTCAAATCGTAGTCTATACTACTGATATGGTTAAGTCGTATATTGCGACGCCTGCCTGGAAATAAATTATTTGTAACATGGGCAGTATTGTCAAGTCTGAATACCCCGAAAGAATCCTTGTGACCAGTGGTGAAAAAATCGTTCCTCAACCGGGACTCGAACCGAGGGTCTCTGGTTTACCGTACCAGCGCTCTTCCAACTGAGCTATCGAGGACATACGGTTAGGAATCGATTATTCACAATTTTCCTGTACCCGATTACATACACCCCCACCAGACTGAAATTAGTCCCTAAATTTCTAATTATACAGGAGAAGCACTGCTGGTGTTTCTCTGGATGCTCCCGGACGAGCCCCCAAATATAACAGGTGGTGAAAAAATCGTTCCTCAACCTGGACTCAAACCCAGGATCTCTGGTTTACTGTACCAGCGCTCTATCAACTGAGCTATCGAGGACATACGGGTAAGAATCGATTATTCACCATTAACCTGTACCTGGTTACATACATTGATGAATTGTGACACGGGCATTGCAATATATATATATATTATATAAGATCAAAAGTCATTGAGCTGGTAGATACATAGAAAACAGATCACAAAGAAATTCTTCTAAAGTGACTTTTATGTATAAACATACTTGAATAATATATCGTACATTGCATGAAGAAAACACGTAAACAAGTTCTCTCTGTCGATTCTTGCGAATGGCGAGAGGTATTCAGTACTGGTTCTACCAAGAAATAGGATGAAGATCTGCCTAAACATCGACCGTTATACATAGCATAGCATTTGCTGAATAATGACGGCAAGCACCAAACAAACAAGACAAACAAGCAAATCGGAGAAAAAAAGCTACTTGCAAAAAAATATATATCAACCTGATATTTACCAAGTTTATCGGTACAGATACAGTTATTGCCACACGTTTGTCCGAAATTCACTGATAAACTGTTTTTATATAAACTATAGGAAACCCCTTACGTTACCAAAAAACCGGCTGGGTACCGTATGTGAGGTGACTGGAACCCTATGTATTCATATCGCGGTTAGGTTAATGAGTCGAATTTGAACAATAACGTCCCAATATATGCGAAGGTGGAGGTAAACTCATGTCTTCGACATAAAGGGGATGGGGCGTAAGTATCACCGGCTGCCCTAGCTGCCTCGCTGACCCTGCAAACATTGCAGTAAACCCCAGAAATAATAACTTTAACGTGCACATTTCTCATGTTTACCCAACAAGCTATTCAATTGGCTATAACTACCTCAATATAAATTAGATAGCTTTTGAAATATCCTATTGAAATTTGAAGAAGGACATTCTGAAATAACTGATCAACATTTCTGATTATAGTATGAATTGGAGTATGAAATATTTACGAGTGTACTTAACAGACGAATATCAACATGTCTGATTATAGTATGAATTGGAGTATGAAATATTTACGAGTATACTTAACAGACGAATATCTAAATGTCTGATTATAGTATGAATTGGAGTATGAAATATTTACGAGTATACTCGACATACGAATATCAACATATCTGATTATAGTATGAATTGGAGTATGAAATATTTACGAGTATACTTAACAGACGAATATCAACATGTCTGATTATAGTATGAATTGGAGTATGAAATATTTACGAGTATACTTAACAGACGAATATCAACATGTCTGATTATAGTGTGAATTGGAGTATGAAATATTTACGAGTATAATTAACAGACGAATATCTAAATGTCTGATTATAGTATGAATTGGAGTATGAAATATTTACGAGTATAATTAACAGGCGAATATCTAAATGTGATGGATAACTGGCATAATGTTAAAACATGTTATTTATTAAATTATGATCAAAGAGAGAGTGTGATGTAATACTGAATTATAACATAAAATAATTAACGACTTAGTTTCCGTAAACAGTGCATTTATTTGAGATACATGTTTGGGACACTAGCGTGGATCTGTGGCAGTCTAGAGGGTATCAGTTTTGCAATAATACAGATTTTCTCATCAAAACATCGCTATATCCCACCAAATGGCATCTACTCTTCTACACTATATTATATATATTTGTTAATCCGCTTGCATATCTTTTATTTTTAAAAATTGAAAAAAAAAGTTGAAACAGTCGCATACATTTTTTGTTAATTATATGAAGATAATAAACTGTAATTACTAGAGAAAATTAATTTCATGAAATATAACAGATTGCATCTAAACAATGTATTAAATGCATTTAAATCATTTTTATTATTTTGATAATTTAATACTTTAATTTGATGTACCTTGAATAAACAACACATATAATGTTAATAAACAATATCGTATAAGTTCACATACGTGTTGCATCAGGTAAAGTGTGGAACTCTTCCTCATCAGCATGTACCAGTGTGTACACGACGGCTCCAGTCACAATACATAAGATAGCCGAAACTGTTAGTGAAATAGCAACCACCACAACTGGTAATTTCCACAAACATTTCGATTGCTCTGATTTCTTAAATAAACTTTTATCACGATCAAATTGCAATGAAAAGTAATTATATTTAAGATATGGTATACAACTATCAATTGATATTTAACAATCACAATGTTTTTGTAATTAAAGATCACCCACTCATGACCTCAAGAATAGATAAAAAAGAAGAAAAAATCCCCAATTAATAACTTTTCTACACATTATATATGATTTTTTTTCACTGTTATATTGTATATAATTGTATGCATAATATATTGTAAGGTGCACAGAGGGATGGTCCTCCCCGACCCTCGTGCACCTATGACGGGGAGAATAAACGGACCACCACTTTGGTGATCGAAATTAAAAAAAGAAAAAAGAAGGAAAGAAAAAAGTAAAAAAGAAAAAAAAAAAAAAAAAAAAAAAAACGATCAAATTGCATTTGTTCATAAATTCCTTTTTTCTGTGGTAATTGTTTTCAATTCAATATCACTTGCAACTCTAGGTTGTGAAGCATTTTCGTAGATATTTATCTTGGCGATGGTATTAAGTTATGGTTTAAAACGTTACGCCAAAATATAACCAAGTTAACTACGTTTACTGGTTCGCTGTAAACAGCTCAATATAACCGTCATCGTAGATTTAACTAAACTGTACACGCTACTTCGAACAGTCACGGTTGCTTGTACATAAATAGGTCGCGATTATACGTTGGTACCATAATCTTACTTAATCGGTAACTGTGGCAATTCACTAAATAAGATTTGAGATTTAATTTCTTGGATGAATTAACAATGCGACACATCAGAAAGTTATTTTCCTTGCTCTCGATTTTGTAAAGGGTCAAACTTCAATTCGTGTGTGCAAGAACTTTAGTAAAGGGTATCGGACTTAACCAATGGGTTTATGATGATGCTGGAAGAGTTGGACAATGAGAATAATTGACGATGTGCTACATTGTGGTGGCCATTGATTTTCTCATAATTAAGAGAATTCCAGTTTGTTAACGTTATCATAATTTGACTTTCAGAACTATTTAAAGACATTCCACAATTGCGATCTTTACAGTTTATGGTTATGAACAATTGCAAGGAAAGTGCCCTACATAACAGTAAAATAATGATGTTTAACTGTAATAACAGGCTGGTTTCATATTGAACAGGTTTCATATTGAGGCCCGAATAGAGAGAAATAAATTTTCACATTATCAATTCAATTTTATTTCGGACGTATTTATTATTGCAAATACAGTGAGTAGATGTCAAACTCCTGTGTTGTTGAGCCGTAGACAGTTCACCGTGTACTGTTTTCTTGTGGAAAGCTAATTAGGAATGGAGTGTTTTAGAAGAGTTGGTGAACTATTTTAATTGAAAGATTCGTAACGATAAGATGTTGAACGGTTTCCAAAATTACGTTAAGGACCTATTTCGAGCATATTATATTTTTGGGCGAGGGGAGAGAAAATGTGTATAGGTCACTGTAAATCACAGTTAGACATACACTGTTATGAGAAAATGATGGTATTCACTTTTGTATTAAATACTGAGGCTCTCCAAAAAAAGCTTTAATCTAAAGTTAACATATTCAAACAGTTTGTAGGTGTTTCATAAGTTGTGTTTTGGTGTTGATATTTGCCTATAAAGCAAGGATACACAGCGTACCACGTTCACACGTCCCGGAGTTATGGCCGTGAGTTATATATCTAGTTTGTTTACGTTCATATGTATTGTTTATAAACGTAAGGAAGTGAGATAGATGGTACCTATAGCATCTTTAATGAGGGATAATGTAGAAATAAATATGACTTAATTTGAGTGTAAGGACATTTCTTGTTTATCTAAATCTCCAGTATACTTCGATGGACGATGGATCGTTGAGACTGTTACAAAGAGACATAAACACGCAGGTTCAACATCTTATTTTAATGCATCACATACCATCACTAATTAGCAGTGTCTACTATAAGATTTTATATTTGCTCGCCCTATGGCACTAGGCCGTTTGGCGAGCTTCTGTTGTCGCAGTGTCGAACACCAATTTCATATTATATAGGGCGTGACTCTGGCCATAACGGTCAGCCTTTGGTCCTCCCAATACATTCTTCTACAAATCTCACCTTTATATAACACAAACTGCTCAATGCGGTCCGTAGCCGGTGTAAATGATAATCACTTTTAACGGTCATTGTCAATTGAATCCCAAAACGAAAGTAGGTAGAGAGATTTTGCGAGATCTCCCGTGAAATTATATCGCGTGTTTGTTGCTATGTAACTATATATGTACAAACATTGACTGGTATTGATGATCGATAATTGCTTTAATCGATTGGCAGGTATACGTGGTGATTAATATAGTTTGTTACTGAATAAATTGATTTCTGTTTCATGAACTTGATTGTGTTTTATATCGTGAGTCGATCGTGAGTAAATAATTGAGTCGGTGATTAAACATCATGAGTCAGTCATATAGTAAGGACCTACTGTAGGCCTACTGGAAAATGGCTTCCAAACGTAAGGCTCTCACGCTAGAGAAACGCGTAGAAGTGTGAATCATGTATGTAAATTACTGCTTCAATTACTCTTAAAAGTCCATTTTTTAATAATTTTAACTTTCGAAATTAAATGCAAACAATATTTATTTTCGTTATTATATCTATACTTGTATTAGTTATGAACATGGTATGCTTCTTTTATATAAATTAAACAAGTATATACTTTTAATGACATGTATGTTAAAATAAATATTTATTTGACATAACACTATATTTAATTACTTTATACTTTACAAATAATAGTGTCACTGAAGATCCCTTTGGAGGGGTAGGCGCCTTTGGAGGGGTAGGACCTCGCCTCCCCCACCACCCCCCATTATGCAACATGACCCTCTCTATAATAGCCACCTGCCTAAAGCAGCCTACTTCAATTATTCCCGCCCCGTGTGCTTCTAGGGGCCCCTTTGGTTCTGGGGCGAATAATAGTTCCCTGAAGATCCCGTTGGAGGGGTAGAACTTCCCCCCCCCACCCACAAATTCATGTTCATTTTATCATTTTTTGTTCATGCTCATTAAAGGTCTTCATCATGACCCCCTGCATTGTTTCAGGAACCATCTCGCTCAAATCACTAGAGCAGTGGCAGAAAAACAATAAACGTGGCTCCAGCATAAATGGAGTGTCTTCAATAGAATTTGCAGCCACTCTGTAGTTCTTCCGGTGAGAAGGTCCTAGGCCCATTCTCCATATTTTATCTCGACGTACATGGAGGACGAGCCTGGTACGTTCATTCCTGTTAGGCGCTATATAACCTTTCATCTGTTGGTGCGCCTTAAAACCATATTCAATTCAATTCAATCATTACCTTAGGTGACCGCTATAGACAGGTTTGACTGCATGTAAATATGAGTAATGCAGCATGGAACGATGCTGATTGGTTGGATAGACACTGCATTCAATCGGCAACACTTCCAGTACCTTGATCTCGCGGTCATATTGTTGTTATCAATGAAACCTCTCGGAGTATCTCTCGGATTCTTTTGGGTGACACCAAAGTTATTGTTTTATTATTAAAATGAGACCAAGTAAAAACAAAATCAAAATACGACATTTTCCAATAAATCAAAGGCAATTAACTCATTGTTAGAATGTTAATTTTATTGAAGCTCGGGCTAGTTTGAAAACTATCCATATCTAATTGGAAGCGCCATAGTCCACTCAGCCTGTGAAATTTTACCATTCAACATCAAACAAATTGCAACAGAAATGATTTACTGATTTTCTGATAGTGACATATATTGCGAAAAATCACAAAAAAGTCTAGAAAAATCTAGAAAGGGGAAATAAGTTTTTTATAGCTCCTATATTTACGCTTTTCATAAAACAACACCAGATTTAGAGTTATTTGTAGCTACTGCATTTTATTTGGAATAAGACATTTTAATGATGTATTACACTATTAAGACCTTAATTAATCATAACAATTACATCTTTGAACAATTACAAAATAAATGTATATTTTAATGCTGTTTGTTGAAAAGTGCGTATTGAATTACCCCACCCACTGAAATCACAATATAGAAATTGCATATCAAAGGTAATGCTATGTTATATGCATTTCTTGTTACAGTTTAAGACAAATACTCAAATTAAGATTGATGATGAAGTGAAGGGTTAATATATTGGCCTCTATATGGTAGCCGTCGGCAGCTATTAATAGCCCGTTGCTAGCATCATTCCTTGATAATTATTTTTGGAAGAGTGAAAGGTAAATACTTAAGATTTATGGTGAAGCGCCGGGTGTTGGGTTGGGGGGTGAGAGTGGAGGGCGAATAATATATTGACCACTGTATTGTAGCTGTCGGCAATGATTTATTAATCCATTGTTAGCGTTATTGTTAACCTCATTCGTAATGGCCATACCAACTTACGCTGTAACTGCGCACAATTATTAAAAATACCATAATAATAGTCATAATAGAGCTCAAAGGTTTTTAGACAATTCTTTAAATATACATATAACTGTTCCTACACAAAACTATCATAACACCATAGGTAAATATCCTTATATAGTTTAGCATTTATACTGTAGTAATTGATGTTGCAGCATACTTGTAAGTTATACTCGTCATAATTCGAAATGTTAATTACTAGTATATCAATAACTCATAGCTTTCACTATTGAAAGATAATGCCAAATCTAGTACAACATCGCAAAAAGCTTGAATACCCCTTACCGATTTATATATTATTTGCAACCCTTTATATGCTGATATGCTGAGCGTCAAGCAATGGAGCTACTAGTATCATTTTTTCTAGTCATTGGTATGACCCGGCCGGGTATCGAACCCACGACACCCCGCATGCGAGTCGGATGATCTACCATTACGCCACCACTGTGGTTCTTAGCATTTATAAATGTGTCATGCCAAACTGCAAGGTGAGGTGAAGTACTAATACTGCCTAATTACAAGTAGTTTGTATTAATGTTATAGATATACACAATTTACCGTTCTGATCGATGCAAGAGATCTATCAAGACATTACCACAACCTATCCTGGTCATCACTTATTATTAAAAGTGATATTTTCAAGAATGAGTCATGTTACAAAAGCACTAGAAGAAGACGTTGACATTTGAAACCTCTTCACTTATGTTCTCATAGTAAACTAGTAGTAATTTAGTCCATAATTTTGAGTAGAAAACATATTTAAGCCAGAAAATATTACCGCCATATTTCGTGTTTATCTGATTTCCTTTCTGCTTTTGAAATAATTTTACTTTTTTTGGTATGCTAACTTTTTAATGTGTGTTGATACATGTTTGTCATGTTTGCACTACCTATACTGCAAAATGACCCGTTGGCCCTGCTTCATAGTAAGCAAGGTCATTCATAGGGCACAATGCAAAAGTGCACTAGTTCTTAAATGTGTTCGCGATATGAAATTGAAATGATACATTTGGCATATGTTTCAAAGTATTTGCCATATGTTTCAAAGTATTATTATATTCTATTGAGTTGATTTGAGTAGGCTCCTAAGTTATAAGTCTTCCACAAACTACACTCAAGTGATATGAAAACGCAACACAGGAATTTCCGCTATATATTGTATATACTGCACACTTAATTGCACATAATATTTCAAAGAAATACCAGATGTTTTTTTAAAAAAAAGTTGCAGTTAACTAGAGAAAGGACACAACTGTGATGTTGTAGACGTTTTAATCACACTACACTTTGTGACAAGAACTTCATCAATGTTGAAGTTGCTCTTCGAAAAATTGAGCTAGTTCAGTACTGTATTTAACGTAAAAATGTTGCATCCTAAGTTTGCTCACATGATTGAGCCAAACGCGTACTCTGTGAATAATGAAACATTGCAGGAATACTATTTGCTGTATTATTTGTTGTTTTAGTATTTTTTCCAAAAGGAAAGGTCTTACGTAGCCATGTACCATTCGATTAAAAGCAGCATATTGTACATACAATATATAGCGGAAATTCCCGTGTTGCGTTTTCATATCACTTGAGTGTATGTTAACTATTTGATTTTGCGTTTGTATTAGCATAGTCTGACTGTAAGTTACTGTAAGGCCCTAAGCATATAAACAGAGTAGTGACTGCATTAACAACATACAATTAAAATGTTAAAGAAGTACCCCGCCAAATAATGGCAAAATTACACTACAAAACCGTTCATTAAAACTATCCACGTGTTCAGGTCATATACTTATGTATATGTACCGAATTAAACGTATTCGCGGGTTCATAAAATACTCTTGATTGAATATGCGTAAAAAAATTATGAGTTGATAACTCTTAATTTGATGCTGCAGTTTTGGAGTTTGTCCTGGCTGGTTAAAGCCGTTTATATTGTGTCTATAGAGTTTGGATTCTCAAAATATGTAAGTTAGGATTATCAAAATGTTTTAGTTATATACAGGTTTAGAAACGGTGTATGTTGTTAAATTTGCCACTTGAAGGGACTTTAACATGCCATAATCTGACCCAAAAGTATATTTCAAGGAGCAGGGGTCATATTGGTTATATTTTTCTAGCAACGAATTGCCAAACGTATGTACAAGTAAAGTGTGTTACAAGGGACAGTATACATGTAAATGATCAGTTATAATCTAAAATATGTCGTATTACGACTATAATTTTTTACTGACAATAGTTTGGGAGCAAAAATACTGTAATTTTGTATTGCAAGTAATAAGAAGGATCCTTAATCAAGGTATTGTTTTTTTATCAAGCACAGTCAGATATGTACAGATATACACATTTGTGTTTTTAAAGCTTCGTCAGTCATACTGCGACTACCTAATGCATTTCACAATAATAGTTTCTGTGCAAATAAAGTGTTTCTGCTGCAAATACATAAAGAAATAACATTTTAATGCCAAAGACTTGGGTATTTATAGTTGCCGACAATGCCGACGATCAAACATTAGTCAATGTTTCACCCCAAGAGCTTACTGGTCGATCTTATTATGAATGTTTGCACAAAAATGTTCTATGAAACTGCCTATAACACAGATTTACATTGAAATGCAGATCCATTGTAATTAAGTGGGTGGGGTAATTCAATATGCGAATTTTAAGAAACAGTGCTAAAATAGGCATTTATATGCATAGTTCATTCAAACTTTTCAATTTTTATAATTTAGCTATGTTTTTATATTGTAATACCTCATTGAAATGTATTATTCGTAACAAAATGTTGCAGATATACATATACATAAACCTGCAGTGATTTTATGACAAACGCACATTTTTGAGCCATAAAAAACTTATCTTCCCTATCTAGATTTTTCTAGACTTTTTTGTGATTTTTTGCAATATATGTATCTATCAGAAAATCAGAAAATCATTTCTGTTGCAATTAGTTTGATGTGGGTTTACAGGCTGAGTGGACTACCAGTGGTATGACTTATTAAGAGATCCTTAATATTCTTTATGAACACTCTAGAATATACATCGTTTATCCGAGTATTACCTAACTTGCTAATATTGTTGACACTGTGGCATTCAAATACATGGTATGTGTGTGGGAGTGGAGGCGGGGTTGGGTTGGGGTCTGTGACAGGGGCGCGGGAGAGGGTTAGTTTGTGTCTCACTGGAATATTTAGTTTACTTTCAAAGCATCTTGTAATATGTAATTTGGTCACGTTCGGTAATCGTCGCGATTGAGTATCTTTATGTGTGTTTCCACGCGAATTTTCACATGTATGCCATTATTCCATATATTTTTTAAGTTGTTAACAGTATCCTGTTATTGTCATTTAAAATCGGAGTTTTCGAAATATCGGTACACTTTCCGAGAAACAGTCGACAGCTGAGATTCAGCCATTTTGACGATGAATGTCATTTCGAGTGTAGAAATTACATCTTTTGTTTCAAAAAATTTGTTTAAAATTGTTTAATATAATTGAACCAAATTTACGAGAGTTATATGTCAACACGAATTAATTAATTAATTAATTATTTGTGATAAACTGTTGGACTTAGTAAAATCATCGAATTGGAAATTCGTCCATAAACATCAACCGAAATCGCGTTGGGTTTTGTTTTGTCTCACCATAGAATTTCTTCGAAGATTTTATATAATTTAAATCCATGAATCTATTTTACTGTATTTTGGATGTATTGAATTTATGACGTGTAATAAATAGTAAAATGTTAAAATGCTAGAAACGTTTACGGTCATATAGCTTCCTTGAAGTTAAACAATATACTTTACTTAGCATGTTGGTTGACTTCTGTTAAACGTATCATATAAATGCATGTAGCAGGTTACTATATCAATGAAAGCTCGGATGAGAAGAGAAACCCAACAAAAGTAGATATTATAGTCGATCATTAAATGTATCTTTCAAAGACCATAATCAACCAAAAGCACGCATAGAGACAAAATACAGTTACAAAGAGGAATAAAAGGCAAGATATGACATCTCAAACACAAAAGGGTTGACAATATGGCTACCGCATTGGAAGAGCCAGTGGCAAAAAAAAGGCCGCTTTGGGTTTAAACCAAGTTAGAGGGTGCTCAAAACATCAGTCTTATCCTATTGTTATCCAAATAGAACGAGACTGTGTAAATAAAGATATCCCCGCCATGTTATATTCGGTAGATCAAGATCAGGATCGGATCAAGTACTGATAGTACTAGTAACACCAGAGTTTTGGCCCTTGATTTATCGCAAAATGCTTTATGTGACTTTGTTAAGCTCCTATTCCATTGACTTTCTAAATGTTAACATCATGTTAATGAGTGTTGTTGTTGTTGTTGGTCTTGCTTTTGCAATAACCTTATGGTCTTCTATCAGGTATGTTCAAAAGACGAATTCTTAAATTAACATTATATTTAAAAATAGATCAGTGTTACGCATACACAATTTTGCAAAGCCGACATGTTGTGGACGTCAACCGAAATCTTGAAAATGATCGTTACGTTGTATGTTTGTCTTTTATCTTGTCTTGTCGTGTCTTTTACGGTTTATTCTCTTGTTTCCATGGCTTCTGTCTAGTTAATGAGTAGTTGCTCTGGGGCTTTCTATGCTTTGGTTTATTGTATTGCCTGCAAAATATGGCGAACACTTTGGTTTTACTTTGTACATCGTCTTGCGGTGTCGTCTGTGTTTAGTCATATGTCGTCTGTCGTCCATCGGTAGTCACACGTTTCGTTACGGTGTAGGTAGCTTATATGGAAAGGAATCTTGGCATTGAATTTGAGGTCAATAGAATCAAGGTGAAGGTTGTTGTTACTAAACATAGAAACATGGATTCCGGACAATAACCTCAGAAATAAGGTAGTGGAACACAACTTGCTGTGAAGGTAGCTTATAGAGAATAGAAGTTTTGAATTCTATTGGAGGTCACTCGGGTCAAGGTCGTTTTTCTTAAATAGAAAAATGATTTCCGAACAATAACATTAGTTAGGAATACGATATTGCAACAAAACGTGTTGTGTATGTTGATCATATAGAATGGAGTCTTGGGATTCCATTTGAGGCCACTCGGGTAAGGTCGCGGTCACTGTTACTTAATTTTGAAAAAAAGGTTTCCGGACAATAACTTCAGTTAAGAATGATATTTTGGAAAATCATTTGCTGTGTAGGTAGCTTATATGACCAGGAAGCAGGGTATTGCATTTGAGGTCACTGGATCAAGGTCGCTGTTATTAAATAGAAGAAATGGTTTCCAGACAATAACTTTAGTTTGGAATGAGATATGTCAACAAAATTGCTGTGTAGTTATCTATTATGGAAAGGAAGCTTGGGTCTGCATTTAGGGTTACTCAGGTCAATAATAATTCCGCGGAATTAAATTCATCATCAACCAGGTTACACACTAGCATATTTGTGTTTTACTTGTATTACCTATAAATGCTGGCCAGTTTGTTAAAATATATATTGCCTTGCGGGAATTTATTTATTTACAATGTCCTGCTTCATTGGGATAAAAATAGAGTAAGGGTAAGCTTTTGTACACCCTAATATCTTATTCAAACCACCAGCTACCTGTTTGCCATTGACCGTTCCAATGCGGTTTGTGGTGTCTCATACTTCGATTATATGTATATATGTAAAAATGTAGCTATATCTGTTGTTGTTTGTTTGTTTTGAATGCGTGCTTTTGAATGAATGAATTCTTTTTTTTATCTATTTTACCCGGTGGTCAATATTGTCCAAGCCCTATATGGGTTGCAGTATAGCGTAGAGCTATGTAGGAAACGCTTTAAACATATTCATTTCTTAAGCTATACGAGCTAGAGGTCTAATTTGGTGTATATAGCATTTTGTTTTCTCTACCACATTTGATTTCAAATTGCCAATCGGTGGCAAATTTTCTATAATTTCTGCACTTATGCTATTGTTCTATTCTTACGGATGACGGGAAATATACAGTACTGGTTCTACCCAGTAAAATGGGGTGGTCTTACTCCACCAAAAGCAAATCAACCGTCATATATGACAAAATTATGCTAAAAAGGACGGACAACCCCAAAAAAATCCATTGAAACAAAAACAAATAAACGCACACTTTTTTATATTCTCGCTTTAGTGTATCCACGTTGGTCAGCATACACTAAGTAGCATTACTAGGAAACCACCAAATGGTCCTGAATATAGGGATAAGTTAATTGAGGTTCTATTATATATATGTATTAAACATCACAACATTACCAACAAGTGCAATTTATGGGGCGACTATTCATCATCAACCAGGATAAAGTTATAATCTTGATAGGGTATATCGATCGCTGCTGAAAAAAAATCTCAATATATGTACTAGACGACTGTTTTACAGATTTCCACCGATTATTTGACTATACACATATGGGAATCACCTCTGTCTACGGCCATTTTTCCGCCCCACATATTTCATTTGACCAGCCCTCATGTGAAGCCAGTGGTAACACATGGTCATGGTAACATCAATTTAGCCTTGCAACGCAACTGTACTTGCAAACAATCACAACTTTAGTCATTATATTACGGAAGTCTATAGATATATTTTGAGTTATGACATTTGACTTACGATTTTCGACTTTTGACTTTTGACTTTTTGACTTATGAAGTATGTCTTATGAGGAAAAGTAATGCGGCAAAATCATTCAAGATTTATTTTGCAGTGGCGTCTACATACAAAGAAAACGCAAACAACGAGGCAAGTATTTAATTATTCGAATAATTATTCGATATTTACATAGGTTATGACGTCATCCCATGCTTTTCAAGATAATTAAAGTGAAAATGAAGTACAAAGATATCTACGGAATCCTATAGGTATGTTGGCTGATATCTGTCATTTGTCGTCTTTTCGTCTTTTCGTTATTTCGCCCCCGAAAAGACGACAGGACGAAAAGACGACAAATACAGCGCGAAAAGAAGACAGAACGAAAAGACGACAAAACGACAGAACGAAAAGACGCCATTTCAAGGGCAAAAAGACGACAAAACGCAACGCAAAAAGACGAAAAGACGACACTTCAGCGCGAAAAGACGCAAAGACGACAATATCAAATGGCGTTCTGTCGTCTTTTCACCCTTGAAATGGTGTATTTTCGTTCTGTCGTTCTGTCGTCTTTTCGTTCTGTCGTCTTTTCGCGCTGCATTTGTCGTCTTTTCGTCCTGTCGTCTTTTCGTTCTGTCGTCTTTTCGTTCTGTCGTCTTTTCGGGGACGAAATAATGAAAAGACGAAAAGACGACAATGGCAGAAATCAGCCAACATATATAGGTACTTTTTGAGTTATGACCTGCGACCTATGACTTATGTATGACTATCGACTTTTGTTTTAAGAACGGATAAGCGGGAAAATCTTAAATGGCAAACACTGTGAATGGTTTGATGTAGATGCCGAACTTGTTTTTATAACTGTCTCCTGATACCAGCGAGTTATATTAACACGTGTTGTTGTTCTATCAAGTAAAAACGTGCCTGGTGATACTTGCAGCAGAATCCAGCTAATAATTGCTTGTATAATGGGTGACTTTTCATATTCAGAAATTGCTCTTTCTTGTTGTTTTTCGTTCACGGCATTAAACTTTGCATGCGGCATCTTCAGACAAATCTACGAGCTAATAACTTCATGCAGAGAGTGCAGGGTACACCTGAAACTGTTGTCATTGATCGGATAGCAAGAGACATTAAAAACAGTGTTTAGGGCATAGGGTATCGAGCCATGTGGAAACGACTAAATGTATTTCGGGACATAGTTTTGCAAATTATGAGTGACCAAGACCCTGCCGATTTTTTGTAGTTTGTTCCTCCCTCTAGCATGCCAGCCAGTATTACTGCAGTGTACAAGGATGATGAGTTTTGGTTCATAGACCTAAAGGAATACGTTGACGACGAAGACGACCCAGATAAGCTGCCTTTTTCTGTAGACACACATTCGACAATTTAATTTGGGTATATCAATGATAAAATATAATTATTAATTAACAGTTAGTAATTGTATATATCACTATACAAATGGTCATAGTTATAACATATTGGTTACATTTTATCAAACTGATCAATACTAGATACTCTTAGCATATTATGTTTTTCTTTCAAATGCGGATGTCCAGAAGGCTAACGTTAACACTGGAAAGCGAAACACGTCCCTGTATTTTTCGAAAGCTGTATTGGTCTTGTTTGTACAGTAGAATGTCTGATAAGCTGCCTTTTTCTGTAGACACACATTCGACAATTTAATTTGGGTATATCAATGATAAAATATAATTATTAATTAACAGTTAGTAATTGTATATATCACTATACAAATGGTCATAGTTATAACATATTGGTTACATTTTATCAAACTGATCAATACTAGATACTCTTAGCATATTATGTTTTTCTTTCAAATGCGGATGTCCAGAAGGCTAACGTTAACACTGGAAAGCGAAACACGTCCCTGTATTTTTCGAAAGCTGTATTGGTCTTGTTTGTACAGTAGAATGTTGATGAGCAGCCATTGATGTTATTGCTTAAACAACATTAAGTATAATGTGCATTGCAGAATTAGCATTCTCGTAATGATGAAAAGTAGACAGTGTATTTATTGTCCGGTACATTCAACTTATATCATCAAAATGTGTAATAGAATTTGTGTAAGAAATGACGTTTTACAGAAGACACGTTTGCCGATAGAATACGCATATGCCACGGAGATGATGCTACCATTTAATATAGGTTTCCAAGAAGGAAATTCGCGTTAAAATCTTCTAAAAATGTGTCCATGTATATACTACACACACGTGTATCAACAAACACAAAGTAAAATACAGGAACTTTCTTTTGTTCCGTCATACGTTACAATAGGTCCATCTCTTGCACTGAGGAACTTACACATTAGCGTGGTTATATGCAAATAATATCGAACGAATGATTAATTCAGTTTTAATTATACAACCTACTTCAATTATACAGAGAACGGTGTATTCAACTGGACAGTAGATGACCAGTTACGTTCCATGGACACAAAGCTATCATTCATAGTAACTGACCATCTAACTTCTCGGCAGTACATGACGTCATCATTTATTATTGTGGTTGTGACGTGACAAGCGAGTGTAACTTCACCAAATTGTCTATGAGATCCTCAGGTAAATGAATACTGTATATTCAGATTTACGTCAGTAATTTTCCAGATTCCGTCAAGTCCCTTTAAAGATGTATGCTTTAATGGGAAAAAATTTTTTGCTAAGAGAGGATAACTCCACTGTAGGTTTGTCACAAATGGCGATCTAAATTGTAGAACGATATATATATATGATATTAAATTATTGGAACCTGGTTGAATTTCTTTAACAATTATTAAAATGTCAATCTAAGCATTAGGTGTGATAATGATTGTTAATTCTTCTTCTGTCATAGATTATAGTGTTTCTTTGAGAACATGCACACTTCAATATTTCGTTTTAGTTCTGTTAAACTGGCGGCGTGTTTGTGTCCCAGTTCGCACGTGTCAGGAGAATTTTGTGAAAGCAAAACTAATCCGTGCACGCTAAAGCAATGTTACGGGAACATAACTTGTGATGAACATTCCTTGACGGAAAACAAATATGGACCGTGTTCCGTGTTTACATGCGCAGTGAAATGGTACAAACATACAGCATTGCATTGGTAAGTTATCAGTAGCAGAAGAACACATTATGTATGCAGCTAATATATAGAGTTTAATTAACATTGTTGAAGTGATACGGGAAATAATTCACAAGTGAGAAAGATTCTTGCGATATAGAAACGAGTGCGGTTTCGCACGAGTTTCTATATCGCAAAAATATTTCTCACGAGTGAATTATTTTCCGTATCACGACAAAAATGTTAATTAAACTATATAATATATATTCTGTGATGAATTTCTTTCCAATCGTCTTTTGACACAAGTATTCCTTCTTCTATCACTCCTTTGGCGACAGCGCGGAGTAATATTATGACGTCAATTCGTGACGTAATATCGTGACGTCTGTCGTTTAGTTCATAACATTTGGCTACTGTGCTATATTGCGCACTAGGCGAGATAGCACAGTAGAGGAAGGGATATGTTATAGATTTTCTCAAACTGGGAAATTTCTATAATTCATCACAGAATATATAATATACATGCATTATAGGTTATTGAAGGTGTATGGCGAAAGATTACTTGAAAGGAGTTGTTGACAAGCTTGCAAGTTGCCCTACGCCAAAACAACGAGTTCTGCCTTCCTTATACTTTCCCATACTAATTTAATATTGGGATGGTGGTAAAGACTCTGCGTTTGGAACCTTCTAGCCTCTCATCACTTCGGATTCGAATCCCACCGGGAGCTCGATTTGTAAGTGAGAAAGTGTCAACTCTTACAGATGGCGGGAGGTAAACAGTACTGGTTCTAACCAGGGAAAGATGGGTGGTTTGCCTCAAACAAAAAAAAAACGACCGTCATATATAGCCTTCAATATGCAGAAAATGACGTAAAACACCATTCAATCAACCAACTTACCAACCATCAATAACAATTTTATTGGATACTTTCATATTACCATCAATAACAATTTTATTGGATACTTTCATATTGGTTTCGATCAACATGATTGCTTGATTATTGCTTGTCATGGTAATCGAGTATCTTGTCTTTCATTTCATTTTATGCTGTTTATTATTTGGCGAGGATGATCAACCTATGACTTTGGTGTCGGTTGACGTCATTAAAAACGTTAAACGATTTTCTAACAACCTTTTCACGATTTTTAGGGGTAAACACAGTAGGCGAGTGATCAGTTTGATTATTCCGCAGAAACCTGTCGTTTCCTGTTGACAGTTTTATGTTTTCTTTCCTTTTATATTAGCACCTTATTAATGTTCAATATCTGGCCTATCTTAGAATACGGGACAATATGAACGTTTATTAATTAACTACTTAATATCTGCCGTGGTTGCAGGAAACTGAACGCATCATATGGTAAAAATGTAACAAGATGGACCAAGTGGAGACAACTCACCAAGGGAGAATCAAGAATAAATAAATTTAAAAATGTATTTACAACAAGATGAATACAAATGAATACAAATGACAAAGTAGAAATGTCAACGTTTTAAATCGTGTTTTAAAATGTAGTTCACTACACGTTAGATTGAACTGTCCGGTTTTAATTAAACTGAATATCTGATATCTGTATTTATGATATATGTATGCTATATCACACGCTATTTAATCTCTCAAAGCTATATCTAGCCGAGTCCTTCCGGTACAGTTCCCGGCACTAATACTTCACTTCCGCGTTATATTGCAATCCCCTCATTAGCGGTTGCTATTCGTCCCGGTACCACACATACTTCCGGTGACGTAATTCACACGCGACGCCCCCTCGCACGATCCTTTCCGGCGATGGCCCAAGTCCCGGTATTACACATCCGGTGACGTTATCTGCGTAGCTATCTGCGTAACCAGGCCATCTTGCCTAGCGTCTCCGTGGCTACCACCTGGTCTGTCGCCCAAATAGCGAATGCTATCGTTCCCGCATCCTATGACGGAGTTCCCAACCTACGACCCCGTAGACCACGCTCCCGACAATACGCTCTACATGCTCTACGCTCCTAGCGTATACGGCTACAAAATATATACCCAGTCTTACAATGTTATCATAACATGTATTTTATAATAGCACTTAGGTATCACCATACCTAATAACTGATTGCAAAGCAATCTCTATTCAGAATGAATAAACCAGAATTCTAAACCTTCGTCGAATAGACATTATGCTAACTTTAACAAAACGTGTAAAACAATTACAGATGTCATTTATCGACAATGAAATCTCACATTTCTAGGTGTAACGCAAAACTTACAACATAATAATTCAACCATAGACTGAATGAATAATTGGTTTTACATCCCGTTAACACATTATAGGCTATAATGGAACAGCGACCTCAGAGCGATTGAATAATAATGACAATATAAAAAACAACCTCAGAGAGATTTATACTGCAAAATAAACAATAACCGTTTATGCAATAACGTAATGCCAGATAGAAACCTCCGTAGAAAAGTACATACAATTTGAATCGCGTATTCCATTTGCTATCTACAGAACAACTGGCATTATCAATAATGTAACTATATGCCCCAATAATCTTATCAGACAATTATTTGATAAAATATTCTGACGTTTGAAAACGTACAAGAATTAAAGACAATATCCTGCTAACTATCTATGGCTTTTACCGGCAGATATTTACTTCAGAACAACAATTGAAATATGACAGTAATTTACAACAAATAAAATAGATTTGACTTACACTTTCCGTTATGGTATTGGTCACTAACTACTCTGGATAATGGCTTGCGATCCTGTGACAAGTTCTTATGACACCCATATATACAGTCCTTACACGGATACCTGGTGGAACACGCCATCCATGCAAATGTCATATTACTCGGACTGCTCGGACTGCACGTAGTGTCGTAATTTTTAACTCCACATTTATTAGGCCCGCACTGGTAAATACTGGCAAATTTACTCATAATACACAGCTTGTACAATGTTGTAAATCATAACTTTCTTAATAGTTGATGGATTTTGATGAAATAAACGCCAAACCAACCTATTCTTTATCAATAGAATGAATCTAGTAAAAGCTCATTTATGAGATATAGGCATCAATTAAAAGTGATGCGCTTGGCAAAAATCTACCAAATTTCCTAAGAAAAATCAGGGAAAATGAGGCCCCGACAAACACAAGTAAATATGCATTCATTTTGTTACAAAAAACAAGTCCAATATGGAGAGAAACTCGGCGAATATGAGAAAACTCGGCCGATATTATTATAAACTAGACGAATACGATGGCCCGCCACGTCAAATGCCCGCATTTTGTCCTCTTAGGGTCCTATTCAGATGGTGCAAGACTGAAGTTAAAGTACCCTCAGAGACCTTTGATTTGATACCCAAAATGATATGGTTTGATGATGTTCCATTTCTGACCTTTTGACACATACCCAGGAACACTGGGTTCCCTAAAAATAACTTCAATACCAAGATGACCTATGTCTACCCCTGTGACACGTTGCCCTTGACCCATGAGCTCTAGGTTTCTGAGAATGGTTGAAAACTGGCATAACTTAAAACACTCCTAAAGAACTTGACCGCGCCGCAGTGGCGTAACAGTCGAACGTCCGGCATGCATGCAGGAAGTCATGGGTTCAATCCCTGGTCGGGTCATACCAAAGACTTCATAAAGTGTTTCTGCTAGCTCCCTTGCTTGACGTTTGGTATATAAGTTATGGTGCTAAGAATGTTCGGTCCGGTGTCAATTTAACAATATCAGTATGGTGATTCCCTGTTTGCCGGTGGTCGCTTATTACCGGGGTAGTTTGTAAAAATCCCGTTCCCATCATGCAATGTCTGTTCATAAGGTCATTTGTATGCAAATGTGTTGACCTAGATTGCCGCTATGTGTCAACACAGGAAAAAATCTAAATTATGAAATATTTTTCGTTTTAAAAGGAACAAAACAAATACCTCCTATTTGTTTCCTCCTTTTCAGAAATAAATAGCATGCCTGTCTCAAAATTGATCAAATTTGCTTTTTTGGTGTCGTCTGCTAGTTTTAAGCTTGGCCATCTTGCTTCATAATATTGTAAATATTGTAAATATCGTTTATTCAGACTTTCCAAATAGATCAGGTCACATGTTCCCAAATATAACAAACATCCGGTGCTAACATAAAAACATACGAGGTGATTTATACCTATACACCGGTATAGCACCATCTTTGTTGTTTTCACCAGATTTGATGTGACCTATTTGCGGTGATAATTTTACAATGAAAATATTTACAACTTGAAATTTGTTGATGGATATTGACAGATAATAGATTATTTTATCATCCTATCACACTTAGTTTTAAAATGTTATATTTTTACTTACAAATGGATGCGTTTTATGACAAGTACACCGGTATATAGATGAGCGAGCATATAGGTTATAATAGCGTAAATGAGTCTCCATTGCCCTTCCATAGTAAAGTTAGAATGTTGACAACCTGTTAAAAACTCAAACCTCGTTAGAATTCTGGGAAACTTACTTTATCATGCAAATAAACATGTCTGCTATTAAACATCAACAAGGAAATAGGGGGTTTAATACCTTCTAAGAAACATTTCTTAAGTTGTTTACTAACACCGGGTTAAAGGTCAACACTATTTTTACCCCTTGCAATTTCAACAACAAAATCGAATAGAAATGGGCTGTTTTTCCCTATTTATAATGCCCATTTCCAACAAAACAGGATGGATTATTTTATTATAGGAACTACACCGCGGAGGTTTACATGCATTACCTCTACATACAGAAAGAACCCTAAAGCAATTGCACCAGTAAAGCACAATATACGAGTACTCAATTCCGGCAAACAGTGGATATAAATGACAACAAGGCCTATTGTGAATCAATGCTTTATTTTCTTTTAATCATAAAACGTACAGATTGGCTTGATCAATTAAATTAGCATACATTGATACTATGATTAAAACAAATATACACAATAATTATGTTAAGCTGACATTTATCTTTTCATTAAAACATATTTAAATTCAAACCTATGTGTGAAAACAATGTCTTTGATAATCATGATAATAGCAAAAAAAACAAAAACATTCACCGCTTTTTACTTAACATGAGACATTGCCCTTCGTAAACATGTTCCGTTAGAGCCATCGTAACATCCTGTATCGACTTATAAAAGCGATAGCGTTGGTCCAATGGTAGGATTGCGATGGTAGGATGGCGATGACACGATGGCGAAATTACGATGGGGTAGGTACAATGGTAGGGTGGCGATGGTACGGTAGTAAGATGACGAAAGTACGCTGACGATAGTACTATGGTAGGATGGCGACGGTACGATGGTAGGATAGAGATTGTGCGATGGTACGATGGCGATGGTATGATGGTAGGATGGCGATGGTACGATGGTAGGGTGGCGACGGCACGATGGTAGGATGGCAACTGTACGATGGTAGGATGGCGATGATAGGATGGCGATGATAGGATGGCGATGGTACGATGGTAGGATGGCGTTGGTACGATGGTAGGGTGGCGACGGCACGATGGTAGGATGGCAACTGTACGATGGTAGGATGGCGATGATAGGATGGCGATGATAGGATGGCGATGGTACGATGGTAGGATGGTGTCGGTACGATGGTAGGATGGCTACGGTACGATAATAGGACGGCGATGGTACGATGGTAGGATGGCGATATTACGATGGCGATGGTAGGATAGCGATATTATGATGCGATGGTAAAATGGCGATAATCCGATGGCGATAGTACGATGGCGATGGTAGGATGTCGACGGTACGATGGTAGCATGGCGATGGAACGATGGTAGGATGGCGATGGTACAATGGTAGGATGACGATATTACGATGGCGTTATTATGATGGCGATGGTAGGGTGGCGATGGTACAATGGTAAATAGCGATAATAAGATTTCGATGGTGCGATGGCGATGGTGCGATAGTACGATCATACGATGGCTCGAACTAAACATCGTAGATAACGCATATTTCATAGTACCAGTACATCTTACCATCTCCATCGTGCAATCGTACAACCATCATAGTACCATCGGTTCAGTCGTCACTTGGAGCTCGACGTGTCAGGTTAGAAGGTGTTGATTCTTTCGTATGGCGGGGGTATACAGTAATGGATCTACCCACGAAAATGGGATGGTCTGCCTCTACCATAAAACAAGAGGGCCAGTATGGCCCTAGATCGCTCACCTGGTTATCGTGGACAATAAGTCTGCTGTGTCTAGTCTGGCATGGGTATTTTTAAATTGTCCCACTTTCTTCTATGAATGAGATTTAATAAAAATGGGTTGGATATAAGGCGGTGGGGTGGGGTGGGGGGGAGGTGGGGGGAGAGGAGTATATGGATGGATAGGAATCAGGCAACTTGTTTAAGCTTTTAGTGATATTGACATTCAAAAATGTTGAAAAGATCAGATAAAAAATAAAGTAGCTACATATTTAACAAAGGAAAATACAATAGAGCTTTTTTTCCTCAATAAATCAAGGGCCATAACTATCGTTACTAAAATATATAGCTGGTTTTTCGAACTTGTCCAAGATTTCATTGATATACAGCGATTTGCAGACCTAGATATAATTTCTGCCAAATTTCGTAGAAATCCAACAAGCTGTTTACTAGGAGGAGTAGAGCCAAATGGAATTTAAAGTAAAAATGTCAAAGGGCCACAACTCCGTCAAAACTCAACAAAACGGAACAAATGCGAATTGTACAACTAGACATCTTTAAAAAAAAATGTTAAAACAAATTAATCATTATAATAATAATAATGATGAAAAAACAAAACACTATAAGTTTGGTTAAGATTGCTCATGAAATGTGGCCTGTATCGTGTTCTGCATTTTTGCTAATTCAGGGGCCATAACTCTGGTGATACTGGTCCAATCTTGCCCATTATTAAACTCGTCCGAGGATCTTAAGGTCATATACAATCTATGCAGTTTGATTTAAGATTGCTTAAGAATTGTGGCCTCTAACTTTTAAACAATATGAAAAACTGCGGCCATAACTCTGGTGTTACTAGTCCGATCTAGCCAATTATCGAACTCTTCCGAGATCTTATGGTCATATACAATCTATCCAAGTTGTTTTAAGATTGCTCAAGTATTTAACCTCTATCGTGTCAATAAGCTAAAAGTTGACGATAGACAGACATACGACAGACAGACGACGGACGGGGAGTGGTCACAATAGCTCACCATTGCTTCGTGCTCACGTGTGCTAAAAAAATCGACCGTCATACATTCTAACATGTGTTACAAATGACGTAAAACACCACTCAAACAAACAAATCAAACAAAAAAATACATGTATATCATATAGATATATATGTTTTAAATAAAACATTGATCGAATTGTAACTTGTGTTTTTAAATAATCATTTACAAATCGCCATAGTTACGCATGACATGAATGGCTTTGGTTCCCATTTCCCATCAAACAAACGTATTGTTCCACAAAACTATTAAAATTAATTATGTCTTATACGATAAGATGAAGATGTATACCATAATTCAACATTAACTCTAATCTTGAGGTACACATCTTCAAGCTGAAAATCTACCAAAATGTCGTATCAGTTGTATTCGTCCAATGCCCAACTCCCTATTCAATAAGCCGAATTTGTTTTAATATTTTGTAGTTTTCTAGTTTCAGCGATGTTAGAAATAATGGAAAAACATGCATTTCAATTCCGTGATAATATGTTCTCCTAATTAAAAGTTACCTCAGTCATTGATAAGTTCATTTTATATCCCAAACATTGTATGTTGGTGAAAATGTGTAAAGTTTTGAGGACTCAGATTTTGGTCAGATTCATTTCTCCTTACGGAATGTTGATAAAGCGATAGCCTGATATAACTCATATCGGATTTAACATTCACTATATGATAACAATACAGATAAAGTCTTGTTTTTAACAAAGGTTGGGTAAAAACTAAAGCAAGACTGCTGTGCGTACATTAATGTAGGAACTATGAGACGAAGGTCGAAACTTACTCGTTCAAAGCTGCCAATGCAAAAGTACACAGTAAATGAAAGTTAATAAACTACAAGAGTATTGATATCATAACAATATTGATGAACGAGTACAACCCCTACTGACTTCTTTTTTTAATTATGCAGTTGCTACTGTAATTCATACGAATCTATTAACTATATATGATGGAACGGAGAAGTTTAAGCAGACACGCACCTAGATATATTCATCATAATTTCCCCTTTAAGTATCTCATTATACATCATCTCAACTTTAACATTTAATTCGGTGCTACCAATGCACCATTGAATACGGCCGTAGGACCGTGATACACGGCATTTCAACCAACACAGTCTGGATTCACAACATCGGTGACTGCTAACGTAAGGTACATCGACGTCGTGGCAGAACTCCAATATGAAGAAGATTAAGAATGGATGCTTGAGCCAAGACAATGGTTTGTTTTTTGTGTTGAATATAGCAATATGAGTTTCCTGAAATACTCATGAAAGACAATGAAAACTGATATGTTCCTGGCACTACACACTTAAACTCCCCGGATGTCATATTATAACAATTACCGATATTAGTAAGTATGGTTGTAAATCTAGGGACGCCACCGACGATAGTGCCTGATGGTGAGGTAACCGAGAAGATAACAACCGGAGCTGAAAAGTGAAAATGGTACGATTATGCATAATACAATACTATTACTATACTTGTAGTAATAAGTATAAACATGAGATAATAATATTGATAATACATGATCTGTAAACCCAGAAGATAACAGCTGGAGCTCAAATGAATGACTGGTACAATAATGAATAATACAATACTATTGTATACCCATAAGTATAAACATGAATATTCGAAGACTTTATGTAACATGTATACACAGACAGGAGTGCTTGTCTAGACATGATACATGTGTACCTGGACAGGAGTGCTTGTCTACACATGTTACATGTATACACGGACAGGAGTGCTTGTATAGACATGTAACATGTATACACATACATGAGTCGTGTCTAGACATGGTGTATGTATACCTGGACATGAATGCTTCACCAGACATGTTACAGGTATACAAGGACAGGAGTGCTTGGCTAGACATGTTACATGTATACACGAACAGGATTGCTTGGCTAGACATTTTATATGTATATTTGGACAGGTGTGCTTGTCTAGATATGTTACATGTACACTAGGACATGAGTGCTTGTCTAGGCATGTTACATGTATACCTGGACAGGAGGCCTTATCTAGACAAGTTACAGGTACAGTATACCTGGACAGGAGTGCTTGTCTATACATGCATACCTGGACATGAGTGCTTGTTTAGACACGTTAAAGGTATGCCAGGACTTGATTGTTTGTTTAAACATGTTACTTTTATATATGGACAGGGGTGCTTTTCTAGACATGGTACATGTATAACTGAACAGGAGTGCTGTCTAGACATGTCAGATGTATACCTGGACTGTAGTGCTTGTCTAGACTTGTTTACAATTATACATCGACAGGTATGATCGTCTAGACATGTTACATGTATACCTGGACAGGAGTGATTGTCTAGTCATAGTACATGAATACCTAGACAGGAGTGCTTCTCTAGACATGTTAGATGTCTACCTGGACATTGTGTCCTTGTCTAGACATGCTACATGTATACATGGACAGGAATGCTTGGGTAAACATGTAACATATATACCTGGACAGGAGTGCTTGTCTAGACATATTACATGTATATCTGGACAGGAGTTCTCGACTAGACATGTTACATGTATTCCTGCATTGGGGTGCTTGCCTAGACATGTTACCTGGATACCTGAACAAGAGTACCTGTCTGGACATGATACATGTATACATGGACAGCAATACTTGTCTAGACATGTTACACGTATACCAGGACAGGAGTGCTTGTCTAGACATGCTACATATATACCTGGACAGGAGTACTTGTCTAAACATGGTGCATGTATACCTGCACATGAGTGCTTGTCTAGACATGTTACATTAATATCTGGACAGCAGTGCCTGATTAGAAATGTTACATGCATACATGGGCAGGAGTACTTGTCTAGACATGTTACATATATACATAGAAGTAATGCTTGTCTAGACATGTTACATGTATACGCGAACAGGAGTGCTTGTCTAGACATGGTACGTGTATACCTGGACAGGAGTGCTTGTCTAGACATGTTACAGGTATACAAGGACAGGAGTGCTTGTCTAGACATGTTACATGTATACCCGGACAGAAGTGCTTGTCTAGACATGTTATTTGTATATTTGGACAGGGGTGCGTGTCTAGACATGTTACATCTATACCAGGACAGGAGTGCTTGTGTAGACATGTTACATGTAAACATGGACAGGTGTGCTTGTATAGCCATGTTACATGTATAACAAGACAGGAGTGCGTTTCTTGACATGCTACATGAAAACCTGGACAGGAGTGCTTGTCTAGACATGTTACATGTATACCTGGACAGGAGTGCTCGACTAGACATGTTGCATGTATACATGCATAGGAGTGCTTGACTAGACAGGTTACATGCATACCTGAACAAGAGTACTTGTCTAGACATGATACATGTATATCTGGACAGCAGTGCTTCACTAGACATGTTACATGTATACCTGCACAAGAGTGCTTGTCTAGACATGTTACATGCATACCTGGGCAGGAATACTTGTCTAGACATGGTACATGTATACCTGGAAGGGAGTGCTTGTCTAGACATATTACTTGCATACCTGGCAGTAGTACTTGTCTAGATATGGCACATATATACATGGAGAGTAATGCATGTCTAGATATGTTACATGAATACCAGGACAGGAGTGCTTTTCTAGGCATGTTACATGTATACATGGACAGGAGTGCTTGTCTAGACATGTTACATGAATACACAGACAGGAGTGCTTGTCTAGACATGGTACATGTATACATGAACATGAGTGCTTGTCTAAACATGTTACATATAAACCTGGACATGAGTGCTTTTCTAGACATGTTACAGGTATACAATGACAGGAGTGCTTGGCTAGACATGTTACATGTATACACGAACAGGATTGCTTGTCTAGACATCTTACATATATATTTCAACAGATGTTCTTGTCTAGATATGTTACATGTATACCAGGACATGGGTGCTTGTCTAGGCATGTTACATGTATACCTGGGCAGGAGTCCTTATCTAGACATGTGACAGTTATCCCTAGACAGGAGTGCTTGTCTATACATGTATACCTGTACATGAGTGCTTGTTTAGACACGTTAAAGGTATACCAGGATTTGATTGATTGTCTAGACATGCTACTTTTATACATGGACAGGAGTGCTTTTCTAGACATTGTACATGTATACCTGGACAGGAGTGCTCTCTAGACATGTTAGATGTATACCTGGACAGGAGAGCTTTACTAGACATGTTACATTTATCTGGACATGTTTCCTTGTCTAGACATGCTACTTGTATACCTGGACAGGAATACTTGCCTAAAAATATAACATGTATACCTGGTCAGGAGTGCTTGTCTAGACATGTTTACAATTATACATCGACATGAATGATCGTCTAGACATGTTACTTGTATACCTGGACAGGAGAGCTTTACTAGACATGTTACATTTATCTGGACATGTTTTCTTGTCTGGACATGCTACATGTATACCTGGACAGGAATACTTGCCTAAAAATGTAACATGTATACCTGGTCAGGAGTGCTTGTCTAGACATGTTACATGGATATCTGGACAGGAGAGCTCGACTAGACATGTTACATATATACATGCATATGAGTGCTTGCCTAGACATGTTACATGCATACATACCTGAACAAGAGTACTTGTCTAGACATGCTACATGTACACATGGACAGCACTACTTGTCTAGACATGTTACATGTATACGCGGACAGGAGTGCTTATCTAGACATGTTACATGTATACACGGACAGATACACGGACAGGAGTGTTTGTCTAGACATGACACATGTATACCTAGACAGGAGTGTTTATCTAGACATGTTACAGGTATACAAGGACAGGAGTGATTGTCTAGACATGGTGCATGTATACCTGCACAGGAGTGCTGGTCTAGAAATGTTACATTTATATCTGGACAGCAGTGCTTGACTAGACATGTTACATGCATACCTGGGCAGGAGTACTTTTCTAGACATGTTACATATTTACATCGACAGTAATGCTTGTCTAGACATGTTACATGTATACGCGGACAGGAGTGCTTGTCTAGACATGTTACATGTATACAAGGACAGATACACGGATAGTAGTGTTTGTTTAGACATGACACATGTATACCTAGACAGTAGTGTTTATCTGGACATGTTATATGTATAGTTGGACAGGAGTGCTTGTCTTAACATGTTACATGTATACCAGGACATGAGTGCTTGTCTATGCATGTTACAGGTATACCTGGACAGGAGTGTTTGTCTATACATTTTACATGTATACCTAAACAGGAGTGGTTGTCTAGACACGTTAAATGTATACCAGGACATGATTGCTTGTCTAGATTACTTGTATACATGGACAGGAGTGCTTTTCTAGACATGGGACATGTATACCTGGACTGGAGTGTTTTTCTAGGCATGGTAAATGTATAGCGGGTCTTGGGTGCTTAACTAGACATGTTTACACTTATACATCGATATGAATTATCATCTAGACATGTTACATGTATACCTGGACAGGAGTGATTGTCTAGTCATATTACTGGTATACCTGGACAGGCGTGCTTGTCTAGACATGTTACATGTTTACCTGGACGGACGTGCTTGTCCAGACATGGTACATGTTTACCAGGACAGTAGTGCTTGTCTAGACATGTTACTTGTATATCAGGGCAGGAATGATTCACTAGACATGTTGCATGTATACCTGCACAGGAGTTCTTGCCTGGACATGTTACATGTATATCTGTACAAGAGTGCTTGTCTTGACACGTTACATGTATACATGAACAGGAGTGCTTGTCTAGACATGTTACATACATACCGGGACAGGAGTGCTTGTCTATACATGCTACATATATAATAGGACAAGATTGCTTTTCTAAACATGTTACATGCATACCTGTACAGGAGTGCTTGTCTTGAAATTTCACCCGTATACCTGTACAGGAGTGCTTGCCTAGACATGTTACATTTATACCTGTTCAAGAGTGCTTGTCTTGAAATTTGACCCGTATACCTGTACAGGAGTGTAACATGTATACATGTACAGGAGTGCTTGTCCTTGAAATGTTACCCTTATACCCGTACAGGAGTGCTTGTCCTTGAAATGTTACCCATATACCTGGACAGGAGTGCTTGTCTAGACATGTTACATGTATACCAGGACAGGAGCGCTTGTCTAGACTTGTCACATGTATATATGGACAGGAGTGCTTGCCTAGACTTGTTACATATATACCTGTACAGGAGTGCTTGTCTAGACATGTTTCACGTATACCTTTAAAAGAGTGCTTGTCTAGACATGTTTCACGTTTACCTGGACATAATTGTGTTTTGCATATATCTTTGTCCTCGTTGTTTCCGTCGCATAACTTGCCAAACTTAGTCGGAGTTGGGTTATTACATGATCTAGATCTAGATTTTAGTCCGCCATTACACGTTGCTGAGCAACCACTCCATGCCGACCATTCAGACCATCCGCCATCTTTAATAAATAATTAAATCGTATTGATCAGTTTACAACTATAGGGATATGTCAATCCTTCGTAGAAGCGTTGGTGTAATCAAAGAGAGAGACAACGATTTCATTAACGACCCAGACGATCGGTATTATATAGAGTTTAATTAACATTGTTGCTGTGATACGGGAAATAATTCCCCAGTGAAAAAGATTCTTGCGATATATAAACGAGTGCGCTTGCAACAATGAATTTTATACACACATTTTCGAGAGACTGAACATAATACAAACACATTCTCACAACTTACATTGTACGTCCATCTCTCAGCACCAAATGATGAAAATATTCAGCTTTATCTTGTTTCAACAAGTTCAATTTGTTGTTTGAACGTAACGTTGCCTTTAAATAACGTAATCGTTGTTTTGGATGTTTTTTCGACGTTTAAAATCGTTTAAAATGACGTTCTAACGGTTGAAGGACTTGACGTCAGAGCCTCTGAGTTCTATATAGCTTTTTTTAAAAATTCCTCAGTACCCAATCAGCATTGAGTATTTTCATAAACCATGTTAGATTGTTAATTAAACTATATATTATATATTCTTTTGATGAATTTCTTTTCAATCGTCGATATTCTTTGCTTTTTTACACCAGTTTGCACGAGAACGTCAAGACGACGTTACGTCATACAAATAAAACAAGTGGAACATGAACTCTTCGTTAATTTCCGTAATCGGTATTTCCTGTGGCGGAATCTGACGAAGACGTCCGTAAAACAATCGGAACGTCATTTGGCGTTCCCGCCACTGACGGAAAAGGCCGAGCAATGTTCCGTACTGTGAAATATCTTTTCTTTTTCCAGTATTTTCTATAAAAATCACGCACAAATATGTAATATAAAACGTAAATGACTTGCCATTATATGGTGATACTGTATAATTATTCTAGCGTCATCTTTATCAGCACATGTTTTACATTGATGCCTCAAAGGGCAATTACTTGACATCAAATGTTTAATTATTTTGCTCGTTTGGTTACTTTTAAATCATCCATATCGGTGAGTTATTCATTTAATAATATGAGGATAATTTACAATATTCTCGCCTCGTCTAGAAATGGATATATATGTCTGTTGTATGCTAGTCCAATCAAATTCAGTATTGTACACAACACTGCAGCAAACAACATTAATTCAAATCGGCATTGAAATATTTCTCATTTTTGATTATAAGAAAAAGTTGTTTCCGTTTTGTATCAAACATCGTTTGGCATTCTGTCGGAATATAGTATAACTGATCAGCATATGGTAGAAAAGACACATATAGAGTGGTTAGACTTATACAGTACATGTGTGAAATAACTACTTACAAAATGAGTACGAACTCAAAAAAGGAACAAGTTGTTTTCTTTTGTCAAATTGCATTTTCACTATAATTTGAGAGAAAATATGTCACATTTGACAGGAGAACTAACTCTATTTAATCACTGACAATACAATATCTGTATCAAGAAAAGTGTTATCAACGAAACAATGACTCAAGTATTTTGCAATATGGGATCAAATTTTAGCATGCAAAGTTTAGCGCTACAGACATTGTTTAGTATACTAATCTAAGGATTGCGTTACAACATTTACTTTCTTTCGTTCACTGACATTCTAGTTTTGCCGTATTGGTACTTGTTAATTGAGACGTGTTATCGGTAGCATATGTCATTATGCATACGACTTTATTATACCGGTGTTTGGGCATGCATCTGTGTTACAAAGTACATTCTCGTCGCTGTTTCCCACACACGATTTCCCAACCATCGATGGAGATGGATTGTCACAGGTACGTGATCTGGTCATCATTCCACCATTGCATGTGGCAGTACACGTATCCCATTGTGTCCACTCAGACCAGTTGCCGTCTAAAGATATAAATATAATCTCTAAATATGGTTCAATGTCTAAACAAGTTTGCTCTAAAGTTTTTTTGTTGTTGTTTTTTATATTAATTTTCACGAACTTGTTTTTCCTTTTGCATGTTTTGTGTAGATTTATTACAGGAATTTATTGCAAGGCTACGTTCATACCACATATTGCATGAGCACGAAACTCCAATATGATCAGTCTAAGAGCTAAATATATTCGTCGTCGAATTGAATTGTGCCTTAACATTAGTCGCCCCAGAGAGAAGGAGATGGATATAAAGCAATCCGGGAACCGCTTTCTAGTATTGCTATCTCTCGGTTATCGCCTCGTCTAGAAATGGAATTATGTCTGTTGAATACTCGTCAAATAGAATTCAGTAACGGACTTGTGATTTAATTACTAAGCATCCGAACTCCTAACTGTATTGTATTCACCAATAAAACATTTATTATTTCTTAATAATTCTAACACGACCTGCGCAGTCTTTCATATACACAAAGAAGAGAGACAACTGTATGGTATTCTACGATAAAATACAGCTGTTCCATTAATTCCCCGCGTATATTTCATCCGTTGGAAGCGCCACGTTACATGACGTCACTTGGTAAATATACGTCACGAAGACAAAAATCAACAGTAATTTTAATGAAATGTTAATTACAACAAACTTACCATGCTCACAAACGTTGCACCCCCGATATAAACCCATCATATGCATCAGAACATATAACATTAATACGCATCTTGAACAAGCTGAGAAAGTTTGACGTCATACAGTGCAAGCTATATTACGTAAGCAATGAATTAATTGTTTGTCACGTGACTACTAGTGTATTCCGCGCAGAACTTTGCATACGGGGGCGCCCAATGGAACAGCCTGTAAACATAGCAGCCTGATTGCCTTGACCTCCGAGATAATATAGTGCCCCAACAATAGCGTAAACAATGGGGTTATTGTTGTGTTAGAATTGAAAGAAATAATAAAATCGGTAAATAAAATAGAGTTAGGAGTTTGGATGCGTAGTAATTAAATCGCGAGTGCGTTAGCACGTGTGATTTAATTACTCGCATCCGAACGTAATTTCACTAAGTTACTATTTCTTTAATCTCAAATGGTATAGAAGGAGTTAACGTCACAAATCCGAAACTCGTAATAGAAGGAGTGAGTGTCATAAGGCCGAAACTCTGTAAACTGCAAGCTCCCCAAGTTGTACCCCTGTAGACGGGCCATTTTACAAGGAGGACAAAACTACAAATGTTATGCATCAAGTCCCTAACTGACCATACCACATAAGAATCAAATGCATTCATATTTGGACAAGATTTATCTGATTTCCCTCTATGGATGGAGTCAAAATAAGAATACTTCTACACATCCGTAGCTAAAAAGTATACCACACATGAATATGAATATGAACTCTCAAAGGGTATAGAAGGAGTTAACGTCACAAATCCGAAACTCGTAATAGTAAATGCCTGCAAGTTCCCAAAGTTATACCCCTGTAGAGGGGCCAGTTTATGCAGGAGGTGAAAACCTGTTTGTATATGTTGTGATTTTTTACCAGGTTACCCCCAAGTGGGCCGAGCCAAATCCGAGACATTGCTCCACTCCCTTGGGATATAAAACAAAAATATAAAAACAAAGTTAGCCCCCAGTGGGATTTGAACACACGACCCCAGGTTCCCAATATGGCATATTGCATATTTAAGAAAAATCAAAGGCCGTAAGTCTGATGTTACTGTTCCAATCCGGCTGGTTTTCGGACTTGTCCGACTTTTCATTGATATTAACAATCTGACAAAGATCAACTAATACATGAAGATGTTAGAGTGTTCACAGGGCAGAATTTGGCTTTTTCAGCAAAGCAAGGCTAAAAATCTGCTGGAACTAATAGATCTGACTGTTTTCAAACTTGTCTGAGGTGTCATTGATACAAAAACACTGACAAAGTTAGACCCAGTGGGATTTGAACACACGACCCCAGGTTCCCAATATAGCATATTGCATATTTAAGAAAAATCAAAGGCCGTACGTCTAAGTCTGATGTTTCTGTTCTAATCCGGCTGGTTTGCGGACTTGTCCGACTTTTCATTGATATTAACAAAGATCAACTAAAACACTGACAAAGTTTGGTAAAGATCAAACTATAAATGAAGTTGCTAGAGTGTTCACAAGACAGAACATGGCATTTTTTCAGCAAAACAAGGGACATAAATCTGGTGTTACTAATCCGATTTCGACCTTGACCAATGTTTTATTAATATAAAGACACTGACAAAGTTTGGTAAAGATCAACTAATAAATGAAGGCCCTAGAGCGTTCTCAAGACAGAAAATGGCATTTTTCAGCAAAACAAGGACCATAACTCTGGTGTTGTACTCTGGAAATAATACATTTTTGGTTGTGAAATTAAGAAACTACTGCCATAGACACAATATTTTATAAAACACACACCAAAGTTTCGAATTATTTCCAGAGTGCAAAAAAACTTGCTAAACCTTTTTTTTCCTCAGTATATAAAGATATTGACAAAGTTCGGTAAAATCAAATAATAAACGGGTCATAACTATGGTGTTACTGATCCGATCTGGCTGTTTTCGAACTTATCTGAGCTTTCATTTATATAAAGACACTGACAAAGTGTGGTAAAGATCAAAAAATAAAGGAACTTGATAAAGTGTTCACAATGCAGAAAATTGCATTTTTCAGCAAAACTAAGGCCATAACTCTAGTGTTACTGATCCGATCTGGCTGGTTTTCGAACTTGTTCAAGGTTTCATTATTATGCAAAATTTGGTAAAGTCAAAGTAATTAATGGAGGTGCTAGAGTGTTCACAAGGCAGAATATGGATTTTTCAGCAAGGGCCATAACGCTGATGTTACTAATCTGATTTGGCTTGTCCGAGCTTTTATTGGTAAAAAGACACTGTAAAGATCAAATAATAAATAAAGTTGCTCGTGTTCACCAAACAGAAAATGGCATTTTTTAGCAAACCAAAGGCCATAAATCTGGTGTGACTAGACCGATCTGGCTGGTTTTCGAATTTGTCTGAGGTTTTATTGATACAAAAACACTGACAAAGTTTGGTAAAGATCAAACAAAAAGTGAAGTTGCCAGCGTGTTCACAATGAAGAATACGTCATTATTTTTTTTAAAAAAGGGCCATAACTCCGCTATTACTAATCCAATCTGGCTGGTTTTCAAACGTATCCAAGGTTTTATTAATATACTGACAAAGTTCGGTATAGATCAAATAATAAATGAAGCTACTAGTGTGTTCAAAAGGCAGAAAATGATATTTTTCAGCAAAAAAGTCATGTCTATGGTGTTACTGATCCGATCTGGCTGTTTTAGAACTTGTCTGAGCTTTCATTTATATAATGACACTGACAAAGTGTGGTAAAGATCAAAGAATAAATGAACAAGCGAGAGTGTTCACGAGGCAGAAAATGACATTTTCAGCAAAACAAGGAACATAACTCTGGCCTGGAATTCACCAAACATTCTTCAAACTATTCTTAGACATAAACTCAAGTACTCAAATTTCGTTCACAAATATATATTTCCATGACTTTCAAAGATAAACAATCGTATGAAGTTGCTATTAATTAGTATTTATCAAATTTATCTATTGCAGCTTGAAATGAATGTTTATATTTTAAAATTATAGAAATATTTGTTATTGAAATTTGCATACTTGGGCTTAAGTCTAAGAATATTCTCAATAATGTTTGCTGAATTCAAGGTCTGGTGTTACTGATCCTATCTGGCTGGTTTTCGAACTGTTTTGAGCCTTTGTTAAGATCAAATAATAAATAAAAGTGCTAGAGTGTTCACAAGGCAGAATATGGCATTTTTCAGGAAATCAAGGGCCATAACTCCGGTGAAACTATTTCGATCTGGATGGTTTTCAAACTTGTCCGAGCTTTCATTATTGATATTAACAATCTGGCAACATTTGGTATAAATCAAATATAAATGTAGGTGCTAGAGTGTTCACGGGGCAAAAATCAACGGACGTCGACGGACGACCCACTAACCCTAAAAATCGCGTTGTTGCATCACACACCGATTTGCATTCTGTCGGAATACAGTACACTAGAGAAAAATAACTGATTCATCACGTGGTACAAAATACAAATATAGAGTGGTTAGAAGTATATATATGTGAAATATGACTATGTACATAATATGGAACTACGAACACATACATGGATGCACGTCGTTTTGCTTTGTCAAATTGCATTTTCGCTATAATTTGACAGAAAATAGCCACCGATTAACATTTGGTAACAACGAGGTCACGGATATTACCTCAGGTGCAGAGTCGCGGGAAGATTGGGAACCCTGAACGCATCCACTGACAATTAAGTATTATTTTAAGGTCCCAACACAAAATCTGCTTTAAGAAAAGTGTAATCATCGAAAACAATTACTCCGGTATTTTGTTAGCATGCGACGTTTAGCGCTACCGACACTGTTCAGTATACTAATATAATGACTACGTTAAATATATTTACTTTCATTCGTTCACTAACATTCTAGTATTGCCGTATTGGTATTTGTTAATTGAAACGTGTTATTGGTAGCATTTGTCATAATGCATACGACTTTAGTATACCGGTGTGTGGGCATGCATCTGTGTTACAAAGTGCATTTTCGTCACTGTTTCCCACACACGATTTCCCAAACATCGATTGAGATTGATTGTCGCTAAATACACTCGTCGTGGAATTGAATTGTTCCTTAACAGCACATCAACATATTATAGGTTATTCGAGCCGCCCCAGAGTGAGGGATGGATATAAAGGAATCTCGGAACCGCTTCTTACCTTTGCTATGCTTCGGTAATTTAATATTCATGTGACATGTCTGATGGTAATATCCATTTTTCATCTCAGCAGCTCCTTCTAATGTCGCAGTCTTGATATGAACTTACATGTGTTACAGGAAGGTAAAGATCCCATTTACTTCCTTTATTCTGTAGGGGATCTTTATATGACAAATACGGTTGCGCCATGGTCAAAAGTATTACCATTTATGTTTTGTATTATAGTAAATATATTTAAAAGAAAAACTGATGCTGGTATATTTATCTATTTTTTGGTTTAAAGTGTACGCTCTTTCCTTTAAAAGTATAATTCATACATTATAAAGTATATAATTATATTTGCTGATAAAACCTTTAAAAGGTTGTATAACTTACCTGCACATGCTCTTAGAAAACACACCCGTTCGTCTCTAGCGTCCCCGAAACAATGGTTACCGCCAGGTCCCGGGTAGGGGTTTGTGCAGCTCCTGTCTCTGCGCTGAAGACCCACACTGCAGGTCACACCGCACTCGCCCCAAGCGGTCCAGGAACTCCAACCGCCATGTACTGGAATGTAAAGCTGTATTAATGGAATCCTGTTTGCTAATTATAAAGAGTACATATATGAGCATAAGGTTAGTGGGTTAGAATGATTTCTTGAAAGAACACATGGTAATTTCAGAAAATAAGACTTTTTTAAAATTAGTATGATTGCGTTCTATGCAAATCAATGATCTCATGCCGTCTATTAATAAAGAACAGCCTACTGAACATAAAGAATGTTATCATAAGATGTTATAAAATATTGTTCGCTATTTATTAAAGACAGTCACACCGACGTGTCAATTCGACTTAATCTTCAAATAAAAAGTGAATATAATTGTCTAGACATCAACAACATGATGAATTGGTACATGTATGTGTTATACCTGGGTACACACCTTCGTAATTTGCGTAATAAGTCGGTGCAAACAATATCCATTTTTAACTTGAGTGATGATTTTTGTATCATGTTTGTTGCAGCATATTTACAGTGTAATAAATAGTATGGTTAAATTGTTTTTGTATATATTACCATGATTACTATTATTACGTTTAATGTTGTACGCATTTTTGTAGTGAAAAATATATATTGAATACTGTATGTTGATCAATGAATAGATCAGTGTGACAAAACCACGTGATTTTTGAATCGCATACGCCGCTAAAATGGGTAATGAACATTTAAAACTACAAGCATGGCAGTTTAAAACAATGTTTAAGGCTTTGGAGCGAATTTTCTAAATGAACGCGCATGCGATCTGACCGTTTCGATCAGTTGAGAAACTTTGAGGTTATCTCAGAAAGTATCAGTAATCACTTTGTCATTAGCTACGGACCTGTATCAAGACTTTTGTTTAAATGTGCTGCCGTGTTTGCGCTCAGAAAGACGCGTGGTATATCCATCTTTTTATAAACATGTATAAACTCGGTTTTGATTAAATCTGTATATTACCCAACCAACATCACTCCTGTAGCATACCTTGACATTCCGCTATCGTACAGTTGGAATAATAGTCTTTGCTTCTTAAGCAGTCAAGGCCGCCTTGGGATGGTGTGGGTGCTGTGCATGTTCTGTATCTTGCCTTTTGACCTTGGCCACACGTGTGGTCACAGTTGGACCACAATGACCATGATGACCAACCACCATCAACTATAATATAAGAGATGTATACGTTTACATTAATATCAACAATCAAGTTTTCCTTTATAACACTGTCTCGTTTTATTGGGTCGACAATAGGGTATGAATGAGGTTTGGTGCACCTTTGAAACTTGTTTAAGCCCCAAGAGACCTTTTTGCAACTGACCGTTACAATATCATACCCCTATTGTCAACCCTTTTATGTTGTGGTGTCGAATACTTTGCTTATATTTTCCTTGTATTTGTTATTTGTTTTTTGTGTTGACTGTGTTCTGTTAATGCTTCATTTCCTGTTCTACTTTTATACATACTTTTTGTAAAGCTCGATTGAAAGATGACGGCTAGAGCGCTAACGAAGCAAAATATTGTATCCTTTAATGGATCAGGGAGAATAACTTCTAGGTCTAGTCCAATATGACTGTTACAGCCTCATACTTGTGTAGCCTTTCATAGTATTTAAAGCATAAGCATAAAGTACTCCAACATTCCGACATTGTTAGTGTTATTCGTGAAGAAAATATAGTTGAACGTAGTACCTAGGTCACAAAGTCCGCACCATTTGCGGCACGCGACTTTAGCATGATGAATTGAATAGTCCACTGACGAGTTCGCAGTTATAGTCCGGGTCATCATGGCAGGATCCATTGGTGTTGGTTGTTGCTAAAATAGAGGTATTATTTATCACACATTGTATATATATTTTATTTCTTATCTTGCTTCAGCATTAACTATGCATTATACCACACTATTCGGACAAACTATTGCATATACTATCAACTTTATGCACAGTTTCACTTGAAATATATGTTTTAGATTCTTAGGTCACCCTATATCCTTCTCCCTCCCATTCTCACTTTTGTAACATAAAATACATGTTGCTGTACACGTTTCGAAACATAATAAATTATGTTTAACTAAAGTCCGAACACAAATATGAAATTACACTGGCAAATTGTACATAATGAATAAATACATGTATGGCGACTGCATAGTTTCTCATTACACGAATCTACGGCACAGCATTGGCTACAATCAGTGGGTCCTGACCTGATGTCGATATGGCGGCCTATTATGGATACTGAAGATTGGGTTGTCGTTGCTCCCTGGCATTGCTGAAATATTCAGTGAACAATAAAATATACTTACCATGTGTTCGTGGTGTTGCATACCTCGCTTCTATTTATCCTCGTAAAGTGTTGTTTGTTTTGGATGCATGATTTTTAGTGACTGATTTCTGTGACATGTGCCACATATGTGTTACTTTCTTATTAGCTGTGTGTTTCTTTCATATATACATCATGTTATTTACACATGTGCCACATATGTAAATGATACATATGAGTCACATATGCATCCCATGTATTTTTCATTTTTAAATAATACACCTGAGCCACATATGAAATGAATACATATGAGCCGCAACATGCGAAAATGACCCTTCAGACAAAATTTTGACATTTTATGATTATTGATGTTTATGAATCTCGGTGACTTTCTCTTTAAAAATGTCTTCATTTTATGTTGATATCTAAATTATAATTGATTTTATCTAAATTTGAAAAATTAAAAATTGTACTCGTCATTAATTTTGACGTTGACGTCGGCGTCTTGGACGACGTCGTTAATTAAATAACAACAATAAAGATAAACAATTAATATTTTCTATAACATCAACTATTTATATTAAGAAAACCCATTCGCTATGGTATAATAATTAGGTAAAACACGGAAGTGACGAGAAATTTGATTAGTAAGTAATTGATTACCGGCCGACGTCATAAATTGTTACTTTATGACGTTGTCGTCTAAACATCCGAAGGGACGTTTTCGTGTGTTGCGGCTCATATGTGTTTCATATGAAAGTATTATGCATAACATACACAAACAACTGTATAATATTGTAAAAAATGGACAACCTGTTTAAGTTTTAATATATTTTTAATAAAAAAATATTTTCATACGTATTATATATGTGATGCTTTCATATAAAATACATATGTGAGTATATATGTATCACATATGTAAAACATACGAATTTCATGCCCAGATATTTTTCCTGTGTAGAACAATATTGCTTTTTGAAATTAATAATGCGGCATACAACTAATACGTCACATGGGTAGCCTTCTAGAAAGTTTATCGTATCTTCTGATTTAGGGCAAGTATGAAATTAAAGTAAATCGTTGAATACTGGAATATAAAAAATCCGGTAACTTTGTTAAAGTCTGATTTGTTTTGCATATCTAGTATGTTTATCTTTATTTTTGATGGACATCATTAAGGTGAAAATATCAATGTGTTCACAGAATCTACCTAATTTCTCGAAACTGATTGCAGAAAACCAAGCAAAGTACATATATGTAGTTTTTGTTCCGCAATGTGAATGTTTTTTAAAGCAATCAACTGAACTTTGTATTAGGTTTGTATGTACTGATGATTAAAACATGTGTCCAGTTTCATGTGTAGGGTTAAAATACTACGTAAAATAAAACCATAAATCAGCGATTGTTTAGTGTTTAAGATTAATCAAATCTCAGAATATTTACTTTTCCTCCTGAATTTAATTTTAAATTTTGAGATTAAATACTAAGCTATGAAATATTAATCATGTACTACTCGATAATTCGTTTTCTTTGTAAGAATGCCAATTTGAAATTAATTTATAGTTTACCTCGTCTCCAGCGCACCGTGTTACCGTCAGACAGTCTGACACATTTCTGATGTTGCTTCACGAATAACACTTCAGTGCGTCTGAAATACATAGACTTTGAGTTATAATAAAATCTACAACATGAACACACACATAACATAGTTTGTAAATACAAATAAAAGGTTTAAGGAATCTTGAGAACAAGAATAAACCAGAAGGTCGATGGCACTCCACTGCTTACAGACGGTCGATGGCACTCCACTGCTTACAGACGGTCGATGGCACTCCACTGCTTACAGATGGTCAATAGTACTCCACTGCCTACAGACGGTCGATGGCACTCCACTGTTTACAGACGGTCGATGGCACTCCACTGCTTATCTTTAAATACTGTCAAACATGTCAAAGCTATTTACGATTTAATATCCATAATGATATGGTTTGATGATGATCCATGTATTTATCTTTTGACATCTCAGAAAGTCTGAGCTTATCTTAAAGAATTCGCAAATAACTTCAATGTAATACCCAATATGACACGGTTTGATGATGATTCCGTTTTTAACTCCATGTCTCTGGACCTCATGTTGCCTTATGCTTCTCAGCTTGATATAAAACGTTTTTGACTTATTAAGGTATCAATCAATAGACACCAAATAAAACCCGAATTTAATGATGTTTCACTCTTACACGTGAGGCCATCTTCCCCGGGACCCCAACGGCAGACATTGAAAAACACGTTAAATACTATGATACGCCTCAATTCTCTTTATAATAAATACTGATAAAGGTGATCCTTTGGGAGCAACACACACAATTAAGAGAGTAAAGCAGCAGACTCGGTTTTATTGAGTCTGTTTATGAGAAGTAATGAAAGAAGCAACACCTCTCACACCCCTAGCATCGCTTTAAGCGGTATTCTACTTTAAAGCCACCCATATTGGGCTCGTTGGTCCCAAAGGACCAGTAAAAGTAACAAACTTACAAATATGTAAATAAAAACATGTAAATATATAATAATGTATAAGATTTTTTTCCTTTGAACGCACCCCGCCCCGTCCCGCCCCGCCCCTGCAACGGTACGTCAGGAAAGGAAATGAGAATGGTGAAAATATATGTTGCAGTGCTAGTTTTCTGAATCCGGAGAAATGGCGTAAAAAAAGGGTTTTAATAGCGAGAATGAATTTTTTTTTATGAAAGTCTTCATTGACATGTCTGCTATTAAAAACCAAAATTTAAAGTCAATCAGAAAAAAGTCCTTTTTTTTCCCTAAAATTAACAAAGTACACCGTATTCGCTAAAATATGAACAATCGTCTTTCAAAGTTAATGTTCACGCGGGATATAAAATCATGAAATTATGAAATCCTTTTTAAGAGATATATTGATTTCAACATTGATCTGTATTTAAGAAATTATTAGAGAAGAATGTTCGCAGTTTTTCTTAATGACACCATTACGGTAACATCCCTGCAACACCGCCCCTCATCCCACCCCCACCACCCTCTATACCGTATGGATTAAGTTGTATATAGCTGCGAATGTGCAGGCGAATGTGCAGTTTTAATCAAATTCGATTTATTTCATCATTTTAGAAAAAAAAAGCATGTACGCGTAAATACATTTTTCCTCTGTATATATGTAAAATATAAAAAAAAAAAAACGAAGGCAAGTACTTTTTTCCCCCGAAAATTAACGAAGTACACCGTAATCGCTTAAATACGCCGAATCAACATTCCAAATCGATGTTCGCTAGGAATAAAATTGTGGAATTATGAATTCATTTATTAAGATAAATCGATTTCAGCATTGTTCAGCATTGCTCAGTAGTTGTTATATTATTGATGTAGTATGTTCACAGTATTTATGAAAGCAACTTTACGGTAGTATGACTGTATCTCTCCAACCCCGTCGACTTCTCCCTCCAACCCGTACACACAATACGTTGTGTATTGCTGAGAATGCGCCTTTTATTTAAATAGATTTATTTCGTCATTTTAGAAGCGAGAATAAAAACGAAATCATATAGATACATCTCTCCTCTGTATATATGTTGAATTTCAATAAACGGAGAAAAGTACTAATTAAGTAACAGGGCCGTCCGACCCAAGACATTCATATCCATTTAGAAAGACGACCGACTACAGAAACAATTAAATAATTTCGTTATGTAAACACATATATTTAAAATGTATGTGTCTATGTATTTTACACTAAATTTTTGATCTATACATGCTTTGGGTTAATGTCAGAGTGCCCAATTTATTTTAACAAACACTGTTGCAACGGTATATCGGAAAATGAAATCATGATGGCGGCAATATACGTTGCAGAGTTAATTTTCGATAAACTTACATAAGTTTAACAGGCAGAAAGAAGTATATTATGTTAACTGTTCGTTTACAACTGAGGGGGCGACTCGAGTTTTAAAGAAAGCAAGATTGGCATGTGTCCCTTTAACCAAGTAAATAAATGACTGACGAGTAACAGACATGCTACTGTCAGTAACAAACATGATTTTGTGTAAACTCGAAGATTGCAGAACATAAATATGTGGACATGAAATTCTGTCAATGGTCTGCGGTGTTATGAAACACCGTACGCGTGAATACGAAAAGTGCGGGTCTGTTATCTTTATAAGGCATATATATATAGTTTTATATATATATATTTTTATATATATATTATTATTTTATATTTATTTGTATGGTCCCAGAACGCAGTCATACTCACTACTATATTGAAAGTAAATACTGAATATACATGTACGGTGTGTTACGATCTGTAGTATTTGAAAACAGACATATTAAACATTTCCCTGGAAATATATAACGATGATAAATACTAAATTCATAGAATTATTTTTCCTGAAAAAAAAAACATGTTTGTTTTCAGCAGTTGAAATCTACTATATTCTGCGAATATTGCTTCTGTTTTCATCAAATACATGTTTTGTTGGTTTTGTTTGTTTTAATATGCCCCGTGGTTTCCGGATGCCCCCGTTTGGTCACGGGGTAAAGAATAGGACCACTGCATATCCCTTTAGAGGGGTAGGCAGAGGGGAAGAATCCCCCCAAATTCATGTTCATTTTATCATTGTTCGTTCATGTTCATTAGAGGTCTTCATCATGATCCCTGCATTGTTTCAGGTGCTATCTCGCTCGCATCAAAAGAGCAGTGGCAGAAAAACAATAAACGTGGCTCCAGCGTAACGATAGAATTTGCTGCAACTCTGCAGTTCAGGGTGAGAAGGTTCTAGGCCCATTTTTCATATTTTACCTCGATGTACATGGAGGATGAGCCTGGCATGTTCATGCCTGTTAGGCGCCATATAACCTTTTCATGTGTTGGTTCGCCTTAAAACCCAATTCAATTCAATTGTTTTAATATTATTTTTTTAATTTATGATTTCGGAATATGTCTTACACACTGTTGAATCCTGTAATTTAACAACAAGTGGTTTGGTTCACAGGTGACAGTATCGATGAACAAAACCACTTGTTTTACTGGATTCTACATTGTGCAAGAAAATATTCGTATATTATACCATTACTATTATAACATGTGTGTTGTTACATATGCTTATCCTTGTTTATAAATGTTTGATAATGGATGTCAGCAGGGAACTTGACCTTTGACCTAAAAATCAAACGGATCATCCTCTTTCCACTGTCCATCAATGAAGTTTCATGAAATTTGCTTTAGGTAAAAGAAAAAACTGTGTGGGCAAGTCTTTTCATTTTCCGGTCATGGTAACGGGCCTTTCAACTACTGACTTCAAAATAAAAAGGGATTATCATTTCAGCAAAGGCAGTCAAAGTTAGACGTTTTATGAAATTAGCTTTAGAGAAAGTAAAAAAGAGTTTCATTGCGGACACGATTTTTCATTCTCAAGTCACTGTGACTGGTGACCTTAGATTTACTGAGCTCAATATTAATAGGGATCATACTCTTACCAAATGCAGTCAACCCATGACGTTTGAATATATTTACTTCCGGGAAAATAGAGTTACGGTGCGGACAATAGTTTTCATGATCGGATCAGTGACCTTGACATTTGATCTCGAACTAAATAGGGGTCATTCTCTCACTAACTGTAGTCAACCCATATAGTTTCATGATACATGCATTTGCTTCAGTAAATAAGGAGTTACATTGTGGCCAAGGTATAGGGTTATATTGTCCTTTGACATATTAACCACAAAATCATCAAACGATGCAATAGTCTTATAACAGGCAGTCAACCCATGGCGTTTCAACAGACTTCCTTCAGGAAAACAGAAGTTACAGTGCGGACAATGAGTTTCATTATCCGGTCAGTGACCTTGACCGTTGACCCACTCACAATCAAAAGGATCACCCTCTCGCCAGAAGCAATCCATCCATTAAGTTTATGATATTTGCTTTAGGGAAAGTGGACTTACAGTTTACAACATTTTACATTATCATGTTCATGATGTTACGGTGACAATGACCTTTGACCTAATGACCATGATGACATCAAAATCAAAAGGCATCATTCTTTCACCAAATGCACTCAAACCATGAATTTTGATGATATTTGCTTCTGGGGAAGTGGACAGTGGAGACAAGGTGTTTCATGATCATTATTGGGTCACGGCGCCCTTGACCTTCAATATTTGATATGCACATACTGATGCTTCTTACAAAGTTTCGTAAAAATCCAACAAGTAGCGCAGACAAGATTTGTGACGGACGAACGTAAAGGCCAAATATAATCTGTCTCACCTACCACTTTGCGGTGGAAGAAATATTTATAAAGACAATATTTTAGTTTATATGTATACTTTATTAAGCAAATAATTAAGCGAACATAAACTTCAGCATTGACTCTGGCCAGTGGTGTACATGGAGTCTTCTTCCACATGACGTGCAGCCTGAAAGAAAATAAAAAGTAAAAATAAGTCGCGCAGAGTATTCAATTTGAATAAGGTGCTGCGAGGGGGAGCTAGGGCATGTTTAGGGGAATGGGACAGTTTTAAACATATGGAAGAATCTTCCTCAAATCTAAATCGACTGAAAAAAACAATAATTTCACGAAATGTAACTCTTGGTGATAGTTTAATACTGATTTATCTCTCGCAGATATCGATTAAGCCGCCTCGGGCGTTATGTAATTTAGCGTGTCGGCAGTCACACTTGCAAACTTCATGGGGGCCATAAAAATTGGGAATCATTATGTATCTATAGTGACCATATAGAGTGAAACTATAAATGCACTTTAGAAAATTTAAGCAAAACACATTTTTAAAAAATCAGTTTAATATTTACATGAAATACGTTATTATAAACAAGCTTTTAATAAGCTATAACTGAGAATAGTTTTTTTTTAAGTGTATTTTTTATGGAAATAGCATTATAATAGAGAGAAATTCTATAAAAAGCTGTTTAAAAGTTAAAATACCATCATTTTTGATATAGCAAAAGTTTCGTTCTGACTCCTGTTTTGCCTAAAATGGAAATACCATCATTGGATAGAGAAATACATGTGTAATGGGTTTTTGCATAAATGTTTAATTCATGCAAAAACCCATTACACATGTATTTCTCTTCATGATATATATTTCTCCGCGTCGTCTGCTTAATGTGATTATTGCAAACAACAACAACAACAACAACAATTAATAATTAAAAACAAAGTGCTATCTTTGTTTGTAAAACAGACCATCTATAACTAGTGTCATTAACAAAAAAAACTATATCAAAATAAAGATTAGTGTTTCACCTGTTTAGAACCGTTTGCACCTAATGCTTCAGTTTCGTCATGCGATATATTTACAATTAAAAAACACATGTTCGACATATTTTAAGAATTTTATATAGAACATATAATGACACTAGATGGTGTATTTAAACTCGAAAACAGACCAAAATCCTTTAAACATAAAATATGAAACTTATATCAAAATAAAGATAATAAATTGTATTTTAAGAAACCGTTTGCACCTAAGCGATCATATTTATAGAATTTCTAATATTAAACAATAACGAAATTTCCCCCTAAACGCTCCATGTAAAAATCTGGCGACTCATCGATAACCCGTTTGAGGAAGATTCTTCCATATGTTTAATTATTGTTTAATGCCTCATCAACACGTTGTTTAGGTTATTTCTAGCCGCCCCAAAGAGAGGAGGAAAGATACATAGGCATCCACGAACCCTGTCCTACGCTTACTACCGATTACATACCTATGGTTCTTTAACGGGCTTGGAGGACATACTCCGATACGCCAGGACCACCCGGTTTACGTTCCCATCAGACGAACGAGGCTAGCAGGACACATTGAAGTAACCCAGTGCGCCAGTAAGACTTGAATCCGTGTTCACTGGATTCAAAGCCGAATGTTATAAACGTCCCTTGACCAAAACTGAGTAAATGGCACATCAAATAAAGGGTCAATACATATTATATTGTGTATCATACGAGTATATGATTTACCTGACATGATTACAGAACAATTTTAATGTATTTTTCACCCAACAGTACTACAGCAAGAATCTATTATAAGGAAAGTTAAATCTGACAGAGGGTGCAATGCTCTATAAGCCATTTTTACTACAAGGGGAATAAAATACAACTCTTGCCAAAAAATTTAATTCATAGGATATTTTACTTTAATGACTTAGTAAGGTCACTTTACATGGGGAGAAAACATTAATATATAACTATTTATTTTCTATTTCAAAACCTGGTGATGCCGCTAGTTTTAGAAATAAAACACGATTAAATATGGCAGTTGAGAAGACACTTTTGTTGATGTTAGGTCTGTTCTGAAAATGTGTAAAACAGACACAAGATTAAAAATTTGCTCTGTGTCCCTTTAATAAATTGGGTAAAGGGACACACGGCAATCTTTAAGTATTTATCAAGCATTAACATTAGCATCTCCATTTGTTAACCTGGTAACATTTTAAATTTAAACCAGCTTGCATTAAAAATTAAATAAAAGTGTTTCATTTTGTCTTCGTTATTCTATCAAATACTTAACTATATTATAGGTGCACAATTATCAACAGTTCTGAACTATTCTAATAAATAATATTAACGATGCACAAATGCAAACTATGCAGAAAAATTGACCGAACTCCAGAAGTTTTAAAAAAATAAAGATTGCCTAGTGTCCCTTTAACACAACTTGGTTTCGCAAGTACATGTAGTTTACACGAGCTCATATGACAATCACGCTGCATTATCACCGAAAACATTGTTTACTGTAACTTTGAACAGCACCGTGCAAGCATAACACAAGCTCCATTTAAAGAACTACGCAAGTGTAAACATTTTTTAAAAGGGCTCCCACCTCAAAATGATCCAATGGCATTTAACTCGGCTTGACATTCTGAAGTCGTCAGTATCAATTCACTAAGAGCTGCTCAATGGGCATGATTCACATTTGAGGCCTCTCTGAAAAACAACATCAATCCAATGTCAATGATCAAACAGACATAGTTTATCCATTGTTATACATAATGTAACATATTTAAAAAGGAAAACTCAAAACTCTACTTACTGTCATGGATATATATGTACACATATGTGTAGGTAGATCTATGTTACTGTACATAAATATGAATCTGACCTGTTAATGGCTGTTTACATTGTTTCATTATATTATTCCAGTATCATTCAGACTTCAAAAGTTACTGAGCGAAACATATTTTCTATTTTAGTAACAGTGACCTCATATGCAACACCAAGCTTCCTTTCCATATAAGCTACCAACACAGCAGGTTTCCTCGCAGTTTTCAATTCCTAACAAACGTTTTTGAGCGGAAACAATTTGTCTATTTTAGTAAGAGTGACCTTGACCTGTTATACAATACCAACCTTCCTGTTCATATAATCTACCAACACAGCCAGTTTCGTTGCAATATCACGTTCCTAAATAAAGTTATTGAGTAGAAAGCCTTTTTCTATTTTTAGTAACAGTTATCTTGACATTGACCCTACTGACCTCAAATGCAAGCCTTAGCTTTCTTCCTTATAGGCTACATACACACAAAGTTTCGTCGCAATATCTCATTCCAAACAAAAGTTTTGAGCAGAAACCATTTATCTATTTTAGTAACAGGAAGATCTTCATTTACAAATGTTTGACCCACGGGTCACGGCCATTTTTGAACCCGGGGATTTTATTCGAACATTTTTTATAGTAGAGGGCTGGCGATCATTAAAGGAACATGGCAATCTTGACGTTTATATCTAGGATCACAATAAGCCTCTCGATTATATTAATCCAGTATCATTCAGACTTCAATACTGCTTGCATATATTTTAAATACAATTTTGAGTTTTCAACTTTTCTTCGTTATGCTACCATAGGTTTGAATATATTATTGGGGAAATATAATCAGCATTTAGTAATATGCAAAAACGAGTTGCTTTATACTATTCTTATAATTAATATAATAATTATTGAACAAATGCAGGACGCCGAGAGTTTTACAAAAATCAAGATTGCCTTATGTCCCTTTAATAAAGAAACACTGTCGAAATCGGTTCATCGGTTCATGAGAAGATGATTTAAGGTTTCGGACTTTCAAGGTCATCATGGTAATGGCGGTCATCACGGAGGTCGCGTTGACGAGTTCTAACAAACTTGAAGGCCAGTAACCTCATGATCATCCATGTGAAGTTTGGTCAAAATTATCTAGGCTGTTTATGCCATGAATTGTTTAAGAAAAGTTACTGGACGGATGGATGGATGAACGGACAGACAACGGACAAAGATCGGTCACAATAACTTACTTTAAGCCTTCGGCTCAAAGTCGGCTTAATATGAGCTAAAAAAACTAAGCCATGTGTGTGGTTTACTGATGTTAATAAAGTCAATAAACCTATGGAGGAATATGTGGCATAACACATTTATAATGCACATGTTATGCTTATTAAATTGTGTTTTAAATGAAACTTATTTACACCTTTCAAGCTGTGCTCTCTGTTCACTTTGAAAGTGCCAAATGTTCAATGATGTATATATTGTGGCACCCTGCAGGGTTTATCGCTTTTCCTGAATGAATGTGTGCCCCTTAAATTAGGTCTACATACAAAAAAGCCCCTAAAACACAATATATGAGTACTCAGTTCCGGCAAATATCGAATATAAATGACAACAAGTCATATTGTGAACCAATGCTTTATTTTATTTTAATCATACAACTTACATGTGCTCGATTAACTAAATTAACATGTAGTGATATTATGATAAATATACACAATTTCAGATCAAAAATTATTATCTTAAGCTAACCTACACTTTCGCATTAAAACATATTTAAATTAAAATCCAAGTGTGAATACAATGTCTTTGATAATAGCAAAACATCACCGATGATTACTTAACATGAAACATTGCCCTTGGTAAACAGTTTTCGTTAGAGCCATCGTAACACCGCGTAACGGCTTATGAAAGCGATAGCGATGGTACAATGCTAGGATGGCGATGATTCGATGTAGATGGCAATGATACGATGGTAGGATGGCGATAGTACGATGGCGACGGGACAATGGTTGAATTGCGAGGATACGATGGTAGGATGGCGAAAGTACGATGGCGAGGTACGATGGTAGGATTTGGACGGTACGATGGCGATACCAGGATGACGATGGTATGAAGGTGATGTTAGGATGACGATGGTACGATTGCGGTATTAGGATGACGATGGTACGATGGCGATATTAGGATGACGATGGTACGATGGTAGGATTGCGATATGACGAGGGCGATATTACGATGGCATTGGTAAGATGGCGATATTACAATGTCGATATTATGATGGCGATGGTAAGGTGGCGACATTACGATGGCGATGGTGCAATGGTAAAATGCCGATATTACGATGGCGATGGTACAATAGTACGATGGTGATCATACGATGGCGATGGTACGATGGCTCAACGAAACGCCGTAAAGAACGTGATATTGTATAGTACCATTACCAACGTACCGTCGTACCACTTCCATCGTACCATCAATTTATAAGGTGTCGATTGTTACGGATGGCTGGGTATACAGTACTGGATCTACCCAGGAAATGGGGTGGTCTGCCTCTACCATAAAAATGTCGACCATCATATAGTCTAACATGTGTTAAAATGATGTAAAACACCACACAAACAAATATCAAAAAAGTTTACGTGTATATCATATAGATTTATATGTTTTAATACAAATATTATCGAATTGTAGCTTGTTCTTTTAACTTAGTGAATGAAAATAATCATATACAAATCGCCATAGTTACGCATGACATGAATGGCTTTGGTTCACATTTCTCATCAAACAAACGTGTTGTTTCGTATAACTATTAAAGTTAACTATACTGAGTAAACAAAATAAACGTCCCTCCATGTTTAAGTTAAATTACTAAATATATCCACCGTTTGCCGTATACAACCTATACAGAAAATAAATTTCGTTTATCTGTGGACGAAATTCAGTTGTCAACATTATTCTGCAATCTAAAGTTTTAATTTGGCGCGCTAGCAAAGTCGCGATGTTTCTAAATAGAAAATTCAGAAATTAAAGGTCTCGGTTAGTAAGGTTTAAAGTGTAAGATTTCACTAAAAAATTGCCAACTGGATCAAATAAACTTAATACCGCGTGTGACCACCATTTGCACGTATGCAGGTCAAAATTCTGCGGTGCATTGACGCATTGTGATTTTCAATTTAGACACCTCGCGACTTTGCTAGAAACCCGAACACCAAAACTTTAGATTGCAGCATAATTTTGACAACTGAATTTTGTCCACAGATAAACGAACTTAATTTTCTATATAGTTTTTATACTGAAAACGTTGGATATCTTTAGTAATTTAACTTATACATGGAGGGACGTTTCTTTTTTTTTTACTCAGTATATGTCTTTTATACGATAAGCAGAAGATGACTATTATAATTCAACATTAACTGTAATCGTGAGGTCTGTTTTACACATCTTCACGTTGAAAGTCTACCAAAATGTCGTATCAGTTGTATTCGTCCAATGCCCCACTCCCTATTCAGTAAGCTGAATTTGTTTTAATATTTTGTAGTTTTCTAGTTTTAGCGATGTTAGAAATAATGGAAAAACATGCATTTCAATTCCGTGATAATATTTTCTCCTAATTAAAAGTTACCTCAGTCATTGATAAGTTATATCCCAAACATTGTGTGTTGGTGAAAACATTTAAAGTTTTGAGGACTCAAATGTTGCTTAGATTTATTTCTCTTTACGGAATGTTGAATAAAGCGCTAGCCTGATATACTCATACCGGATTAAACATTCTCAATATGATAACAATACAGAAAAAGTATTGTTTTCAATAAAGGTTTGGTAAAAGTAAAGAAAGATTACCATGTGTACATTAATGTATCCCAGGAACAATGAGACGAAGATCGAAACTTACTCATTCAAATCTTTCCATGTAAACTTACACAGTAAATGTAAGTAATTAAACTGCATAATTGTAGATATCATGAAAATCGTGATGAATGATATAACATACTTAAATATTATAGATGAACATAGTAATGAACGATTTAACAACTTGAAACTACATTAGTAAAGATATAAACAAAAATGTTGATAAACGATTAATCCCATTACTATCTTACATATTTTGTTTATTAATGCATGTTTACTGTAATTTATACCAGTCTATTAATTTTTGTATATATTAAGGAACGGATAATCTCAAACAGACACGCTCTCTCATCATCATTTCCCCTTGAAGTATCTCATATACATCTTCTCAACTTTAACATTTAATTCGGTGCTATCAATGCGCCATTGAATACGGCCGTAGGACCGTGATCCACGGTATTCCAACCACCACAGCGTGGTTTTACAACATCGGCGACTGCTAAGGTAAGGTACGCCGACGTCGTGGCGGAAACCCAAAATGAAGAATTTGTAGGATGGTTCGCCCGAACGAAGACATTGTGTTGCTTATTGTCAATATCAATATCGCAATATGAACTTCCTGAATAACTCATGAAAGACAACGAAAACTGATATGTTCCTGGCACTATACACTTAAATACCCCAGATGTAGTATTATAACCGTTACCGATATTAGTGAGTATGCTTGTAAATATGGGGACGCCTTTAGTTGTACTGCCACCGACGAGAATAGCTGATGGGATGTAAACCGAGAAGATAACAGCTGGAGCTGAAATGAACGAAGGTTACACTAATGGATAATACAATGCTATTACTATACGTGTAGTAAGTATGACTAGACGTATACATATGAGATAATAAAATTATTAATAAAGTACTGTACATTAGTATTAAACATAGATATTCAAGAAAAACGCCGTACTGAAGAAAACATATTATACAGTAGTTTAATGTCTTATTTCGAAATCAGATGAGAGAATCCTTTTATTTTACTTCATAAATAAAATGTCAAAATTAACCAGTACTGTCAAAAAAAGCGGCTTTGAATAGGCGATATACACGAGTGACATTAGTTTGAAAGTTGCATGTAAGAATCATTGAACTATATACATGAGCTGTTTTTAAAGTCCTCGAATATAGTAAAAGCAAAACAAAGCAAATAATAAATCATTACTAAAGTGTAGACACCATACCTGGAAAATGGTATACCTGGTGCTTGTCTAGACATGTTACATGTATACCTGGACAGGAGGGGTTGTCTATACAAGTGACACGTAAACCTGGACAGAAGATATGTTACATGTATACATGGACAGGAGTGATTGTCTAGACATGCTACATGTATACCTGGACAGGTGTGCTTGTATAAACATGTTACATGTATACCAGGAAAGGAGTGCTTGTATAAACATGTTACATGTATACCTGGATAGGAGTGCTTGTCTAGACATGTTACATGCATACCTGGACAGGAGTGCTTGTCTAGACATGTTACATGTATACCAGGACATGAGAGCATTTCTAGACATGTTACATGTTTACTAGGACATTGACGAGTGCTTGTCTAGACATGTTTCAAGTATACCAGGGCAGGAGTGCTTGTCTAGCCATAATACATGTATACCAGGACATGAGTGCTTGTCTATACATGTTACATGTATAACAGCACAGGAGTACTTGACTAGACGTGTTACATGTATACATGGACAAAAGTGTTTGTTTAGACATGTGATATGTATACTTGGACAGGAGTGCTTGTCTAGACATGTTATATGTATGCATGTACAGGAGTGCTTGTCTAGACACGTTACCTGTATACCAAGGACATGAGCGCATGTCTAGACATGTTATATGTATACATGGACAGAAGTGCTTTTCCAGATATGTTACAGGTATACATGGACAGGAGTACCTGTCTAGAAATGTTACATGTCAACATGGGCTGGAGTGCTTGTCTAGACATGTTACATGTATACTTGGACCGCAGTGCTGGTCTAGACATGTTATATGCAGACCATGACAGTAGTGCACGTTTAGACATGTTACATAAATACCTGGACTTGAGTGATTGTATAAACATGTTACATTTATATCTGGAAAGGAATGCTTGTCCAGATATGTTATATGTATAACTGTACAGGAGTGCTTGTCTAGACATGTTACATGTATAGTGGTACCGCAGTGCTGGTCTAGACATGTTACATGTATACATGGACAGTAGTGCTTGTCTAGACATGTTACATGTATACATGGACAGTAGTGCTTGTCTAGACATGTCACATGTATACCTCAACATGAGAGCTTATCTAGACACGTTACATGTATACCTGGACAGGAGTGCTTGTCTAGACATGATACATGTATACCGGGACATGAGTGCTTGTGTAGACTTTTTATATGTGTACTCAGACAGGAGTGTTTGTCTAGACAAGTTACATGTATGCCTGGACATGAGTGCTTGTGTAGACACGTTATATGCATACTTGACATGAGTGCATTTCTAGACATGTTACATGTATACCAGCATAGAAGTGTTTGTCTAGACATGTTGCATGTATACTAACACAGGAGTGCTTGACTAGACGTGTTATATATATATATATATGGACAGGAGTGCTTAACTAGGCATGCTATATGTATACCAGGACATGCGTGCTTGTCTAGACATGTTACATGTATAACAACACAGAAGTGCTTGACTAGACGCGTTACATGTGTAACTGTACAGGAGTACTTGTCTAGACACGTTACATGAAAACCAGGCCATGAGTGATTGTCTATACATGTTACATGTATACATGGACATGAGTGCTTGGCTAGACATGTTACATGTATACCTTGACAGGAGTGCTTGTCTAGACATGTTACATGTATACATGGACATTAGTGCTTGTCTAGACATGTTAAATGTATACATGGACAGGAGTGCTTGACTAGACAGGTTACATCTATACCTGGACAGGAGTGCTTGTCTAGAAATTCTACATGTATACCTGGACAGGATTGCTTGTCTAGACATGTAACATGTATACCAGCATAGATGTGCTTGTCTAGACATGTTACATGTATACCAACACAGGAGTGCTTGACTAGACGTGTTATATATAAACCTGGACAGGAGTACTTGTCTAGACATGTTATATGTATACCAGGACATGAGTGCTTGATTAGACGTGTTACATGTATACCCGTACAGGAGTGCTTGTCTAGACACGTTACATGTAAACCAGGACATGAGTGATTGTCTATACATGTTAAATGTATACATGGACATGAGTGCTTGGCTAGACATGTAGCATGTATACCTGGACAGGAGTGCTTGCCTACACATGTTACATGTATACATGGACAGGAGTGCTTGTCTAGACGTGTTACATGTAAACCAGGACAAAAGTGCTTGACTAGACATGTTACATCTATATATGGACAGGAGTGCTTGTCTAGACATGTTACATGTAAACCAGAACATGAGTGTATTGTCTATACATGTAACATGTATACATGGACATGAGAGCTTGTCTAGACATGTTATATATATATACCAGGACAGAGTGCTTGTCTAGACATGTTAAATGTATACCTGGACAGGAGTGCTTGTTACATATATCTTTGTCCACATTGGTTCCGTCGCAAGACTTGCCGAACCTAGTCGGAGATGGATTACTACATGTCCTGGTCCTAGATCTTAGTCCTCCGTCACACGTTGCCGAGCAACTACCCCATGCCGACCAGTCAGACCATCCGCCATCAGACCATCCGCCATCTTGAATAAATAATTAAAAATAATTGAATAATTGAATATCATAATATTAGGCAATTTGCATGTTGATTAATGAATCCAGTAGTGTATATATGTTGTTTTTACTATACACCTGCTACAAACAAAAAGGAGAGCTAACGCAAACAAGGGCAAAATTCAGCAGCCTCATATGTATAGAGTCTCTATGTATGCAAACTCGTCTACTTAAGCAAGACATTCCTTTATCGTACAGTTGGAATAATCTAATATGTCAATATGCTTTGTAGGCTGTTTACTCAAACAACACCACACACTCCTGTAGCATACCTGGACATTCCGTTATCGTACAGCTGGAATAATCTAATATGTCAATATGCTTTGTAGGCTGTTTACTCAAACAACAACACTCCTGTAGCATACAGGACATTCCGTTATCGTACAGTTGGAATATTCTAATATGGCAATATGATATGTAGGCTGTTTAATCAAACAACATCACTCCTGTAGAATACCTGGACATTCCGTTATCGTACAGTTGGAATTTAATATAGGCCCGTTTACTGGAGACGGTACCATTGCAGCAGAGGTCACAACAATAGGTAGCAATTCGACGTAAGTCGGAACATAGGCGGTAACAGAACAGTCGATTCCACTGCAAGTAGGAATTCTTGAGTTGTAGACCGTACCCTCGATGTTGGTACCCCAGCAACCCAGCCGTTCAGAGACAGAGGTTAAACTTTCCTTTGGGATAACCAGGACCATCACCCGAGTGACAGTTTCCGGAATCATGGCGAACAGGCTAGTCCGACTACAATCGAGGATACCAGTCGCTCAGCCCACGACCATGATCAGTCACCAAGAATCAGCCCAAGGAGACCAATAAGACAGAGACGACCACCCGACCGATTCGGTGAGTGGGCGTACTCAAATCAATAGGAATATTTTTCATTTATAGATTTCATTTCCCTCCGAGGTTGTCCCAGTAATAGTTATTATGACGTAGTTACGGGATACAGTGTTATTTCTTATCGGTTAGCACCTCTTAATGCAAATTGAGGAAGCGATAAACTGCCGCTTAATGAAATCCATTTTTCTTTTCAGGTGACCGAATATATTTCATTAAATTCTTCAGAGGATGATTTATTTGGCTCATTACTACAAAGTTTGTTATTTTTCGGAGCAAATCAGAATAAATTCACATTTATTTTGTAGGTGGTTTTAATAATGCCATAATTTCCATTTGCCTTTTGTATTCGTATGTATTTTAATCTGTTGCCATTTGTATTTATATATATTTTAATAGTTTAGATCATGATTATCCGGAATATGGTTGGATTCAGTCCGGACAACCAGATGTTATTTTTTTACTTAATGTGTGTTTGGGGTAGTAACTACCCTGTATGTAGAGAGATGAAGGTAGTATGAGTTGTTCCCATTTGAGCAGTATTAATTATGAAATGTGATTTGATGGATTTGTTGAATTGAGCCGTTGAGCAATATGATAGATTTTTACCTAGTTTTAACAATTATTGTTTCCTATGTTTCAGGCTCAAATCGTAGTCTATACTATTGATATGGTTAACTCGTATATTGCGACGCCTGGAAATAAATTATTTGTACCATGGGCAGTATTGTCATGTCTGAATACCCCGCAAGAAGCCCCGTGACCAGTGGTGAAAAAAACGTTCTTCAACCGGGACTCGAACCTATGGTCTCTGGTTTACCGTACCAGCGCTCTACCAACTGAACTATCGAGGACATACGGTTAGGAATCGGTTATTCACAATTTACCTGTACCCGAATACATACACCCCACCAGACTGAAATTAGCCCCAAAATGTCTAATTATACAAGAGATGCACTGCTGGCGAGCCCCCAAATATAACAGGTGGTGAAAAAATCGTTCCTCAACCGGGACTCGAACCTATGGTCTCTGGTTTACCGTACCAGCGTTCTACCAACTGAGCTATCGAGGGCATACGGGTAGGAATCGATTATTCACCATTTACCTGTACCCGTTTACATACATTGATGAATTGTGACACGGGCATTGCAATATATATATATAGGGAGAAATATTTGTGAACTAACAAGGACAGACAACCTTCGAACGAACTTAGGCAGGGCGCCTAGCTATGACGAAATACACAGAAATCAAGCGTATGCATTCACTCCTTAAAAAAAGTAGCTGCAACACACGTTGATAAAATGTATTTATACATCATAACACACTCGTCTGTAGGCACAATTAACATATAGATGCATACATGCATACAATTATAGCTCATATGAGTGGGCCATATTTAAGCATTCAACCACACACAGCTATATTGAGACAGTGGCAATGAAAGGTTCCGGATCTTGGGGATACTGTGAATTCAGTAAATATAATAAAGGGAGAGCATTTGATATCACTGCGGCAACTTTCGAAATTGGAATCTCGTTCACAAGGCAGAATTATATATAGGGAGAAATATTTGTGAACTACCAAGGACAGACAACCTTCGGACGAACTACGACAGGGCGCCTAGCTATGAAGAAGTACACAGAAATCAAGCGTATGCATTCACTCCTTAAAAAAGGTAGCTGCAACACACGTTGATGAACTGTATCTCTACATCATAACACACTCGCCTGGAGGCACAATTAACATATAGACGCATACATACATACAATTATAGCTCATATGAGTGGGCCACATTTAAGCATTAAACCACACACAGCTATATTGAGACAATGACAATGAAGGTTCCGGATCTTGGGGATACTGTGAATTCAATAAATATAATAAAGGGAGAGAATTTGAACTCACTACGTCAAATTTCGAAATTGGAATCTCGTAAGAGATTCACGTTCACAAGGCAGAATTATATATAGGGAGAAAAATGTGAATATATATCTAAATATATCTATATAAGATCAAGTCATTGAGCTGGTAGATACATAGAAAACTGATCACAAAGAAATTCTTCTAAAGTGACTTTTATGTATAAACATACTTGAATAATATATCATACATTGCGTGAAGAAAACACGTAAACAAGTTCTCTCTGTCGATTCTTGCGAATGGCGAGCGGTATTCAGTACTGGTTCTACCAAGAAATAGGATGAAGATCTGCCTAAACATCGACCGTTATACATAGCATAACATGTGCTGAATAATGACGGCATGTACCAAACAATCAAGACAAACAAGCAAATCGGAGAAAGAAAGCTACTTGCAAACAAATATAAATCAACCTGAGATTTACCAAGTTTATCGGTACAGATACAGTTATTGCCACACGTTTGTCCGAAAGTCACTGATAAACTGTTTATATAAACTATAGGAAACCCCCTTACGTTACCAAAAAAGGGATGGGTAGGATGAGGTACGATATGTGCGGTGACTGGAACCCTATGTATTCATATCGCAGTTAGGTTAATGAGTCCTAATTGAACAATGACGTCCCAATATATTCGACATAAAGGGGATGGGGCGTTAGTATCACCGGCTGTCCTAGCTGCATGGCTGACCCTGCAAACATTACAGTAAACCCCAGCCATTACAACTTAAACGTGCACATTCTCATGTTTACCCACCAAGCTATTCAATTGGCTATAACTACCTCAATCCAAATTATATAGCTTTTGAAAAATCCTATTAAAATTTGAAGAAGGACGTTTTGAAATAACTGATCAACATGTCTGATTATGGTATGAATTGGAGTATGAAATATTTACGAGTATATTTAACAGACGAATACCTAATGTGTATGGATAACTGGCATCATGTTTAAACATGTAATTTGTTCAATTATGATCAAAGCGAGAGTGTGATACATGTATACCTCTGAATTATGACATAAAAATAATTAACGACTTAGTTTCCGCAAACAGTGTATTTATTTGAGATACATATTTGGGACACTAGCGTGGATCTGTGGTAGTCTAGAGAGTATCAGTTTTGGAATAATACAGATTTTCTCAACAAAACATCACTGTCTCCCACCAAATGGCATCTACTCTTCTGCATTATATTATATATATTTGCGTATACATGTTAATCCGCTTGCATATCTTTTATTTTTAAAAGTTGAAAAAAAAGTTGAAACAGTCGCATACATTTTTTTTAATTATATGAAGATAATAAACTATAAATACTAGAAAAAATTAATTTCATGAAATATAACACATTGAATCTAAACCAACTATGTATTAAATGCATTTAAATCATTTTTAATATTTTGATAATTTAATAATTTAATTTGATGTACCTTGAATAAACAAAAGATATAATGTTAATAAACAATATCGTATATGTTCACATACGTGTTGCATCAGGCAAAGTGTGGAACTCTTCCTCAACAGCATGTATCAGTGTGTACACGACAGCTCCAGTCACAATACATAAGATAGCCGAAACTGTTAGTGAAATAGCAACCATTACAACTGGTAACTTCCACGAACATTTCGATTGTACCGATTTCTTAAATACACTTTTATCACGATCAAATTGCAATTGGTCATACACTCCTTTTTCTATGGTAATTGTTTCCAATTCAATATCACTTGCAACTCTAGGTTGTGAAGCATTTTCATAGATATTTATCATGGCGATGGTATTGAGTTATGGTTTAAAACGTTTCGCCAAAATATAACCAAGTTAACTACGTTTACTGGTTCGCTTTAAATAGCTCATCATAGGTTTAACTAAACTGTACACGCTACTTCGAAAAGTCACAGTTGCTTGTATATAAATAGGTGTAGTATTGAGCTCTACTGGCCATACGGTAAAAGAGCTCTCGCGATTATACTTTGTTATCATAATCTTACTTAATCGGTAACTGTGGTAATTCACTAAATAAGATTTGAGATTTAATGTCTTGGATGAATTAACAATGCAGTTATTTTCCTTGCTCTCGATTTTGTGTGAAAGAACTTTAGTAAAGGGTATCGGACTTACACCAATGGGTTTATGATGATGCTGGAAGACTTGGCCAATGAGAATAATTGACGATGTGCTAGATTGTGGTGGCCATTGATTTTCTAATAATTAAGAGAATTCCAATTTGTTTACCTTATCATAATTTGACTTTCAATAATATTTAAAGACATTCCACAATGGCGATCTTTACAGTTTATGGTCATGAGTAATTGCAAGGAAAGTGCCCTACATAACAGTAAAATAATGAAGTTTAACTGTAATAACAGGCTGGTTTCATATTGAGCAGGTTTCATATTGAGGCCCCAACAGAGAGAAATAAATTTTCACATTATCAATTCAACTTTATTTCGGACGTATTTATTATTGCAATTGCAGTCAGTAGATGTCAAACTCCTGTGTTGTTGAGCAGTAGACAAATTACCGTGTACTGTTTTCTTGTGGAAAGCTAATTAGGAATGGAGTGTTTTAGAAGAGTTGGTTAACTATTTTATTTGAAAGATTCGTAACGATACGATGTTGAACGGGTTCCATAATTACGTTAAGGACATATCGAGCATATTATATTTTTGGGCGAGGAGAGAGAAAATGTGTATAGGTCACTGTTAATCACAGTTATACATACACTGTTAGGAGAAAATGATCGTATTCACTTTTGTATTAAAAGCTGAGGCTCTCAAAATAAAACTTTAAACTAAGGTTAACATATTAAAACAGTTTGTAGGTGTTTCATAAGTGGTGTTTTGGTGTTGGTATTTGCCTATAAAGCAAGGATACACAGCGTACCACGTTCACATGTCGCGGAATTATGGCCGTGAGTTATATATCTAGTTTGTTTACGTTAATATGTATTGTTTATAAAAGTAAGGAAGTTAGATAGATGGGACATATAGCACCTTTAATGATGGATAACGTAGAAATAAATATGACTTAATTTGAGTGTAAGGATCGTTGAGACTGTTACAAAGAGACATAAACACGCAGGTCCAATATCTTATTTTAATGCATCACATACCTTCACTTATTAGCAGCGTCTACTATAAGATTTTATATTTGCTCGCCATATGGCACTAGGCCTTTTGGCGAGCTTCAGTTGTCGCAGTGTCGAACACCCATTTCATATTTTATAGGGCGTGACTCTGGCCATAACGGTCAGCCTTTGGTCCTCCCAATACATTCTTCTACAAATCTCACCTTTATATAACACAAACTGCTCAACGCGGTCCGTATCCGGTGTAAATGAGTCCAATTAGTGTCCAGTTATCACTTATAACGGTCATTGTCAATTGAATCCCAAAACGAAAGTAGGTAGAGAGATTTTGCGAGATCTCGCGTGAATTTATATCGCGTGTTTGTTGCTATGTAACTATGTAAACTTATTCATGTTATTCGCATTTTACAAACATTGACTGGTGATGATGATCGATAATTGCTTTAATCGATTGGCAGGTATACGTGGTGATTAATATATTTTGTTATTGAATAAATTGATTTCTGTTTCAAGAACTTGATTGTGTTTTATATCGTGAGTCGATCGTGAGTAAGTAATTGAGTCGGTGATTAAACATCTTCAGTCAGTCATAAAGTAAGGACCTACTGTAGGCCTACTGGAAAATGGCTTCCAAACGTAAGTCTCTCAGCCTAGAGCAACGCGTAGAAGTGTAATCATATTTGTAAATTATTGCTTCAATTATTCTTAAAAGTCAAATTTTTAATAATTTTAACTTTCGAAATTAAATGCAAAAAATATTTATTTTCGTTATTATATCTATACTTGTATTAGGTATGAACATGGTATGCTTCTTTTATATAAATTAAACAAGTATATACTTTTAATGATAAATATTTATTTGACATAACACTATATTTAATTACTTTATACTTTACAAATAATATTGTCACTGAAGATCCCTTTGGAGGGGTAGGACCTCGCCCCCCCCCCCCCGCCCCCCAAAACACACAAATTCATGTTCATTATCATTTTTTGTTCATGCTCATTAAAGATCTTCATCATGACCCCTGCATTGTTTCAGGTACCATCTCGCATAAATGACTAGAGCAGTGGTAGAAAAACAATAAACGTGGCTCCAGCATAAATTGAGTGTCTTCAATAGAATTTGCAGCATTTATTTTCTTCCGGTGAAAAGGTTCTAGGCCCATTCTCCATATTTTATCTCGACATAGAGGACGAGCCTGGCACGTTCATTCCTGTTAGGCGCTATATAACCTTTCATGTGTTGGTGCGCCTTAAAACCAAATTCAATTCAATTCAATCATTACCTTAGGTGACCGCTATAGACAGGTTTGGCTGCAAGTAAATATGAGTAATGCAGCATGGAACGATGCTGATTGGTTGGATAGACACTGCATTCAATCGGTAACACTTCTAGTACCTTGATCTCGCGGTCATATTGTTGTTATCAATGAAACCTCTCGGAGTAACACTCGGATTCTTTTGAGTAACACCAACGTTTTATTATTAAAATGAGAACTAGTAAAAACAAAATCAAAATACGACATTTTCCAATAAATCAAAGGCAATTAACTCATTGTTAGAATGTTAATTTTATTGAAGCTCGGGCTAGTTTGAAAACTATCCATCTCTAATTGGAAGCGCCAGTGGTATGACTTATTACGAGATCCTTAATATTCTTTATGAACACTCTAGCAGATACATCGTTTATCCGAGTATTACCTAACTTGCTAATATTGTTGATACTGTGGTATTCAAATACATGGTATGTGTATGAGAGTGGAGGTGGGGGGGGGTTGGGGTGGGGCTGTGGTAGGGGCAGGGGAGAGGGTTAGTTTGTGTCTGACTGGAATATTTAGTTTACTGTCAGGGCATCTTGGAATTTGTAATTTGGTCACGTTCGATAATCGTCGCGATCGAGTATCTTTATGTATGTTTCCACGCGAATTTTCACATGTATGCCATTATTCCATATATTTTGTTAAGTTGTTAACAGCATCCTGTTATTGTCATTTAAAATCGGAGTTTTCGAAATATCGGTACACTTTCCGAGAAACAGTCGACAGCTGAGATTCAGCCATTTTGACGATGAATGTCATTTCGAATGTAGAAATTGCATCTTTTTGTTTCAGCCTGTTTATTTAAAATTATTTAGTATAACTGAACAAAATTTACGAGAGTTATATGTCAACAAGAATTAATTAATTAATTATTTGTGATCAACTGTTGGACACGAGCATATTTGTGTTTTACTTATATTGCCTATTGGTGCTGCCTTGTTGGTTAGAGATTAGATCATGGCGGGGATTTCTTTATTTACACTGTCCTGTTTTAATGGGATGACAGTAGGGTAAGTGTGAGGTTTGGTGCACCCTAGAACCGGTTTAAACCCCCAGTGGCCTACTTTGCCACTGACCGTTCCAAGGCGGTAGCCCTATTGTCCACCCTTCTGTGTTTGTGATGTCGTTTGCATTTTTTATTACTTTTGTCTTTTCGTTTGTCTGTTTGCGTGTTTGTTTTTGTGTTTTGTGGTTGACTGTTGTCCTTGAATGCTGCTTTCCCTGTCCGATATTTTTATTCTTTTTAGTAAAATCATCGAATTGGAAATTCGTCTATAAACATAAACCGAAATCGCGTTGGGTTTTGTTTTGTCTCACCATAGAATTTCTTCGAAGATTTTATATAATTTAAATCCATGAATCTATTTTATTGTATTTTGGGTGTATTGAATTTATGACGTGTACTTAACAGTAAAATGTTAAAATGCCAGAAACGTTTACAGTCATATAGCTCCCTTGAAGATAAACAATATACTTTAGTTAGTATGTTGATTGACTTCTGTTAAACGTATCATATAATATACATGTATTAGGTACGTTACTATATCAATGAAAGCTCGGATGAGAAGAAACCCAACAAAAGTAGATATTATAGTCGATCATTAAAAGACCATAATCAACCAACAGCACGCATAGAGATAAAATACAGTTACAAAGAGGAATAAAATGCAAGATGGTGGCAAAAAGGCCGCTTGTGGGTAAACAAATTTCGAGGGTGCACCAAACCTCACTCTTATTGTTATTCAAATAAAACGGAACAGTGTCAATAAAGATATCCCCGCCAGGTTATATTCGCTAGATCAAGATCAGGATCGGAGCAAGTACGGATAGTACTAGTAACACCAGAGTCATGGCCCTTGATTTATCGCAAAATGCTTTATGTGACTTTGTTAAACTACTATTCCCTTGACTTTCTAAATGCTAACATCATGGTAATGAGTGTTGTTGTTGTTGTTGTCGATCTTGTTGTTACAATAACCGTATGGTCTTCTATCAAGTTTGTTCAAAAGACGAATTCTTCAATTATAAAATTCGAAGGCGAAAAGTCGTAAACCCGAGATTTCGGACGAAATTTCGTGGCGAAAAGTCGAAAATTTACAATATCGGATTGGCGACTTTTCGTCCAAAATTTCGACTTTGCGACTTTTCTTCGTGTTGGGGTTGGCGAATTTTCGCCTTCGACTTTTCGTGTTGGCTGCTTCGACTTTTCGGGTTGGCGACTTTTCGCCTTCGACTTTTCGTGTTGGGTGATTTTTCGCCTTCGAGTTTTCGCCTTGTATTAACAGGGCGAAAAGTCGCGAAGTCGAAAATTCGAAATTGCCGCATCCGTCTTCCATATAATCATCATAACTTGACGTCTGACCAATTGATAGTACAACAACAACAACCATTTTAAAAGTACCCACCCATCACCCCATACTAACTTGACCTTTCTTTTGAATTTGATTCATGCTGACTCTGCATCACCCTGTTACCACAGTCTGGCACAGGGTTAGGATAATCGGGGTGTTTACTTATTTACACGGCCTGTCATTTCTCGAAGAAAAAAAAATTGGCCAACCATAACCTTATATTTTACATGGCTTGCCATTTCTTGAAAAACATTAGGTCGACCATATTCTATTTTTTTACATGCCCTTCCATTTCTTGAAAAACTATATAGGCCAACCATAACCACGAACAAGTTAGTGTCATAGCCAACATGTTTTATACCAATCTATGTTCTAACAAGCTTACTGTAAATTATAAATAAAATTGAATCCTTAATGAAATATTCAATTTTTAAATGATAGTTATATATATACACTTCTCAAAACTGCTAACTACACCGCTCACGTTTTATACACTTTTCAAAACAGCCAACTACACCGATTTAAAATATGAATAATTTTGTTAATATCATTATTTCATAGTTGTTTGTAATTGAATAAACAAATAACACAAATCTGCACTATATGAGACAAATTTTTATTTTATTGAAAAACATTCAACCCATCGATATATATAACCCAAAACGTGAGCGGTGTAGTTAGCAGTTTTGAGAAGTGTATATGTTTATATATTGTTTCATTTATTTCCATAGGGAGACATGATGCCTGCATGACTTCAGAACCAAATAGATATTCTGATCTGACATCCGCTGTGACTCTTGGTTGGACGAGTTGACAGTTGGGGGTTGAAGGAAAACTAAAAACATGGATTTCAGAGAAAAAAGCATTTCACATCATGATGACAATAATATATTTAGATTTTAGATCCCCGATTTAGGCCAAAATGCCACTTCTCCAAAACTGGTAAAAAGGCCCTGGCTCAAGAAAAATGATTTTCTTTTGATTTACATACATGTATTTCAAGTCATATCTCTGGGCTCCACGGCTCATTGCATTGAATATTACATTTACTTTATTTATTTTCTTTAAAAAGAAATAGCGTTCATTTCAAATAAACGTTATTTTACAAGGAGATATACACACACACTGTAAATACACTGACGGTAGTGGTCTAGCTCTCTGTAACAAAGTCATGCATGGGGGACTTAACTTATACACTATCATTTCTCGTTTATGGGTATACGTAACGTAAAATAAAAGGAAAATCCTGACAACTATATTTCTATAACTGGTAAAATTTGGGCATTGAATTATACATGTATGATATGTTCAGCAGATGAAAACCGGGGGTTCATAAGTGGCTAATTGACAATATCCTGATATACCAGGAAGGACATGACTTATATTTAGTTCAGTTATCTAAAAACGTAGGATGCTGTTGTTTCCTAATTAAGTAGTGTCATTCAGATTACGTAATAAGCTATACGAACTTTGACACGTGTGTGTTGAAATAAGTAGCACGTGTAACAACACAACACACACGTGTCAATGTTCGTATTACCTTCATGAGGACACAACAGCATCCTACGTCTTTAGATAACTAAAGTTCAAATATAAATCATGTGTAAGTTAAGTCCCTCATGCATGATTCTTGTTACATCACTTTTTTATCATTATCAATCTCCCAAGACACGTTATTGTTGATACTTTAGCAAAGCGAAAATAGAGTAAACAATAATTGTTCGTTTTTTTTTTGAAATTCAATGGCGTTAGTGGAATTTGCAATTCCGGTATCGCTATTCGTGTAATTTGTCATTCATTATCAACTGGTGTTAAATTCGCCATTTGTACAGTTTAAACGCTGGTAGTAGTGAATGGCAATTAACACGTATTTTTGTATTTGCCATTCACTACCTGCATTTAAAACCGCATAAACGCCGAAAAAAAAGTAAAAAAGTGAATCAATTCTATAAACTATTTAGTTAAAATACATTCAAACCTCGTCTTGAACTGAGCGAGTCGAATATATTGAAACATTAGAGCTCCATTAGCCGTAACTTGTAGCTTACGTTGACAAATATTACACAACTACCATTATTTAATATTTATTGAATAGAAATAAGATTCGTTTGATGGTATTCAAAGCGGTAGAAAGAAAGTATCAATTTGTGGAATTGAACTTCACGAACAAACTAAATTTACACTTGCAGGTAAGACGAATGCGTTCCCAATTGAGCTATACGGGAAAATTATGTGATGCAAGACAAAAAACAGTTTTTACTGTAATCAAAACCTAATTCGTTATTCTCACGTTTCCGTGTAATACATTACACTGAATACAAACCAGACAGTTATTTGCTTATGCTCAATATATACTTTACTTAGGACTGTGCCCCTTTATAAAGAACGTCAACATACACAAGTTAATTTACATTAAAACAAGCAAAAAAATGGTAAAACATTTCAGTAAATTAATTGTATGTTCAATAGAGCCAACACAATAATACATCTGTTTACTTACTCTGACTGTAACCCCACCGACTCCCTAAAAGGGATACACGGCAATCTTCTCTTTTTTTTAAATTCACGGTGTCTCGTTAATTTTTCTATAACTCGCATTTGTTCAATCATTAATGTTAATTACATGAATATTATAAAGAAAAGTGTTTGGATGTTATTATCACGCTAAAATTTCCAATTGTAATGGTATGTGTTATGTTCCCAAGGAATAGAAAGAAAACATTGTCTGGCGTCCGGCACACTTTAAATGGACACACGGCAATCTTGATTGTTTTAAAACTCGCGGCGTCCAGTTAGTTTTTCTACATAACTATCAGTTAAACATGACTCGAATTTTCCAAATTGAATGGGTACCGGTACCATTCCCAAAGGGTGAAAAAAATCACCGTTACAGTAGTTATAAGAATAATATTAAGCAAATTGTCTTTGAATATATTTGTCTTGGTGATAGTGTAGTAGGAGGCTAAAGAAAATCCTAGCGCTAGCCTAGTGTAACAATAATATATTTAAACCTATGGTAGAATACCGAAGAAAAAATAAAAACTCAAAATTGTATTCAATTTATGCAAGCATGATTATACTGGATTATAAATCGAGAGTAATACTTGAAAAAAAATTAAAGATTGCCATGTGTCCCTTTAACCTACAACCTAACTTTGAAAAACATGTTTCATCATTTAACTTGCCTGACCTATTTATCATAATTCACTAGTGTAATAAATATGTAAATGATGGCCAAAGTGACCTGTCTTCTTCTTTCAGCTTGGTTTGCAATCGGAATTGCCGCATCGATTTCTGTTGCCATTAAACATGACATGACATTGTCATGTCATGTATATATTTATATAGGCCACTACATTGATAAATGTATCCAGTTCTTCCTTGTCAAGTTATTTTGTTCAGTACTACAAACATGTCCAATAACTCTGAATTTCATTTGCAGAATTATGCCCCATTTCATAAAACTTTAACCTCAACCTAACCTAGTCCATAAATTGTCAACATATAGACCACCTATGGTCATGAAACTTTACACATTATATTCCTTATCAGTTATTCAGTGCAGAGTTATACCCCTTCTTGTATCTACTTGCATAGAATGGCAGACGCTTAGAGATCACTTTGGCGTCCGGCACACATTAAAATTCAACCTAACCTTGGTCTTTACTTGAAAAATTGTTAACCTATGTTTGTGAAACTTCACACACATCTTCATCTTTCCCCAAGTGATAATGTTACACATGTCCAATAACTCTGACTTTCATTTTAGCATAGGTATGCCACTTTTCATAAAACGTTAACCTACAATCTCACCTAACTCGTAACTTGGCAAAATACTGGCCTATGGTCATAACACGTCATACAGTTCTTCCTTATCAATTATCCATTGCAGGGGCATGCCTCCTTACATGAATTTAAAAACCTCTCCATAATTCATGAAGGATTGCAATCTTTGTCTTCAAGCTTCTATAGTTAGATTGTCTTTGCTGAAATACATGTAAGCACAAGGCAGGCAAAACAAGTGTTCCATGGAACACTCTTTTAGTAATAAAACTAGAGTAATTTAAAGATGAAAATGTTTGGTCTGGAAATTTCGACCACTCGGCTTAAATCATAACTATTAGTTTAAAGGGGGTTATATTGATATCAGTTGCACATCCAATTCAAATAAAGTACTATTTTCACAAAACAAGAAATTAGGAGCGCCGTAAAGCATCATATGAGTTAGTATTAATGAGTTTTAATGAATCAAAAACTAGTCAAGTCTTCTAGTTTTCCAGATTAAACCATTTTATCAACAATACTCAAACCGTACCGAACATAGGCCTAGTTTAGTGTTAATTTACATTGAAGCATTAGGTTTAATTCGTATTTGGAATGACGCCTATACGAGTACTTCTTCCAGATCACCTCCAGTCCCTTTAAAAAGTGTTTCTGTTCCATAATGCTTGAAGGATTGCACCCTCTGACCTCCGTGTTACTGTTGCATGTGGCTACAATGGACACAGGTCATCAAGTGAGCGGGTCCTCTTACTGAAGTCACATTTCAGATAAAATGCGGTATTACAATTAAATGGAGCATACTGTCTTTGCCTTGGGAGTCTGTTTAAGTACATTGCCAGTTTTATTAAACATGACAATATGTAACAATTTGCGCATCAGTGACCTCCGAGAGCAACTGTGTGCACTCTGGTGACATGTGTCTGCCATGTAACTTAAAATAAGTATTATACCAAAACCGAGTACATAACGAGTTCCGTTGAGTACATAACGAGTTCCGTTCTATCATAAACAATATTATGCTCTTGTTATTTTAAAACTCCCATCTTAAATTAGTTTTACTCGACTCTTTTCAACCATGGAGATTTTACTATCATCACTCTTCACGATTAAGAGTTTGATCTATATGGAGACTACAAACTTTTGGAAAACACTAAGTCGGATAGAGGCTATGAAGAGAAATCGTCACCATTCAGAAATCGAAAGGGAGGTAGCGAATGGACCGACCGCAGCAAAACTATATTTGGGGTAATACTGAAGTAGAGATAACCAACTGATCCGCTTGATGTATTTTTCGCAAACTAGACAGAACATGTCATTTAGAAAGAAAGCAAGACCTGTGTACATCTCAAAAGCCCACGCGTTTTCTAATGGCGAACTGCATTTATTTTGCTAGTGACCGGTGACTGTTCGGATAGCTGTCAAGACCCAGTGGATGTCAAGAGTAATATGGGGTTCCAAGGGGCAGTTGTTCCTTGGGTGCGGGGTCAAGGTAGGCGGGGCGCAGGATTTGTGAGATGGTCTGTGGTACAATTGAATAGAATTTATTTGTCACTAATAATTATTTATCTTATTTTAACACACATTTAAACACACTTAAACACACATTTCAACGTCAAAAAAAAGAAGGAAATTGAGCATACCGGGTGGAGAAATTGAATGGATGAACTACATTTTATAAAAAGAAGTCAGCAACAACAAAAAAAGGCAACTATTCAGAACGCGTGAGAACAAAGAACGTATGCTTTCGAGCGTGATTTAACATTTAACAATGGCCAAAGCATGAGACTGGACAGGTATGTGTTCGCTGTACGATTGGTAACCTAATGGACCCCTTTCTATGTGTGGACACTCTCCTATAATTGTAATCCCACTGGGAGCTCGACATGTTTACACGAGAGAAGGTGCCGATGCTTACGTATGGTAGGAGGTATAAAGTACTGGTTCGACTCAAGACACATACACACAACAAAAAACACAAAAAACAACAAAAAACGACTATCATATATAGCCTAAAAATGTGCTGAAAATGACGTAAACACCATTCAACCAGCCATCAACCTATACCTGGAAAATGACCATTGGACACGGATGCACCCGCTTTAGCGCTGTCAATCACAGATACACAAGAATCAATAGTGCGTAAGTAGGTCAAGCTCAGTTTCATTTTCTCTTTTAATAGGAACTTGTTTGAAAGTTTTATGATTTACTAAATGAGAAATCAAACGACCAGACAAGGGTAACACTATATGCCATGCCCGCTTTCTTGGAGGTATCTAAACAAGGACGACCTTACCACCAGAGTATTCTGTGTATTTTGAGTGCTGTCACTTGATCCGAGACTGAGTCTCGGTAGAGGCACGATTGTTTCACCACATGTTTATTTCATTGGGATCATTCTAAGACCCACGTATGTGTGATTAGACATTCAGGGCAAAGTTTCATGGTAGGGAGTAGGCTAGATGTTATTTTTTTTAAATCACAATGATGATTTGTGTCAGAGGCATCGGTAATACAGTGGATAAGGTGTTGCACCTAAGAGCTGGGCTCGACCCCTGGTGACGGCAAGTCTGATGGAAATATTTTTCTCCATCTCATCTCCATCTGAATGTGTTGTTCTAATCAATAAGCCATAGTTCATATTGTTTGAGTCTATAATCCAAATGACCTTACAGACTGTCAGTCATATATATGTAAACCAATAACCATATTTCTTTTGGTGGGGAAGGCGGGATAGGCGGGGTGGGCGCCGTCAGAGAAATAATAGCCTATGGTGTTTTTTTAAAGGGTTCTCCGACCAAAAACTAATAAACTCATATAAGCACACGCACCCTTGAGAATTGAGATGACAAAATTGTTCGCGTACATCTTTTCAGCCTGTGAAATTTTTTAAAAAGCCATGTGACGTCACATTTCTTGTAACATGTGGTGTTGGAATGTGGACATTGTGGTTGTTGCGATGATTTTTAATAAAATAAGCATTTAAAATATCTATCATGTTACCGATTTATTTACAAACATTTAGCTGCTGACTGACATTTTGTTCCTTACTGATTATAAGCTAATTTTAGAATTTATCACGCAGTGAACTGACCTCTGTTTACTCATATGCCTTGTAACACCACTACACAAAACAACGTTCGAAACGCTTGCGTAAACTGATAACCAAACTTTTTTGGGGTAGCAAAAAGTACTTTTTTTAAATTTTCTTGACAATTTAAATACTGTTAGAGATAGGATTAAACCCATCGTTCATGTTCTTGTTTTTTATCTCGCTGTTAAAATCTCCATAAAAATTGAATTACAAAATAAAAACAAATGAAGTCGATCGATAAACAGGCGACATTTTCCTATTTCACTGCTTTTTTGTCGGAGCTTATTTTTACAATAACACAACATAGACGGCACATTTTTTAAAAAGTAGAATACAAAATTAATGGTTATTTTATAAGGAAATGGCTTGTATAATTCTTTATGAATTTAAATAATAAAAAAGTGATTTTAAAAGTGCTTTATTGAAAGCACCCTATTGAATAAAATCTCATTATTTCCGTGTGAAATTGTATTGACGGCCATGCAACGGTTTTTTTGGGTAGAAAAAAGTACTTTTTCCAAATTTTAATGATATTTTGCAGGCTTGTAGAGGAAGATTTTTTCTTGACGTTATTGCTTTCGTCTTTTTTCTCGCTATAAGAACAAATTGTAATTATCAATTTGATTAAAAGCTCATATTTCACTTAAATTTTCGAAACAGTCGGCGATTTTTAAATGCCTAGAAATTGTGTTTTTAATAAAACAGAATAGACAAAACACGTAAAAACTTAAAATCCACTGTGTAACAAACTAATACATGTATTTGTTTATTTGTGACATTTTTGTACATTGTCAGCTGAATACAATTTACATCACTGGTGTCATTTTGACCGCCATCCTGAAATCTGTTCAAAACGCAGTTTGTTTAAGTTTTTTGCGCGTGACCTTTTTAAGTAAATATCCCTCCGCGACGGCTTGGCACACCCACAGGTGTGACGCATAGACAATTTTGCAAAGCCGACATGTTATGGACGTCTACCGAAATCTTGAAAATGGTCGTTACGTTGAATGTTTGTCTTTTATCTTGTCGTTTCTTTTAGGGTTTATTTTCTTGTTTCCCTGGCTTCTGTCAAGTTACTGAGTAGTTACTCTGAGGCTTTGTATGCTTTGGTTTATTGTGTCGCCTGCAAAACATGGCGAACACTTAGGTTTCACTTTGTACGCCATCTTGCGGTGTCGTCTTTGTTAAGTCAACTGTCGTCCATCGGTGTAGGTAGCTTATATAAAAAGGAATCTTGGCATTGAATTTGAGGTCACTAGAATCAAAGTCAAGGTTGTTGTTATTTAACATAGAAACATGGATTCCGGACAATAACCTCAGAAATAAAGTAGTGCAACACAACTTGCTATGAAGGTAGCTTATAGAGAATAGAAGTTTTGAATTCCATTTGAGGTCACTCGGTTCAATGTCGTTTTTCTTAAATAGAAAAATGGTTTCCGATCAATAACTTTAGTTAGGAATACGATATTGCAACACAACGTGTTGTGTATGTTGAACATAGAGAATGGAGTCTTGGAATTCCATTCAAGGCCACTCGGGAAAAAATGGTTTCCGGGCAATAACTTCTTTTAAGACTGATATTTTGGAAAATCATTTGCTGTGTAGGTAGCTTATATGACCAGGAAGCAGGGTATTCCATTAATGTCACTGGAATCAAGATCAAGGTCGCTGTTGTTAAAATAGAAGAAATGTTTTTCCAGACAATAACTTTATTTAGGAATGAGATATGTCAACAAAACTTGCTGGGTAGTTAGCTTATATGGAAAGGAAGCTTCGGTCTGCATTTAGGGTCACTCCGGTTAAGGTCAAGGTCGCTTTTAGTAAAATGGAAACTTCAGGAGACATATTTAATTCCGCGGAATTCTAGTATATATACATTTATAAACACACTAGCATAATTGTGTTTTACTTGTATTACCTATAAATGCTGGCTAGTTTGTTAAAATATATATTGCCTTGCGGGAATTTATTTATTTACAATGTCCTGCTTCATTGGGATAAAAATAGAGTAAGGGTAAGCTGTTGTACACCCTAATATCTTATTCAAACCACCAGCTACTTGTTTGCCATTGACCGTTCCAATGCGGTTTGTTGTGTCTCAAACTTCGATTATATGTATATATGTATAAATGTAGCTATATCTATTTATTGTTTGTTTGTTTTGAAAGCGTGCTTTTGAATGAATGAATTCTATGAATATTACATTTCCAGTTCGACATTTTTATATCTATTTTACACGGTGGTCAATATTGGCCAAGCCCTATGGGTTGCAGTATAGCATAGAGCTATGTAGGAAACGCTTTAAACATCTTCATTTCTTAAGCTATAAGAGGTAGAGGTCTAATTTGGTGTATATAGCGTTTTGTTTCTCTACCACATGATTTCAAATTGCCAATCGGGGGAAAATTGTGTCCCTCCCAGAAGGTCACATATTTTACATTGAATTTTATAGTTTATAGTGAAATCGTTGTTGTAGATGTTGTTGTTCAGAATCTGGGTTTCATTTTCAGTTAGTATTCCTTTTCTCCTTAGGAAATGAACACACATGAGGACGACTTCGGGCCAGTGGACCTGTTGTTACTGATGCTTTTGGTGCTTCTGATGATGTTGTTATTTGTGGTAGTGGTGATGGGTCTAATATTTGTGTCTTTGGTGTATAACAAGTCAGGCATATTTATGTCCAGTCCATCCAATAGGTAACACAATCAAATAATCTTATAGTTGTTTCCTGATGTTGCTTTCATAATATGTATGATACTTGATTATTTCGCAACTGGTTGACATAATTCATGCCTAATTTCATCTGCTGTTATGAGAACCATGTTAGCAAGTAGAGCGTCTACATGACTCTTGGGCGTCGCGTTATAAATTAAAATGTGCAATTTAAATATGTGAACATACCACATATTCGTCAGTCGGTAATTTATTCTGTTTCAACAAACGGTCTATATATCCGAATAAAAAGGATAATACACATTTGTATTATGTACACGTTAAAGGGACACATGGCAGTCTTGATTTTTAAAAAACGTATGGCGTCACGTTAGTTGTCAACTTAGCTTGCAATTGTTCAATCATTAATAATAATTATAAGAATAGTATAAAGCAAATTGTTGTTTGCATTTTGTAAAATGATGATTGCATGCCATCAAATGTGTATTTAAACCTATGGTTGAATAAGACGGACAAAATCAACTCAAAATTGTATTTATTTAATCATGTTATAAGCAAGATTAACGTCAAAACGATACTGGATACGTTAATTTCAATGCTCGAGACACAAAAATGCCAAGGATCCCTTTAATATAAACAGAATACTGCTGATTATATACAGCTCTAAAGTCCTGATTTGTAAACAAAACAACTTGATCGCTGTACATTTATATAATACATTCAAATCTGTTGGTTTAAATTATCTAAATATTCCTAATCACTATATGTTTCATCATTATCTGTGTAAACGTCTGTACGTTTTGTTATACATGTATATATGTATACGTAGGAACAACCTTATCAATATAGTACGTTAACAAAGAATACATTTATGTCTATAAGTATGTTTGGAAATAGACTACACTACATTGTACATATCGAGGTATAAACCAAAATGTCTCGATAATTACATACTTCATGTCATTTAATTGCCATGTTAACGTTTCGTTTAATAAACATAAAGCTGTAATTTAAATATAAGCAATCGTTAAACAATCACCACTAAATCAATTGGTATTGTTCGAAAGGTCATGTTAACCATCAAATTTTCAATTATTTAACATGAACTTATATTAAATGAACATATGGCAAAGTAGTAATCAGGCATTACATTTAGAGCCACAATTTCTTAATCCGTTCATGAACAGTCTCAATCAAACCGAGATTAAAATATTTTTTGTATTTTTCGTGTTCGACGATTTCCAAATTTCTCCTTTCATACTTTTTTATAATTACATATAATTTGTATTTTCTCCTTTTCTTTGTTACTATGCCTGGCCATATATAGTGTTGCCACAGTCCGTACGTACGTATGTCACATTTTCTTGTCAGAAATACCCTTTCTGAACTTCACAGTTTGGCGATACGTGGTATGACTGGAAGGAAGGATCAGTATGACATATAGTTGCCATATTGTTGCACTGTTACGGTCCATTTTTTTCGGCGGAGTTATGGTCTTATTTCAGCTACATGTTTGTCACAGTTTCTTATTTGGGCTACTCCTCTTGAATGTTAAACTCATTTTGGTAAAAGTATCGGTATAAAGTATAAAGTCTGATTGCGCATATCGTCGAAGTGTTCTGGTCCATCGACTTTCGGCTGAGTTAGGTCTTATATCCGCTGGTTAGTTAACAGTTAGTAATATACAAACAAAATATGTTTAAAACATTCAAACAAGACGAATAATGATGTTTTCAAATAACAGGTCCCACTAGTTTATAAAAAGTCAAAACTATCCTGTGTCCCTTTAACCGTAACAGCATGATATACTACGTGACACATTGGGGAGAAACAAGGACATCCCCATTCATTGACACTATTACGAATAACAACCTGTACAGTGTGTCATTTAAACGATCATATTTAAATACTACGGTTCATAATTGCATACAATAAAATCGCAATGTCATCACATTGTTTCTTTTCACCAATAATGTCTGTAGATGCGTTTTTTGTGATGTCGTTTGCATTTATTATTGCTTTTGCCTTCTTGTTTGTCTGTTTGCGTGTTTGTTTCTGTGTTTTGTGGTTGAATGTCCTCCTTGAATGCTACTTTCCCTGTCCGATCTTTTTATATTTCTTTTTAGAGGTACGTAATGTAATATGCTATAAAGGTTAAGTTCAGTTTAATCGTGTAAACTTTCTATTCACAAAGAGTATATACATTTCAGGTTGCATAATATACATGCTTTACATGAATAATTATGAATTTGGAGGTACATGTACGTACCTCACAGCAAACGAGCTACATGATATGTGTAATTTGGTGAAATTTTATAATGGGAATAAACAGAGAATAATAAATGGGTATTTTCATATCACACCCAATATCAGGCCTGAGACACCATATCAGCCCGAGAGCTTTAGCTCGAGGGCTGATATGGGTCGAGGGTGTGATATGAAAATATATAGGGTGTGATATGAAAATACACATTTTTTATTCTATTTATCATATACTTCAGCAATGTCTTTGTTGAACTGTCAAATTCAACTAATTTACTACGTTTTTTTCAGGGAGAATACAATAATATTATTAATAGATGTAATCCCATGTTGATGCGTTCATGCACGTCTGTCGCGTAAACATATGTAGATCTAAACGACATTTTTTTCCGAAATTTCGTTTAAAATGAATGCTATTGACTTTGAAATTGTCTAATTCAGAAAATGAATGGTCACAAGTGGTTATTTTATCCACGGATGGTTCTATATAATTGAGTTTATTATAAAGTTGTTAAACTATCTTTATGGTCCGTGTATTATGCCTTATTTATTTTTTTATTTATCTTTTATCTATCTATCATCTATTTTATTTCAACTTCTTTGCATTACTAGTCAAGTCATTTCCATAGAGTTATGGTCAAATATGGCAGCTCAACGTACACATGTAGATGCATCGAAGATAATCTGGCGCGAAAACTGGATGACAAACAGACGACAAAGATACGAGTGACACATTGTATACAATCGTAACTAATCGGTACTTTCCGTATCACTCCGCTGAAAGAATCATAAAGAACATTCGGTTATTTCCGTGATATGACATTATTTAACCCTTTATTTCATGCGTGCAATAAAGCTTTATTGCCTGGCTTTATTGCCCGGCAACGAACTCCTGATTGATATGACTAGCTAGGTCTATGTCGTATCGTACATTCAAAAACAACGTATTTATAGGGTTGTATGTGATAAAGCAGAATAGAATGATTGCCAGCCAGTATCTATAATTTCTGCACTTATGCTATTGTTCTATTCTTAGGGATGCCGGGAATTATACAGTACTGGTTCTTCCCAGTAATATGGGGTGGTCTTACTCCACCAAAATCAAATCGACCGTCATATATGACAAAACATATGCTAAAAAGGACGACAACTCCATTAAAACAAAAACAAATAAACGTACACTTTTTTATATTCTCGCTTTAGTGTATACGTTGATCAGCAAACACTAAGTAGCATTACTAGGAAACCACCAAGTGGTCCTGAATATAGGGATAAGTTAATTGAGGTATTATTGAAACAAGAATGATAAATACTCCTACTGACTTGCTTAATACTATTTTATTGCAGATGTGTTACAAAATATATGTATTAAACATCACAACATTACTTACAACATATGCAAATGTCTTGAACTACAATTTATGGGGCGACGATTCATCACCAACCAGGATAAAGTTATAATCTTGATAGGGTATATCGGTCGCTGCTGAAAAAAATAATCTCAATATATGTACTAGACGACTGTTTCACAGATTTTCCACCGATTATTTGACTATACACATATGGGAAACACCTCTGTCCACGGCCATTTTTCTGCCCCACATATTTCATTTCACCAGCCCTCATGTGAACCCAATGGTACTCCATAGTCATGGTAAACATCAATTTAGCTTTGCATCGCAACTGTACTTGCTTACGGAAGTCTATAAAAATATATTTTGAGTTATGACATTTGACTTACGATTTTTGACTTTTGACATGACATTTGACTTATGACTTATGACTTTTGACTTTTTGACTTATGAAGTATGTCTTATGAGGAAAGGTAATGCGGGAAATTCATTCAAGATGGATTTTGCAGTGGCGTCTACATACAATGAAAACGCAAACAACGAGGTAAGTATTTAATTATTCGAATAATTGTTCGATATTTACAAATGTTATGAAGTCATCCCATGGTTTTCAAAGATAATTAAAGTGAAAATGAAATACACAGATAACTACGGAAGCATATAGGTACCTTTTGAGTTATGACCTGTGACTTAAGACTTAATATAACTTATGACTTTTGACTTGTGATGTATGACTAACGACTTTTATGAAAGGATAAGCGGGAAAATCTTAAATGGCAAACACTGTGAATGGTTTGATGTAGATGCCGAACTTGTTTTCATAACTGTCTCCTGATACCAGCCAGTTATATTAACACGTGCTGTTGTTCTATCAAGTATAAACGTGCCTGGTGATACTTGCAGCAGAATCCAGCTAATAATTGCTTTTATAATGGGTGGCTTTTCATATTCAGAAATTGTTGTCTGGTTGTTTTTCGTTCACGGCATTAAACTTTGCATGCGGCATCTTCAGAAAAATCTACGAGCTAACAACTTGATGCAGAGAATTCAGGTACACCGGAAACTGTTGGCATTGATCGGATAGCAAGAGAAATTAAAAACAGTGGTTAGTGCATAGAGTATAGAGCCATGTGGAAACGACTAAATGTATTACGGGACAGAGTTTTGCAAATTATGAGTGACCAAGACCCTGCCGACTTTATGTAGTTTGTTCCTCACTCTAGCATGCCAGCCAATACTACTGCAATGTACAAGGATGATGAGTTTTGGTTCATAGATCTAAAGGAATACGTTGTCGACGAAGAAGACCCAGATAAGCTGCCGTTTTCTGTAGACAAACACATTCGACAATTTACTTTGGGTATATCAATGATAAATATAATTATTAATTAACAGTTAATAAATGTATATACACCATAAAAATGGTCATAGTTATAACATATTGGTTACATTTTATCAAACTGATCAATACGAGATACTCTTAGCATATTATGTTTTTATTTCAAATGTAAATGTCTAGAAAAGAATATGAGAGTGTACCTTTGTAAACGGCCAAACACGACATATACAAAATATTGCAGTCTCGGATTGATTGAGACTGTGCATGAACGGTAGTGAAATATGCTAGCAACCGCTCACTCAGAACTCAATATTCATAAAATCAATAGTACAAAATGTTAAGCATTCCGAAGATGGCATGCATATGGCGGTGGACATGGAGTATATTTGTTCCCCATGTCGCACGGCGTATGGTCCCAGTATCTAATAAAATTAAATGCCCCGAAGAGCAGGTTAACGTTAACACTGGAAAGCGAAACACGTCCCTGTATTTTTCGAAAGCTGTATTGGTCTTGTTTGTACAGTAATATGTTGATGAGTAACCATTGATGTTATTGCTTAAACAACATTAAATATAATGTGCATTGCAGAATTAGCATTCTCGTAATGATGCACATTATACAGTGTATGTATTGTCCGGTACATTCAACTTATATCATCAAAATGTGTATTAGAATGTGTGTTAGAAATGACGTTTTACAGAAGACACTTTTGCCGAGAGACACGCATATGCCACGGAGATGATTCTACCATTTAATATACGTTTCCAAGAAGGAAATTCGCGTTAAAATCTTCTAAAAAAAGTGTCCATGTATATACTACACACATGTGTATCAACAAACACAAAGAAAAATACAGGAACATTTTCTTTTTTTCCGTCATACGTTACAACAGGTCCATTCCTCTTGCACTGAACATTAGCGTGGTTACAAGTAAATAATATCGAACTAACGAGTAATTCAGTTTTAATTATACAACCTACTTCAATTATACAAAGAACGGTGTATTCAACTGGACCGTAGATGGCCAGTTACGTTCCATGGACACAAAGCTATCTTTCATAGTAACTGATCATCTAAACTTCTCGGCAGTACATGACGTCATCATTTATTATTGTGGTTGTGACGTGACAAACGAGTGTAACTTCACCAAATTGTCTTTGAGATCCTCAGGTAAATGAATACTGTATACGTCAGTAATTTTCCAGATTCCGTCAAGTCCCTTTAAAGATGTATGCTTTAATGGGAATTTTTTTTTTACTAAGAGAGGTTAACTCCACTGTAGGTTTGTCACAAATGGCGATCGAAATTGTTGACCGATATATATATATGAAGCAATAATTTATTATCCATTGGTTGCAAAATTAAATTATTGGAACCTGATTGAATTTCTTTAACAATTATTAAAATGTCAAACTAAGCATCAGGTTTGATAATGATTGTTAATTCTTCTTCTGTCATAGATTATAGTGTTTTCCTTTTATTTTGCTTTGCGAACAAGCACACTTCATTAAAATATTTCGTTTTAAATTTTGTAAAACTGGTGACGTGTATGTGTCCTAATTCGCACGTGTTCGCACGTGTCGTGAGAATTCGTTGAAAACAAAACTAATCCGTGCACGCGAAAGCAATGTTACGGGAACATAACTTGGGACGAACATTCCCTGGCACAACATCCATGTGGACCGTGTCCCGTGGGCATGCGCAATGAAATGGTATCAAACATACAGCATTGTATTGGTAAGTTATCAGTTGCAGTAGAACACATTATGTATGCAGCTAATATACCTGCATTATAGGTTATTGAATGTGTATGGTGAAAGATTACTTGGAAGGAGTTGTTGTTGACAAGCTTGCAAGTCGACCTACGTCAACACAACGAGTTCTGCCTTACTTTCCCATACTACTTTAATACTTGGATGGTAAAGACTCTGCGTTTGAAACCTTCAAGCCTCTCATCGATTCGGATTCGAAATCCCACCGGGAGCCCGATTTGTAAGTGAGAAAGTGTCGATTCTTCCAGATGGCGGGAGGTAAACAGTACTGGTTTTAACCAGGAAAAGATGGGTGGTTTGCCTCAATCACGAAAAAAACGACGTCATATATAGCATACAATATGCAGTAAATGACGTAAAACACCATTCAATCAACCAACTAACCAACCTTCAACAACCATGTTATTGGATACTTTCATATTGGTTTCGATTAACATGATCGCCTGATTATTACTTGTCATGGTAATCGAGTATATTGTCTTTCATTTTCAGTTTGTGCTGTTTATTATTTGGCGAGGATGATCAACCTATGACTTTGGCGTCGGTTGACGTCATTAAAAACGTCAAACGATTTTCTGCAAACCTTTTCACGATTTTTAGGTCTAAACACAGTAGGAGAGTAATCAGTTTGATTATTTCACAGAAACTTGGAAACCCCTGTCGTTTCATGTTGACAGTTTTATGTTTTCTTTCCTTTAAAATTAACACCTTATTAATGTTCAATATCTGGCCTGACCAACGTTCAGTATCGTAGAATACGGGACAATATGAACGTATACAATAATCATATTACTTTTCGGTCACATACATTTTAGTTCAACCAGTGTTTTAGACGATAAGGGGTGAGGGCATAACAAAATGAGAGTCAAAATAAAATTAACTTCTAGTATGACTTCAACGACTCTTTATTTTAAAGGGACACACGGAAATCTTGAGGGTTTCATCAAACATTAAAACAAACTTCCCGGTTTCTTTATCCAGTATCGTTTTGACTTCAAACCGGTTTGCATATAATAAAATAAAATGTTGGGTTTTCATTTTTTCTTCTTATTCTACCATAGATTTGCATATATTATTGATGCAACACAATTTGCTTTATACTATGCTTTTAATTATATATTAGTCAAAGCACATTTTATACCATAATGGGTTAGTAGGTTAGTTCTTTTTCCAAGGACAAACATAGCATACAAGCCCAGTTATAAGTATATGTTATATTTCTTTTTTCTTTGTAATGCCAAAACGGCTAAACATGTGTTATAAGCAAAGTTTGCGTTAGTTTTATTCTGTTCCATTTCTGTGTTTTATCTAATATTGTGTGTCGTTGTTAATGTTGTATTTCATCATCATGTACTTAGTAAAAGTTTGCTTAACTCAGAATAACCTTCTTTTTAATTATTTAGTTTACAATTGGCAGTTTTCACATTATATTGATAATATATATACACGGCACCAAAGCGCCAAAGTTCTTGTTTTCGATCTACATATTCACATTATATTTATAATCTATATACACGGCGCCAAAGCGCTAAAGTTCTTGTTTTCGATCTACATTTTCACATTATATTTATAATCTATATACACGGCACCAAAGCGCTAAAGTTCTTGTTTTCGATCTACATTTTCACATTATATTTATAATCTATATACACGGCGCCAAAGCGCTAAAGTTCTTGTTTTTGATCTACATTTTCACATTATATTTATAATCTATATACACGGCGCCGAAGCGCTAAAGTTCTTGTTTTCGATCTACATATTCACATTATATTTATAATCTATATACATGGCACCAAAGCTCTAAAGTTCGTGTTTTCGATCTACATATTCACATTATATTTATAATCTATTTATACGGCGCCAAAGCTCTAAAGTTCTTGTTACCGATCTACATATTCACATTATATTTATAATATATATACACGGCGCCAAAGCGCGAAAGTTATTGTTTCCGATCTACATATTCACAATATATTTATAATATATATACACGGCGCCAAAGCTCTAAAGTTCTTGTTTTCGATCTACATGTTTCCTACTTCAGCTCCCAAAATCAACTGCCCCTCTCTCTACAATAAAATCAGTTCTCTCCCAAATTAAGATAGATCATGTGACAGCGATGTCCATTCATTTCCTTCGGCCCCGTCCCTCGAAATGCGAAACCATATACGTTGTCAAAGTCACGTGATGATATCTGTAATTAGGTAATTGTTAATATGCGCAATTCAAAATCATGTTAAGCAGATGCCAATAATACAATCAAATTCATGCCAAATATGAAACTGAAACAAGAAATAAAGAACATTCAACAATATTAAATTAAAATACATATATACAGTTTATGGACAACAGAGTAATATATTCTTTGAGACATTCTAAAGTTCTAAATGCGTATGAGTCTTAAGATCTAAAATATTATTCAAACTGCTTTAATTGTAAATTTCACTTGTTCACATGTAGATTTATTTCAACTTTACATTTCATTTACCGACTCCATTAAACTTAACACTTCAAATTATAAAAATAGATTACAACAAACACAAATGTTACACTCTAACACATGTAACCTAGGACTAGCAGAGACATATACATTTTCGACACAAACATAATATGAATATGTGTGTTAGCCTTGTCTGGGCATTCTTTCAGTATTATGGTTACAGTCGGGTTGTGCATAATAGAACACATTATTGTATCATTATCAGCCGAATAGTTCTTTTCCCTGGAAAGACATTACACTCAAAGCTATATCAGTACACATCGCTTTTAAAACCAATTCTGAATATGTTATATGAAGATTCCACCCGTTCGTTCTAATGTAAAGGCACGACCTGTATAAGATTGCAAAAACATGTATAAAATAGTAGGATTTCTGACTTTTTCGAATAGGGTATATACTATACTGTAGGAATGTATTCTTATCTTTTATATTTTCTTTAAATGTTACAGATGTGAGGTCGACGGTAAAACGCACATCATATCACAATCGGCTCATGAGACAAGGTTTGTGTTCGAGGACTTTGAATACAAAAGTAACCACGAACACAAATACGTTTTTTTGTGATTCTACGTTCTACGGCTCAGCAGATTACTCCGCCATGTGTGTGCAGCTATGCAACCCAGCCATCGAAAGACTGGCTTAAGATATGGCTGGTCAATTGGGACGTTTTACAAACATGTCTATCGTATGCATTGATTACTCAGTGTATGAATACTGCCAAAGAAAGAATACTTAAAATTAATGGAATGCTTTGATATTATTATAAACTAGACGAATACAATGGCGCGCCACGACAAACATCCGCATTTTGTTCTCATAGGGTCCTATTCAGATGGTGCAAGACTGAAGTTAAAGTACCCTCAGAGACCTTTGTTTTGATATCCAAAATGATATGGTTTGATGATGTTCCATTTCTGACCTTTTGACACGTACCCAGGAACACTGGGTTCCCTAAAAATAACTTCAATTCCATACCAAGATGACCTATGTCTACCCCTGTGACATGTTGCCTTTGGCCCTTGAGCTCTAGGTTTCTGAGAATGGTTGAAAACGGGCATAACTTAAAATACTCCTAAAGAACTTGACAGCGCCGCAGTGGCAGGAAGTCATGGGTTCAATCCCCGGAAGGGTCATGCCAAAGTTACTACTAGCTCCCTTGCTTGACGTTTGGTATATAAATTATGGTGCTAGGACTGTTCAGTCCGGTGTCAATTTAACAATATCAGTATAACGAGATATTTAAATAATTGTAATTGGTGGTCTGATACCTATGAGAGATACGAACAATAATTAGCTAAGACTGGTACCTAGTCACACATTATTCGATACAAATTGATCAATTAAGCTCAGAAACTCGTTCTCCATAATGTTTTACATAGGTTTAAGCGTTTTCACTTCAGTTTAGTCTCTAAAAGACGTATATTTGAGTTTCACTGTGTGTTGTTTTTTTGGTCTTAATATGATGGATTTGGATAGCTTTTCTACACTCCTGAGAAATATGTACGCAGCGAGCACAGGGTAGTGCATTATAATCAGATCGGTATCATACAAGCGTATTCGTATAAATAACCGCTATCTTTCGTACTACAGCTGTTGATGTAGTCGCTTACTTTTAGTACGGTGATCCCATTACAGTAACACAATTGCAGACAGTTTATAAGTGCTTTAGTTTAAGTAGTTGATATTGTGTTGGCACGTGCATATTGATATGATTTTCACATTATCCATTTAAACTTTAGAAGGCCCTATTCGCCCTAACTGAGTGAATTATGATTTCTGGATGTGGACTTTATTGCAAGAGATTTCCTTTTGATGGGATGTACTTTTATTTATACTGTCTTGTCAATTTAAGCACTGAAGACAGAATAATAGCGAGGTTGTGTACATTTCAAATCGATTTAACTTACCAGTGGGCCATATTACCTATTGACCGTTGCAAGTCGGTAACCCTGTCTTCACAACTCTTTGCGCTGTGTATTGTCCTTTTCACTGTATAGTTAATTTGCTATTTGTTTGTGCTACAGTGCAGATCTACGGTGCCATTGCGTTAGGGTGCTGTGATTTCTATAAGAACATTTTTCTCATTTTTTATTGATGTTAGTAAAGCTATGGAGTAGTATGTTGCATACATAATGCAACATGTTTTGCTCATTAAATTGTGTTTTCGTTTCCTCGATTTGAAATGAAAAAATCAAATTAACTGGACGTATGTACACGTTTCAATTAAATTTTAATGTCAAGCCGTGTTCTCTGCTAAATTTGCAAGGAGGAAAGCATTGTGGTATCCTGTTGTGTGTAACGCCTTTCTTGAATGAGTTGATGCCGCCTTAATTATGTCTAGGTGGTATGATGCCACCAATGAGTTTCCCCATTGACACCAATGTTGAAATGTCACATATTTAATTTAATGATTTGCTGCAACTTCAAGTATGGATAAAACAGCAGTGTAATTTTCATATAAAAAACGAATGTTTCACTTGAAAAATTCACCAGAAAAGTTGGGGTCGCAACACATTTAAAAAAATTCGTGTTTGTTTACTAAACAGGTCAAGGGTATAGCTGTTTTCATTGATATTGCTCACAAAGTGTATACATAGATTCGAAATTTAGAAAATGCTAAAATCGAATAGAAATGGGCTGTTTTCCCTTATTTATAATGCCCATTTCCATAAAAAAGAATGGATTATTTTTCTTTATATTTCTTTACATTCTACTACACCGCGGCGGTTTACATGTAATTGATGGTGGTAAACCTCTACATACAGAAAGAATCCTAAAGCAATTGTACCAGTAAAGCACAATATATGAGTACTCAATTCCGGCAAACAGTGGAATAAATGACAAGTCCTATTGTGAATCAATGCTTTATTTTCTTTTAATCATAAAACGTACAGATTGGCTTAATCAATTAAATTAGCATACATTGATATTATGATTAAAACAAATATACACACTTTTAAATCAAGAATAATTGTGTTAAGCTAACATATATCTTTTTGTTAAAACATATTTAAATTCAAACCTAAGTGTGAAAACAATGTCTTTGATAATCATGATAATGGCAAAAAAACAAACATTCACCGCTTATTACTTAACATGAAACATTGCCATTCGTAAACATTGTTCCGTTAGAGCCATCGTAACATCTTGTATCGACTTATAAAAGCGATAGCGATGGTACAATGGTAGGATGGCGATGGTAGGATGGCGATGATACGATGGCGAAAGTACGATGGAGTAGGTACGATGGTAGAGTGGCGATGGTACGGTAGTAGGATGACGATAGTACGATGACGACGGTACTATGGTAGGATGGCGACACGATGGTAGGATGGAGGTTGTACGATGGCAGGATGGCGATGGTACGATGGTAGGATGGCGATGGTACGATGGTACGATGGCGATGGTACGATGGCGATGGTACGAAGGTAGGATGGCGACGGTACGATGGTACGATGGCAACTGTACGATGGTAGGATGGCGATGGTACGATGGTAGGATGGCGATTGTACGATGGTAGGATGACAATGGTACGATGATAGGATGGCAATGGTACGATGGTAGGATGTCGATGGTACGATGGTAGGATGGCGACGGTACGATGGCGATGGTACGATGGCAGGATGGTGTCGGTACGGTGGTAGGATGGCAACGGTACAATAATAGGATGGCGATGGTACGATGGTAGGATGGCGATATTACGATGGCGATGGTAGGATGGCGATATTATGATGCGATGGTAAAATGGCGATAATCCGATGGCGATAGTACGATGGCGATAGTAGGATGGCGACGGTACGATGGTAGCATGGCGATGGTACGATGGTAGGAACGATACAGTACGACGATAGGATGGCGATTGTACGATGGTAGGATGGCGATGGTACGATGGTAGGATGACGATATTACGATGGCGTTATTATGATGGCGATGGTAGGGTGGCGATGGTATAATGGTAAATAGCGACAATAATATTTCGATAGTGCGATGGCGATGGTGCGATAGTACGATCATACGATGGCGATGGTACGATGGCTCGAACTAAACATCGTAGATAACGCAATATTTAGAAGGTGTTGATTCTTACGGATTGCGGGTGTATACAGTAATGGATCTACCCAGGAAAAATGGGATGGTCTGCCTCTACCATAAAACAAGAGGTCCAGGATGGCCCTAGATCGCTCACCTGGTAATCATGGACAATAAGTCTGCTTTGGATTTTTTAAATTGTCCCACTTTCTTCTATAAATGAGATTTCATAAAAATGGGTTGGGTATGAGGGGGTGGGGTGGGGAGAGGAGTATATGGATGTATAAGAATCAGGCAATTTGTTTAAGCTTTTATTGATATTGACATTAAATAAAAATGTGGTAAAGATCAGATAAAAAATAAAGTAGCTACATATTAACAAAGGAACATACAATAGAGCTTTTTTCAATAACTCAAGAGCCATAACTGTCGTTACTAACAAGATCTAGCTGATTTTCGAACTTGTCCGAGATTTCATTGATATACAGCGATTTAAAAACTAGACATCATACTGATGCTTTCTGCCAAATTTCGTAGAAATCCAACAAGCTGTTTATTAGAGGTGTACAACAGGAAATTTAAAGTAAAAATGTCAAAGGGCCATAACTCCGTCAAAAATCAGCTAAACGGAACAAAAGCTAATTCTACCACTAGACATCTTAAAAAAAATGTTAAAAAAAAATGTTAAAACAAATTAATCATAATAATAATAATAATGAAAAAAAATAAAAATATAAGTTTGGTTAAGATTGCTCATGAAATGTGGCCTGTGTCGTGTTAACAATATATAAAGCTGTATTTTTGCTAATTCAGGGGCCATAACTCTGGTGATACTGGTCCAATCTTTCCCATTATTAAACTCGTCCGAGGATCTTATGGTCATATACAATCTATGCAAGTTTGATTTAAGATTGCTTAAGAATTGTGGCCTCTATCTTGTACAATATGAAAAACTGCGGCCATAACTCTGGTGTTACTAGTCCGATCTAGCCAATTATCGAACTCTTCCGAGATCTGATCGTCATATACAATATATGCAAGTTGTGTTAAGATTGCCCAAGAAATGTGGCCTCTATCGTGTAAACAAGATGAACAACTGCATGTTTTGCTAATTCCAGGGCCATAACTCTGGTGTTACTTGTCCGATCTAGCCTATCGAGATCTTATGGTCATATACAATCTGTGCAAGTTGTGTTAAGATAGCTCAAGTATTTGGCCTCTATCGTGTAAACAAGCTAAAAGTTGACGATAGACAGACATACGACAGACAGACGACGGACGACGGACGGAGAGTGGTCACAATAGCTCACCATTGAGCACTTCGTGCTCACGTGTGCTAAACAAATCGACCGTCATGCAGTCTAACATGTGTTAAAAATGACGTAAAACACCACTCAAACAAACAAACAAAAATTACATTACATGTATATCATATAGATATATACGTACATAAAAAATGATCGAATTGTAGCTTGTGTTTTTAACTCTTTTTTTTCCAAAAAAAAATTTCTGAAGCTTCCATAACATATTCATACATAACATAGGTATACACATTTTCACATATTGATATTATTTACCGATATCATGCAAAATGTATATATTCATTTTTGATAAACATGTAACTCACTACATTCGTATTGTGTCAAGTATCTTATTTTAAATATACATATAACAATAATAATATGATGTTACTCTGCAAACTGATTACTGGAGAAGGGAAATGTTAAATCATGTATTCATGCATTTTATGTAAAGATATGCATTTGTATATTTCCAACTATGCATATATACTGAAAAAACAAATAAGTTCAGCAAGCTTTAATGTACATTTAGCTTAAAGAAATTAAATGCTATTTTATGATGTGAAATATTATAAAACATTTGCATGACATAGGGTGATCTTCTCTTTCACTGATTTGTTGTGATCTGAGTTATCTTCCATTTACTTAAAACAGCGTATTTCATATTTCAATATGATATAATTTGATAAAGAACATGGTAAAACGTCACAAAATAACAGTTCTACTTTTCAAGTTATAAAAACACACAAAATCAATGGATACTAAACCTTGTCATTATATATGCACCAAAGTTTTTAAAAAAAAAATTGAAATTACCTGCCTTTACATTCAAATAAAGACTAAATTATAATATCTGTGAAGCAGGTAGATTAAAACGTGTTATTTTTTTCAACTCAGATATCGTTTCAAGCACAATGCCTGCATATATCTGCTCATTATCTTAATTATATTGTTAATGACTGCCACGGATGGCCTCGAGTATGTGCAAATGAATTGGCCATGCAATTTACTTGCTAAACTTTATTTTTTCTCTCAGCACACTTATATTATATGGTTCGTATACTTTTTTTCAGCCAACTTATACTATATGGTTCATATAATATAATTATGTATACTATCGAATATGCACATTAGGTATTTTATGTATAAATATGCACAATATCAAATATGCACCATATATGTATTTTATATAGACCTGCAGCAATATATTATCAAATATGCATTATTGTATATTTCACTTATATACATGTATCAGCTTCATTTCAAGTATGCGCCATTTTGTATTTCCTATATATATACACACATGTATCAGTATTTTCTCAAATATATAAACATTTTTGCAGATACACACTATATACCACACTCACCCGCATACACATATTATTTACACATATATACACATAGAATATTCATTTTAGTCAATAACTATTTAGTTCCCAGAATTATGTGGTTGATTCTATATTGTAACCAAAGTATATTAGGGTCTTTCGTTATTTTGAATGGTATTGCATATATTGATTCAAATTTATAATTAGGTACAGTTATAACTTCATTTTTCCATTTTATTAATGACTTGGGGTAAATATTTTTTGTAATTAACAGATCATAAATGAGTCTACATCCTTTACTGTGCTTTTGAATTAGTGATATGGTAAGAGGGCGTAAAGGGTTTGGGCTATTGCTGGGTAGATGAGCAAAAATTAATTTAGCCAAGTAGTTTCTTATAGCAGTAATAAGACCTTCATATTCTAAGAAATTAGACCTAATATCATACCGATCCGTGAATTCTCTGTAGGTAAAAAGGTTTCCATTCGTGTTTAAAAGGTCGTTAATTAATAAAATACCTCCTGTATACCATCTTCTAATGAAAATGAATGTCTGGATTGTGCCATATATTAACTGAATGAAATTGATGCCAGGAAACTGGTTTTACTTGTTCAGTAAAACCGGAAAGTACTTCTTTCCAAAATGGATTGTGTACTCTGTTTAAGTTATGTTTTATATAGTCACTTCCAAAGTTAATTAAGCCTGTGAAAATTGGACATGTTGTTTTCACTAGTTGAGTATATTTATTGTATATCTCGAATATTCTGCGGATCCAAGTTATTTTTAAAGCTGAAATAAATTGTTCAATATCAATCATTCTTAGTCCTCCAAATTTATGATCTTGTATTATAATGGTTCTTTTTATTTTATCTTTTGAATTGTTCCAAAGAAATTTATAAAACATATTCTGGGTAAGTTTAATTTTATCTATTGTTGGATTGGGAATTTCTGTTATTTTATTAAATGATTAAGTTTCGAAAGTGCTAGACGTTTTAGAACCACAATCTTCCCTAAAGGGGTAAGTATTCTTTTTGTCCAACATGCAAGTAGTTTTTTTTTTCTTCTATTTTAAGATCATAGATTATATTTATCATTGAAATCAGATTTGTTGAGAACCTTACTCCTAGTACAGTGAAAATACCCTTTTCCCAATATAGATTGTATTCTGGACATAACTGTGTGGCACTTCCTTTTTGTGATCCAAACCAGATAGCATTAGTCTTGTCAGCATTTATCATAAGGCCGGAAATTTGTGCATAGAATTCTAATGTCATCATTGTGTGTAAAAGTGAGTCTTTGGAGCCATCTGGAGTCAAACTCGTATCATCAGCAAATTGTGATACAAACAATGCAATGTTCTTTATATTGATACCTTTAATATTTGGGTTGTTTCTTAACAACACAGATAGTACTTTGGCACAAAGAATGAACAGGTAGGGTGACAACAAACTCCTTGGTGACAGCCTCTGTGTAAATAGAACCAGTCTGACATATGTCCATTGACAATAACACAAGACACAATATTGTGGTAGAACATTTTTATCCAACTAATAATTGAAGGGCCAAAATTAAAAAAATGTAAAACTTTTGTCTTGAAATTCCAAGAAACGGTGTCAAAAGCAGTCGCGAAGTCTATCAAGAGTAGTAGCCCTGGAATATTATATTTATCAGCATAAAATAGTATGTCATACAGTAATCTTATATTTGTTCCCATAAATCTGCCTGGTAAAAAACCTGTTTGATCCTCATGAATGATAGTACACAACACATTTTTTATTCTAAAGGCTATGGATGATGTTGCTATTTTGTAAGAGACATTCAGAATGGAGATACATGTAGGTCTCCAGTTTTTCAAATATAATTTATCTTTATTACCTTTTAGAATACAGGTGATAACTACTTGCTTTTGTGTTACTGAAAGTTCCCCTTTTAAATATGCATAATTAATTGTCCTTATTAAAAAATGACCTACATGTATATTGTTCCTGAAAAAATTATAGAATTCAACTGTGAATCCAGAGTTACCTGGGCTCTTGTTATTCGACATTCTTTTTAGTGTATCTAACATGTCTGTATAACTAAGAGAACCTTATATAGATTGTTTTATATTTTCACTTAATTTTGGTATGTTGAAGTCTCTAGGTAAAACATTTAAATCTATATCTGTTGTCTCTTTTGCTTCATATAGTGTTTTAAAATGATTTTTTGTTTCCATCAAAATTTCCTCCTGTGTTTTTAAGGTATTTCCTGATGTTGATATTAAAGAATTCATAAATTTTGAGACGTAATTTCTTTTTTCCAAATTGCAAAAATAACTAGAAATCTTTTCTCCTTCATTTATCCATCTTGCCTTAGATCGCACAAGAAACCCTTCTAATTTTTTTTACGGAGTTCAAATATTTCTTTTTTTTCTGCTCGAGTAAGGTGTAGTTGATGTTAATTTCTTTTTCAAGTATATCTATTTCTTTTAAAACACATTCTTCCTTATTTATATTCATTTTCTTTTTATATGAAGAGTAGGCTATCGTTTACCTCTAATTGCTAATAGTAACGTTTCAAAGAATAACTGATCATTTATGTTAAATTTTAGATTTTGTATTGGAATATCGTTAATAGCCGCATTAGTGTCTTGTATGTCTGCAGCATATTGTCTTTTAACATCATCTATTATCAATTTTATTTCTTCAACATATTTTGTGTCTTTTAATAGAGAGTTATCAAATTTCCAATATGACTTGCCTTTTATAAATTTTCCTAATTCAAAGTGTGTATAAATCATAGAATGATCAGTACGGTAACCTGGGAGTATTTTTGCATCATCTAAGTCGGTATATAAATGATCAGCAATTAGAAAATATCTAGTCTTGCCCTTTTTATTGGGTTTCTACGAAGCCATGTATATTAATTTTTTTCTACATGTTGCTTTCTCCAGCAGTCAATTAAATTATTTTCTACAATAACTTCTAAAAGAGTATCACGTGCATTTGGGTTATTTATATTAACATAGTTAAAAGTATCCATATCTGAATTTAGAACCAAGATAAAAGTCGCCCGTTATTATACATGGTTTATCATAATCTTTTATTTTTCCTCCTAACTTACGAAAGAAACTGGGAGTATCCCTATTTGGTGCGTATATATTAATAAGAGTAATATTTGTATCACATATAGTTGTATCTAAAATCAACATATTACCATCCATGTCACTTTTGGAACTTTTAACCTTAAAGTTAAAGTTATTATTTATAAGAATGGCTACTCCTCTTGATTGACCAGTATGACTGCTAAAAAAACACTCAAATCCCCACTGTGCTCTAATATAATTTTCTTCACTTTTGATGAAATGGGAATCCTGTAAGAAATAAATTGAATATTTTTTCCCTTTCAAAATATTGAGAACATCTTTTCGCTTATTTTTGTCACCCAGTCCCTGCACATTCATTGAAACTCAGGAAACGCTATCTGTCATTTAAAGTAGTGTGTATAAGGAAGGCTAAAATGCCAGGATATGCAATAAGCCGAATGTAAGATATATTTGCTATTGATCTAACTGAATATCATGTACATGGGACACAAAGATTTGTAAAGCTCCTTATTGTAAAACAAACAAAGAAACAAAAATGTATAGTATTACTACTAGACATTTTTGGATAAATAGGTAGAAGGTGGCAAATAATCATGATAAAAACTACAACACAAAAGCAATATACTATTTAAACAAACACACACACGTGCTCACGCAGAACATATATTGCCAAGGCAAAATAATAAATAAACCAGTTGGGAGGGGGCCTTACAATGTTATGCTAGAGACAATGTCACTCCCTTGTCGCTTGTTGTACAATATGTGGATCGACGTCCCACATACATATAAATATACGGTGACCATAATACCCACACATATCTATCTATCCGTATATATATATATGTGTGTGTTTTTAACTTAGTGGATGAAAATAATCATATACAAATCGCCATAGTTACGCATGACACGAATGGCTTTGGTTCACATTTCCTATGAAACAAACGTATTGTTCCACAAAACTATTAAAATCAATTATGTCTTATAAGATAAGGAGAAGATGTCTAACATAATTCAACATTCATTCTAATCTTGAGGTACAAATCTTCATGCTGAAAATCTACCAAAATGATGTATCAGTTGTATTCGTCCAATGCCCCACTCCCTATTCAGTAAGCTGAATTTGTTTTAATATTGTGTAGTTTTCTAGATTTAGCGGTGTTAGAAATAAAGGGAAAAAACATGCATTTCAATTCCGTGATAATATTTTCTCCTAATTAAAAGTTACCTCAGTCATTGATAAGTACATGTTATATTCCAAACATTGTGTGTTGGTGAAAACGTTTAAAGTTTTGAGGACTCAGATGTTGGTTAAATTTATTTCTCTTTACGGAATGTTGAATAAAGCGCTAGCCTGCTATAACTCATATCGGATTTAACATTCACTATATGATAACAATACAGAAAAAGTCTTGTTTTCAAGAAAGGTTGGGTAAAATCTAAAGCAAGACTGCCGTCAGTACATTAATGTAGAAACAATGAGACCAAGTTCGAAACTTTATCGTTCAAAGCTTTCAATGTAAAAGTACACAGTAAATGTAAGTTAATAAACTACAAGAGTACTGATATCATAACAATATTGATGAACAATTATAACCCTTACTGACGTTTTTTTTTAATTATGCAGTTGCTACTGTAATTCATACGAATCTATTAACTATATATAATGGAACGGAGAAGTTTAAGCAGACACGCACCTAGATATATTCATCATAATATCCCCTTGAAGTATCTCATATACATCATCTCAACTTTAACATTTAATTCGGTGCTACCAATGCGCCATTGAATACGGCAGAAGTATCGTTATACGCGGTACTCCAAGAAATACAGTATGGATTCACAACATCGGTGACTGCTAACGTAAGGTATGTCGACGTCGTGGCAGAATTCCAATAGAAAGAATATGAAGATGGGCTTGTTTTAGCGTAGACAATGTTTTGCTTGTTGTGTTGAATATAGCAAATTAGAGACAGGAATCCTGAACTACCCATAAAAGACAACGAAAACTGATATGTACCTGGCACTACACACTTAAACTCCCCGGATGTAGTATTGAAACCGTTACCGATATTAGTGAGTATGGTTGTAAATCTAGGAACGCCTCCAAAAACTGTGGCGCCATCGACGAGAGTAGCGGATGGGCTGGTAACCGAGAAGATAACAACCGGAGCTGAAATGAACGAAGGGTACAATAATGGATAATACAATACTATAACTATACGTGTAGTAATAAGTATAAACATGAGATAATAATATTAATAATACATTAGTATTAAAAATAAATATTCAAGAAAAACGTCGTACTGAAAAAAGAATATTATACAGTAGTTTAATGTCTTATTTCAAAATCTGTTGAGAGAATCCTTATTAATTATTTCATAAATAAATGGTCAAAATTAATCAGTACTGTGAAAAAGCGGCTTTGAATAGGCGATATACACGAGTGACATTACTTTTAAAGTTGCATGTAAGAATCATTGAAACTATACAAATGAGCTGTTTTTAAAGTCCTCGAGTATAGTAAAAATAAAACAAAGAAAATAATAAATCATTACTAAAGTGTAGACACCATACCTCATAGTGTAAAATGGATAATAAAAATAACAAAACAAAACATCATTGTATTTCTAAATAGAACGAGAAAACATACACGTTTATTGAATGGATCAAGCGCTGATCATTTGGGAAGTGCTTGTCTAGACAGACATATTAACCTACATGTATACCTGGACAATGGTATACCTGGTGCTTGTCTAGATATGTTACATGTATACCTGTACATGAGAGCTTATCTAGACATGTTACATGCATACTAGGACATGAGTGCTTGTCTAGACATGTTACAAGTATACTTGGACAGGAGTGCTTGTCCAGAAATGCTACATGTATAACAGGACATGAGTGCTTGTCTATACGTGTTGCATGTATAACAGTAAAGGAGTGCTTGACTAGACTTGTTACATGTATACATGGACAAGAGTGTTTGTCTAGACATGTGACATGTATACTTGGACAGGAGTGCTTGTCTAGACATGTTATATGTATACATGTACAGGAGTGATTGTCTAGACACGTTACCTATATACCAGGACATGAGTGCTTGTCTACACATGTTACATGTATACACGGACAGTAGTGCTTTTCGAGACATGTTACATGTATACATGGACAGGAGTACTTGTCTAGACATGTTACATATATACATGGACAGGAGTGCTTGTCTAGACAGGTTACATGTATACTTGGACCGCAGTGCTGGTCTCAACATGTTATATGTAAACCATGACAGGAGTGCACGTTTAGACATGCTACATAAATACCTGGACAGGAGTGATTGTATAAACATGTTACATGTATACCGGGACAGGAGTGATTGTCCAGATATGTTACATGTATAACTGGACAGGAGTGCTTGTCTAGACATGTTACATGTATACTTGGATCGCAGTGCTGGTCTAGACATGTTACATGTATACATGGACAGGATTGCTTGTCTAGAAATGTTACATGTATACATGGACAGGAATACTTGTCTGGACATGTTACATGATTGTATACCTCAACAGGAGTGCTTGTCTAGACATGTTACATGTATACCTGGACAGGAGTGCTTGTCTAGACATGTTACATTTATACCTGGACAGGAGTGCTTGTCTAGAAATGTTACAGGTATACCTGGACAGGAGTGCTGGTGTAGACATGTTATATGTATACTTGGACAGGAGAGTTTGTCTAGACATGTTACATGCATACTTGGACAGGATTGCTTGTGTAGACATGTTACATGTATACCAGCACAGAAGTGCTTGTCTAGACATGTTACAATTATACCAGGATTATATTCATCGGTAACGGTATTTTGTTGTCGTCATCAATGACGTCGCTTCTTACAACGTTATGTGACACAAAACGGTAAATCGTGGGTTTTACGGTCGCAAACATATGGTGTTAGTCCAAGAAGAAACCTGTTACACTATAATTGAATCAGATCAGGCAAATAATAAACATATATGACACAATGATTTATGTCATGGCAGCATATCAGTTACAGAAGTTCAGATACCCGTTACGAAGGAAGTTGAAGAATAAGTCACATCAATGCTAAAAGAAAGTACAGCTTGTCCTTAGGAGTGCTTGGCTAGACATGTTATATATATATACCTGGACAGGAGTGCTTGTCTAGACATGTTACATGTATACCAGGACATGAGTGCTTGTCTAGACATGTTACATGTATACCAACACAGGAGTGCTTGACTAGACGTGTTTTATGTATACCTGTACAGGAGTGCTTGTCTAGATACGTTACATAAATACCAGGACATGAGTGCTTGTCTATACATGTTACATGTATACATGGACATGAGTGCATGTCTAGACATGGTACATTCGTCTAGACATGTTAGATTAATACCAGGACATGAGTGCTTGTCTAGACATGTTACCGGTATAACACGACAAGAGTGCTTGTCTAGACATGTTACATGTATACCAGGACAGGATGGGTTGTCTAGACAAGTTACGTGTATACCTGGACAGGAGTGCTTGTCTAGACATAACACATGTATACATTGACAGGAGTGCTTGTCTGGACATGTTACATGTATACCTGGACAAGAGTGCTTGACTAGACATATTACATCTATACCTGGACAGGAGTGCTTGTCTAGAAATGATACATATATACCTGGACAGGAGTGCTTGTCTAGATGTGTTATATGTATACCAGGACAGGAGTGCTTGTCTAGACAAGACTTGCCGAACCTAGTCGGAGATGGATTACTACATGTCCTGGTCCTAGATCTTAGTCCTCCGTCACACGTTGCCGAACAACTACCCCATGCCGACCAGTCCGACCATCCGCCAAATAATTAAAAATGATTGAATATCATAATATTTGGCACTATACATCATTGAAGTGTTGGTGAAATTACATGGGCATACAGCGATTTCAATATTCATGCCAATGTAGACTATTTTCAGGTAGTAAATACATAAAATCATATAACGAAATTGCCGCTTTACCATTAAAATATTATGTGTTGATGAAATTAATCGCCACAAATGGTACATAGATGACGTAAGACGTACGTACGTACATGAAATAACTTGTTTTTCTGATCTCGATCTCGTGGTTTTGCTCTCATATCGTCCATAATATCAGGTTTATTAATCGTCTAGTTAATGGATTAGGTTTTAATCGATTAATGTTTAATGGATTAAGTTTGCCTGGTTCTCGTCCAAACTAATATCATTCATTTATACACGCAGGTAGAAGTTATTTTCGTTGTTGCTTTTTTTCACTATACAGGAAAAAATAATTCGTTGGTACATAAAATTGTTTTGCATTCTTGGGAATACAGTAACCTAGTGGAAAATAACTGATCATCACGTGATAGAAGGTAGAAACATATACAGACTTGAATAACTATGTACAGACTGCTGTTTTCGGAGGGAAGCACATCGTGATATATGATAACACTACAGGATCAATCGATACTTTATGTACACGAATATTAATATATCTTTAGAGTCAGCTAATTGCAGACACATGTTTGAAGTCAAACCGATATTAAATATATAAATTCCTGTGCGTTGCATGCATTGTACAGTATACTTACTGAATAAGAGATGAAAAAAGTACCTGCACATAATCTTAAAAAACACACACGGTCATCTTCAGCGTCCCCGAAACAATGATTACCGCCATGTCCTGGGTAGGGGTTTGTGCAACTCCTGTCTCTGCGCTGAAGGCCCATACTGCAGGTCACACTACACTCACCCCAGGCTGTCCAGGAGCTCCAACCACCATGTACTACAACGTGTAATGTGTAATGCTTGGAAGATCAAACATTATTAAATGGCCAATTAAACCAGAGACGGTTTAAAGCAGTGTGAGAAGAGTATATGACATTATCACATCAACAGAAACAAGAGGATGGTTCCATATTGATTCCGTGTGTACATTTGCAACAGTAACGGGAATGGGCTGAGGAAATAGAGAGTCACCATTCAAACAAACTTGGCTGAAGACGAAAAGCTTAATATGCTACATGCAATATATTGGAACTTTACTCTTGTGTTTTGTCTTTTTTACATGTTTCCAATCTAAGTATATATAAAACATGAGATCACATGGGGCCGAATGTGACCACATGGCCAGCATTTTTGAAAAACTTGCTGAATGCTACATGCTCTTATATGGGAGTTCTATGCATTGTAGTTTCAGAGAAGAGGTCAATTTGAACAAATTGGATAGGGGATCTTAAGCTAATCCTAAAAGCAATAAACAAGAGCATTATGTCTTCATGGAAGATTTTTCAAGTTTGTTCCCTATATAAGTATATGCAAAACGTGTGACCTCTAGGGCTGTATCAGATATGACCAAGTTACCCCAGCGACCTTATTGGAATGAACGTGGTAGAGGACCATTATTTTATGCAACATGCACACTATTTGAAGACTAGCTGATGTTGGTTCAAGAGAGACGATTTGTTTTTGAAGATATTCCGATATAGCTTTATGTTAAACTGTGACCCCTCGGGGCAGGTACAAATTTAAATCCAGTGTCACCACAGAAGACCATAAACTGATACTACATGCAAAATATGTCAGCTCAATCTTTTGTAGTTTCAGTGAACCTTATTTTTTAAAGATTATCTTATACATATTAATGTAAATCTATAACGTCTGTGGTGGGACCAAATTTCAATCCAACGTCACGATTTAAATCTACATGGTACAGGACTGCGAGCTTGTCTAGACTTGTTACGTGTATGCACTATATGTGCCTTGTTGTTTTAGAGAAGTAGATTTCAGATGTGTATCTTGATACATATCTATGCCTTCGACGGGACCAATATTAACCTTAGGGTCACTATTTGAACTAGCTTGGCAAAGAACATGTATCATATTTAAGCAACATGCGAAATCTCTTGATATAGCTGTATTATAACAACAGTGATCTATACATACATTGTTAAACATAAGTGTATGATCTCTTCAGTTATATTGTTAGTGTATATTAATGTTCATACTGCAAATGGTTCAGCAATTAAAGTATAATGTCATTAATAGTTCATGTTCTTGCTATTAAACGAATCGAGCAGTACATTTATATAGTTACATAATAATTGAGTTTATTATACCTCACTCAAAATTCTCTATGTAATTTCCCCATTCCCGATCAGTCAACAATTGGTAATGTTTCATGGTAATGTTTCATGGCATGAAACATTATCTCGTGCTTCTAAAAAAAGAACGGTGGTTTCCTCAAGTGCTAAAAATAGAAGCGGTATTTATTGTTGTTAATAAAAAATAATTGCTGATTAAATGAATTTTGATGTTTGGTATAATAAAATAAATATCACATCCCATGGAGGGTGATAGAACATATTGTCAACCCTCGATGTGGTAATGTCCACCTCGGCTAAAGCCTCGGTGGACATTACCAATCTCGGGTTGACAATATGTTCTATCATCCTCCATGGGATGTGATATTTATATAATGTTTGTATGCTATGTTTACTCAAACAACAACACTCCTGCAGTTTACCTGGACATTCCGTTATCGTACAGTTGCAATAATCGTCTTTGCTTCCTACGCAGTCACGGCCTCCGTTGGCTGGTGTGGGCGCTGTGCAAGATCGGTATCGTGTATTACGACCAAGTCCACACGTGTGGTCGCAGTTGGACCACAATGACCACGATGACCAGCCGCCATCAACTGTAATCATAAAATAGTTTTGGAGAAATAATAGTATTTAAAATATATTAGTTTTTTTAATGTTACCCCTTTTTATACAACATGCACAAAGATGTGTTTAAATCAGTTTAAATAGCCATTGAAAATTAAGCTATTTATTGTTGTGAATAACATAATAAGAAAAGGTATCAAAATAAAACTTGAAACAATTAACACATTTGTATTGGTAATCTGGGATCAAATATACGGTTTTATATCCGCACGTATTTTTTCTGAATAACTTGCCACATGCCTCGCATTCAAAGCGTTTCTGTCCTGTATGACAAACCATGTTTGCGTTGAGCCCAGATAAAGTCTTGAACTTTTTGTCGCACAGCTAACATGGATAAGGTCTCTCACCAGTGGGAGAATACATATTGACTTTGTACGACAAAATAATGCTCGTTAAATTCTTCGTTGACGACATTGTTCGGCCGCATATTTTACAAGAAACCATTTCGTTTTAAACACTGTCTTGCATTACTTGACTGTGTGTCCGGCTAAGGCGAATCAACCTATGTACTCCTAAAGATTCATGTTGCTGTGTTTTTTTTTGTTTTGTTTTTTGTGTCTTGTGAATTTACCAAAGGACGGGTTCAAAAATAAAGTATCTGTTGTAAAAAAATGTTTTTACACGCGTTCTTCATTGCGTCTTACAAGGACACGGAATTAAATATTCAGAATAATTGTCATTTCAAAAGTCGGCGTGAGGCAACCAGAAATTCAACCAGTGACCTCGTGCTTTCCGAGCAAGTATGCTCACCATTACACCAGCAGGCCATCAGGTAATTGAATGACAATTATGACGTTATGTTTTGACGTAGCTCTTTGAATCTACTGAGATCCAATTTTAGAATTATTAGTTAACGTACTATAATATTATTATACTATAACGTTAATATAATATATTAATTAATGTAATACAATACTATAAATATGTGGAATAAAATAATTAACATTTCTAAGTTTTAATTTCTTAGGCATAACTGATGTGTTTTACATCTTTTAAATAAAGGTCAAGCCATGCTCTCTGTTATCTCTGAAATGGCTCCATGTTAACTGTGACGTATATTATGGCACCTCGCTGGGATTATTGCTATCTTTAATGGACGTATTACCCTCTTATTAGGTCTCATAAAATAAATACTTTGCATTTAAAGACTTATTTTCTCTGCTCACAATGAATCTCCGATCTCTACGGATCACCCACCAACCCAAAACACACACACACACACACACACACACACACACACACACACACATATATATACACACACACACAGCAGGATTAGTGTGTTACGTAATACGCGATCGTCAAAATGACCCTGAATTGCTCACCTGATAATCTCCGCAAAGATGAAAAAATTGGGTGGGAATCTTAATGTTTTCCAAGTTAACATCACGGGGCTATATGTCCCCATTGATGGGGATGGACCCCAGGGTGCATGATGTTTGGATGGTCGTATCCGCCTCTTCGTGCCCAGTAAGTCTATATATTGTTATACTGTGGGGATCAAAACGGTTTCCAAGTTATGACACATGCGATATTTCCCCACGAGTAGGTACGGAACCTGGGATCGATGCTGGCTGCATGGTTGTATCCGTCTGCTCGTGCCATTTAGTTTATATATATATATATATTTTTAGGGTGGAGCTCTCAACGATTTCCAAGTTATTACCCAAGGGTCATAGGGATATATTCTCATTGGTGGGGGAAGGACCTACGCTGGGGACAATGCTAGTTAGATGTTGTATCCGTATATTCATGCTCAGTAAGTATAACTGTGGTACAGGAAAGGCAAGCAACGTGCAAATTCAACGAAAACCAGGCATTCCATCAGCTTTCTAAAAAGTTTCGCTCCAATATGTATAGCCCATGAACCATTTGTTTAGTAACAGTGACTTTGACCTTGACACCAATGACCTCGAATGAAATCCCAAGCTTCCTTTCCACAATAAATTTTGTTTCAATATCTCATTCCTAACTAAATTTATTGCCCAGAAAATATTTTTCTAATTTTAGGAACATTGACCTTGACCATTGATCTGGGATACAATCCCAAGCTGTTTCCTTTTCATTAAGCTACCTACTCAGCAGGTTTAGCCGCAGTATCGCATTTGTAACACAAGTTATTGAGCAGAAACATATTAGCTATATTTAGTAACGGAGCTCTTAACCCCATTGACAGGAAATGCAATCCCAAGCGTCCTTTTCATATAAGCTACCTACATAGCAAGTTTCTTTCCAATCTCTCATTCCTAACATAAGTAATTGAGCACATACCATTTTCTATTTTTAGAAACTGAGGCATTGATCACAGTGACCTCAAATGCAATCCCAAGCTTGCTTTACATATAAGTTACAAACACAGCAAAATTCGTCTCAATAAGCAATTCCTTACAGACATTATTGAGTGGAAACCTTTTTTTTATTTTTAGTAACAGTGACCTCGGTCTTGACCCCAGTGACCTCAAATGCAATAACCAGATTTCTTTTAAAAATAATCTACCAATACAGCAAGTTTCGTCCCAATATATCATTCCTAACAACAGTTAATCTTTAATGGAAACCATATTCCTATTTTAGTAACAGTGACATTGAACATGAACCCAGTGACCTCATACGAAATACTACGCTTTCCTTATGTATAAGCTACCAACACAGCCAGTTTCGACACTGTATCCCATTCCTTACATTAGTTATTGAGTGAATATCATTTTTTCTATTTTCAGTAGCAATGGACTTGATTCTAACACCAGTGACGTCAAATGCAAACTTAAGATTCCTTCCAATATAAGCTACCAAAACGGTATATCTCATTTTTAACAGAAGTTATTGAGCGGAATTCTTCCTATTTCTAGAATCGGTAACAATGACCCCAGTGATCTCATGTGCAGTACCAAGCTTCTTTTCAGAACAAGCTACCGACATAGCCAGTTTCGTTACAATATCTCATTCTTAAACAATGTTATTGAGCGGAAACCATTTTTCTATTTTTAGCAAATGAGAACTTTGACCGGACAGATTGTGGACCCTATGTTGACGTCTGCCTATATCATTATAGGACGGTAGCGTTTGATGTTTGCCTTTAAGCTTGTCTTGTCGTACCCTTAATGGTTTGTTCTGTTGTTGCTCTGGCTGCTGCTAAGTCATTGCATTGAGTACGTACTTTAGGTGGCTTTCTAGACTGCTTTTTTATATTATATATATATGATCATTTATGTGTTTTACTTATAGTGCCTATTAATGCTGACTTGTTTGTTAGAGATTATTACCTGGCTGGGATATCTTTATTTACACTTTCCCGTTTTCTTGGGATGAGAATAGTGTAAGACTGAGGTTTGTTGCACCATAGAACCTGGTTAAACCCCCAGCGGCATTTTTGCCACTGACCGTTCCAAGGCGGTAGCCCAGTTGTCAACCCTTTTGTGTTTGTGATGTCTTATTTGACCTTTTATTTATCTTTAAAGTTGTTCTTTGTTTCTGTGTGTGTTTGTGGTTAAATAGCGTCCTTGGATGCTACTTTTCCTGTTCGATTTTTATGCATATGCAATACCAAGCTTCATTTCCATACAAGCTGGCATCACAGAACGTATCGTTGTAATATCTCATTCTGAAAAACGTTATTGAGTGAAAACCATTGTTTTACAATTCTAGAAACAGCAACCTTGACCTTGACCCCGATGACATCAAATGCAATCGTAGGATACCTTTCCATATAATCTACATACACAGCAATTTTCGTATATTTCAGAATATTTCATTCCTAACAAAAGTTATGGCGCGGAAACCATGTTTTTATTTTCAGTAACATTGACCTTGACCTCTGTGACCTCATATGCAAAATCAATCTTTTTTGCCATATAAGCTAGCTATATCGTTACAATATCTCATTCTTAAACTTGCACAGCAAGTTTCGTCACAATATCTCATTCCTGACAAAATGTATTTTGTGGAAACCATTGTTCTATCTTAAGTAACAGCGACCTTGACATTGACCCCATTGACATCAAATGCAAAAGTAAGCTTCCATTCTATCTATCTGCACTGCAAGTTTCGTCAAAATATTTCATTCTTAACAAAAGTGATTGAGCGGAAATATTTGTTTTAATTTTAGTCATTTTTAGTAACAGTGACCAGGACCCCTGTGATCTCATATGCAATACCAAGCTTGCTTCATAACATTAACATTTTGCAAATAATTAGCACAGGGATAAGAAAGTATGGCTGATTTTTATGCAAGCAAGGTATGTTATTTATTTTTACATATTAAACCTAGTAAAAAGATTGTGTTCTAAGTTATATATTGTAATTAGTTTAATGCAATCACATTATTTAAGAAAATCGGTTTGATAAACCTTACCCATTACAATAAATCCTTTAGGTTCACATAATGCTATAAACTGAAATTATTATTGACTATTTTTCACCAACATAAGTCTAAAACTAAAGACTAAAAGTAATTTTAATGCTGTCCCAACTACTGAATCTATTCTTAACAATGATGGTGATTGGGAATGGTCAGATGAGGAGTTGTATGCTAGTATTAGTACTGAGAGTGGCATGGTAGGTAGTAATCTTTATGAGGGATATTCCAAATTGTCCTGTCCTGTTCCAATAACTTTGTATGTAAAACAACAAAAAATACTGATATGTTATTATATATTATATAAATTGATAAATAAAAGTGTACACAATAAATAAATAGATAATAAAATTAATGTAATTAAATCAGTTTGTGTGTAATATTCGAATACTAGATGTTTCTCTCATTGTATCACTACAGGAGAGACTAATCAAACACTCGAGGAGATCGGAGATAATGATCTGGCACAAGAGGAAATTGGTGTAAATGATCCTGCACACGATGAAATTGGTGTAAATGATCCAACACGAGCAAATTGGTGTAAATGATCCGCACATGAGCAAATTATTGTAAATGATCCGGCACACGAGTAAATTGGTGTAAATGATCCGACACACGATGAAATCGTAGTAAATGATCTAGCACATGAGGAAATTAGTGCAAATGGAAAATGGTTCTAATGATCCGTTACAGGAAGACATTGATGTTAATGATCCGGCACACGAGGGCACGAAACAAAACTATTATAGCTCATCCGATGATGATGTACCATTGGCAGAGTTACATGCGAAAACAGTGAAACGACAAACAAAGCAACCAGTAAAGAGAAAACTGATTGAAGAAGAAAGTGGCCTTTCTGATGAGAGTAATCAGGATGTATCGTACAACCCATATAAAGACAATGTTAATTCTATTGATTCTGAGGCAGGTGAATTATTGCATACAAAACAAAAGAAAAGAAAATACTGCAAATGTGCGCGTAACAAAGCCTGGAAGAAAAAAAAACAGTGTGTAAGTCGCCCAAGTTGAAGCAACAGCCAAGACAGTCAAAAGGGAATGTGTTACTGGAAAAGCTTCAGAAACCAAAGTATTAAAAGGAGGGAGGAAAAGAAAACAGATCGAGAGCGAATTAACTGACGTAGAAAAAACTATTATTTTAAGTAGAAAATTAGACTTACTTAAGGCTCACACCAGAAAACTACACGAAGCTCGCTTAGACCAACTTCTTGCGTGAAAGGAAACGCATATATGTTGCTTCAGGCGGAAATTATTTCTTTGCTGCTGTTGCGAGAAGTGTACAGGACCATGCTTTGATGGAAATTGATACATTTAGACATTTGATTTGTGATTACATGTTACAAAATAAAGACCGCTACTCAGTTTTTATTTACACTTGGTACGGAGGCTAGAAATCAAAGTGATGAATTTATAAAAGAAGTTGATGATTTGAGAAGAAGTGGTCACTGGAATGCAAGCATTGCAGACTGTTTACCATTAGCTGTTGCTGATAAAAACAGCATCCTTCGAATATACTCTAGTTCCCTTGCAACACTTTGACGCAACTAAATCAGTTCAGCCATCTGAAAAGTCAAAAATGAACGAGGAACCAAATCCTGTACAAACAACACCCAGCAAAAATATGACTGGAAACAATGTTGAAAGATCAGAATTACAAATGAAATACCGGTTACACCACACAAGCGAGCCGACTACGAGAGCCCTCTTAAAAAGTTTTCAAGCAGAAGAAGTAAAAGAAATGAAAGTGCATGGAAAGCAAATTTCGTAAGAAGAGTAGATGTGAAGGTAAACAATATATATCCCGGACAGGGAAAACTGTGGAAGGGAAACGTGTGAAACCTCAGAACTGTGACCGTTGTAGATTTAAATGCAGTACTAAATTCAATGAACCTGAACGACAAGAAATATTTGATATGTACTACGCCCTTCCAAACTATGAACGACAACGATGCTTCATTTGGGATGTTGTTACAAAAAAACACACCATGAAAAAAATATGTTAAGGATTGACAATGCAGCCCTGGTTCAGGTCATCAACAAGCAATCTTCCAAGTCACAAAGACAAATGCATATGATAAGGCCCTTGTCTTGCTGACCATGAAGCACAATATATTGTTTAAAGCCACTCATATCTCTACACATGATAATGTTATAGCTGATGCTATTCGTATTCAACTGCACGGTTATACACTACTTCCATTGGTTTTCAGTGTAAAGTTAAGAATGTCGAGGATGTCACAAAGAATTTCATCGTAGAGAAATTATTAGAATGTTTTAGGCGAGTTGGGAAAAAACGGGATGCCCGTCTTCCAATTAAAACAGCAATATTGTCCTCAGTACTAGCAAAATTGCATTGCATGCATATGAGTCCACTTTATTAAGCACAGCATTTAATTGGCTTTTTGCGGCTTTTTTAGGGTTGGTGAACTAGCAGTCACAAAGGGGACTCCTTTGGCCGATATCTTATCAATTGAGGATATTAGTTTGAGTTCCCAGAAGGGGACTCTTGCTGTTCACGTTAGGTATTCAAAAACAGATCAGTTTGTTCGCGGCACCATTCTGAAATTCACAAGATCTGGAGGTACTTTGTGTCCAATATATGCCTTAGAAAAGTTCCTTACGGAAAGGCCTCATATACCGGGTCCTTTATTTTGTCATTTTGATGGGCGTCCATTGTCCCGTTACCAATATTCAGTTGTTCTAAAAAAATCCTTATCTTTTCTTGGCATTGACTATTCAAGATACAAATCACATTCTTTCAGAATAGGGGCAGCTACTTTAGCCGCAAATAGAGGTTTCCTCCCAGAGTCTATTAAAGCAATGGGAGATAGAGTTCTGAGGCGATTAAAACTTATGTTCGTTTCCCCGTGCATGTTCTCCCAATTATGTCAGATTAGCTAATAAAACAGTCAAGTTATTAGCTAAATATTAACAATAACCAAGTCATTTTAGGTGATAAAACAATCTGGTATCTGGGTTCATCGATTGCCAAGAAGGCGTTTTTGGTGGCGCGTACAAGACCAGATGGGCTCATTTAGGACTTGTACGACTTCATGTAACAGTATGGTGGCAAGGCTGTAGTGGTTTGGGTCTTCTAGACGTGCAAAGCAAGATTCAGTACCTGCTGGAATATGGTCCAGTCCCCGCCTACATTTTTCTGCACTGTGGTGGAAATGATTTAGGGAAATACCCATTAAAGGTTCTTAGAAAGCATGTTAAGCTTCTGATCGGGTTTTTTAGGGTCAATTTGCCTGATGAGGTCGTTATTTGGTCTCAAATACTTCCTAGGTTTTCATGGCGTTATTCTAACGACCCTGCTGCAATGAAAAGGGCCAGAAAGCGGCTAAACAGTTATGCGCCTAAGGCGATAATCGATATTGGTGACCATTATCTGCTACACCCAGACATTCAGGCTGATGATACCTGTCTTGAACAGGATGGTGTTCATTTATCAAACGTGGGGAACAACTTGTTTCTTAACCAGTTAGCGGCTGGTTTTGAATTTTTCTTTGAAAGTAGGCAGTGATAAGGAGAAATATATTCTTTTTTGGCACCGTTTCTGTTTTGGGCGTGGCATTCGGATATTTTGCTTTTGATAGGCACTCATCGCTCATGCCAAAAAATGTTTCCCCTATGTTTGGCGGTGGATGGGAGTCTGAACACTCTATGACTTGGAGTGTCCGGGCGCCCATCCATATGGCGGGCAGCGAAGGTGTGAAAGGAAGGACATATAAGTTTCAGTTTAACTTTATTCAGCTCCTGTATACCCAGAGACTGAATTGTAATCTAAACATAAATTATATACAAATTTGATGTCCGTACGAATTGCTAAAAAACATTTTAATTGATTGAATTCGGTGCACTTGCAATTATGCTTGAATATCAACCGTGCTTTTCAACACTTGCTTAAATGAATATCAGAAAAGTCGCTTTCATAATGAACATTTAATTTGGTGCACATGTATTTATGTCCTTAATATTGAAATATTCAATTTGCTTTATTGCTTAATGCTTTCTGCTGTAAGGGCTTGCCATAATGGTCTTTTGTGCTTACCGGCAGCCCAATTGTTAAACCCAAGCATTCAATCCATGCCACGCCCAATATTTGCCAAATCTATTAAAAGAGTATGAGAGTGGACCTTTGGAAACGGCCGAACACGACATATACGAAATATTGCAGTCTCGGTTTGATTGAGACTGTTCATGAACAGTAGTGAAATATGCTAGCTACCGCTCACGCCCTCCAGCCCTGGGTTGAGCAGAACTCAATATTCATCAAATCAATATTACACACTTTTAACCATCCCAAAGATGGCATGCATATGGCGGTGGACATGGGGTATATTTCTTCCCCATGTCGTACGGCGTATGGTCCCAGTATCTAATAAAATTAAATGCCCCGAAGAGCGAAATAAACATAATGGAATTTAGTTGGGAGCAGCGGTTATGAAGCCTGCATATCACAAGTAACAGTCAAAATACTAAATTAAAAAGCAGACAACATATCCTATGAGTGGTTAAACAATACCTAGAGCCTTTTATCGGCCGGAGTAGTGGAACCACCGAATCAAAAATTAAGTAAGAAAACAAAAGAAATTGAAAATGTACCACCGATAACTAAATATAAATATCGGGCTCAGCGAATGAATAACAGTCCTGATTGCAAGCGCGGGGAGACGTTTTACTGTTTTAAAGTTTAAAAAATAGTTTTATGTGTTGCTACAGTGCTCTCCAATAATACTGACTATAATATCTGTTATAGTCAATGGTTATTGGAGGGCACACTAGCTGTTTGAACTTATTGAGATTGAGTAAATTTCACGGTGCAGTTGTTCGTACATGTACACCGGCATTATACTCGTTCATCCTAAATGTTAACAAAGAGGTAAGATGTGCTTTGGCCTTACAGTTAAAACTTAAATACCCTCCCTCCAAGCCCACAGGATCATTGATTTAAATCGATAATGGTGTCATCAAGTTGTATAAGTACAAGTTCATTTAAGACATTTCGTTATTTGTCAATACTTCTATTCAAAAGATATTTTTTTATGTTGCAATATCATGTTGCAGTGTTTTATGTTGCAAGATCATGTTGCTTTCTCTGAGTTATATATTTTCAGTTGATGTCTTCATCTGGATCCACTAACCTAGTCAACAATTACTGGCGTAGCATGGACATTACGTGCAATTACATACTTGCTGGAACTTTTGGACTACAACTAGTTGATGTGTTTAAATTTTGTAGTGTTTAATTATCGACGGGCAACAATAATGGATAATAAAGTCATAATATCATACATGTAGTAAACATATCAACAAAAATAAATAAATAAAAAAATAAAAAAATAATACATTATTTAAGGAGCGTTTGTCTAGACATGTTACATGTATACCAGGTCTGGAGAGATCGTCTCTACATGTTACATGTATACCTGGACAGGAGTGCATGTCTAGACATGTTAAATGTATACCTGGAAAGGAGTGCATGTCTAGATTTGTTACATGTAAACCTAGACAGGAGTGCTTGTCATGACATATCACATGTATACCTAGACAGGAGTGCTTGTCATGACATGTCACATGTATACCTAGACCGGAGTGCTTGTCAGGACATTGTACATGTATACCAGGTCAGTAGAGCTCGTCTAGACATGTTACATGTATACATGGACAAGAGTTTTGTTTAGACATGTTACAAGTATACCTCGACGGGAATGCTTGTTTAGACATGTAACACGTATACCTGTAAAAGAGTGCTTGTCTAGACATGTTACATGTATACCAGGACAGGAGTGCTTGTCTAGACATGTAACATGCATACCAGGACAGGAGTGCTTGTCTAGACATGTTACATGTCTACCAGGACATGAGTTCTTGTCTAGACATGTTACATGTATACCTGGACAGGAGTGCTTGTCTAGACATGTTACATTTATACCTGGACAGTAGTGCTTGTCTAGACATGTTACCTGTATAACAGGACAGGAGTAATTTTCTAGACATGTTAAATGTATACCAGCACAGGAAAGGATGTCTAGACATGTTACATGTATACCTGGACAGAAGGGCTTATCTAGAAATGTTACATGTTACCAGGACAAGAGTTCTTGTCTAGACATGTTACCCGTATAACAGGACAGGAGTGCTTGTCTAGACATGTTACATGTATACCTGGACAGGAGTGCTTTTATATTCATGTTAAATGTATACCAGCACAGGAAAGCATGTCTGGACATGTTACATGTATACCAGGACAGTAGGGCTTATCTAGAAATGTTACATGTTACCAGGACAAGAGTGCTTGTCTAGACATGTTACATGTATACCAGGACACAGGTGCTCGTCTAAACGTGTTACATGTATACCGCGACAGGGGTGCTTTGCTAGACATGTTTCATGTATACCTGGACAGAAGTGCTTGTATAGACATGTTACATTTATACCTGGACAGGAGTGATTGTCTAGACATGTTACCTGTATAACATGACAGGATTGCTTGTCTATGCATATTGCATGTATACCAGGACAGCAATGCTTGTCTAGAAATGGTACATTCGTCTAGACATGTTATATTAATACCAGGACATGAGTGCTTGTCTAGACATGTTACCTGTATAACACGACAGGAGTGCTTGTGTAGACATGTTACATGTATACCAGGACAGGAGTTCTCGTCTAGACATGTTACATGTACACCTGAAAAGGAGTGCGTGTCTAGACATGTTACTTGTATCCCTAGACAGGAGTGTTTGTCTAGACATGCTACATGTATACCTGGACAGAAGTGCTTGTCAAGACATGTTACATGTATACCTGGACTGGAGTGATTGTCAAGACATGTTACCTGTATAACATGACACTATTGCTTGTCTAGGCATGTTGCATGTATACCCGGACAGCAGTGCTTGTCTAGAAATGTTACATCCGTCTAGACATGTTAGATTAATACCAGGACATGAGTGCTTGTCTAGACATGTTACGTGTATACACTTTCAGGAGTGCTTATCTAGACATGTTACATGTAAACCAGGACAGGAGTTCTTGTCTAGACATGTTACATGTATACCAGAATAGGAGTGCGTGTCTAGACATGTTACTTGTATACCTAGACAGATGTGTTTGTCTAAACATGTTACTTTTATTCATGGACAGGAGTAATTGTCTAGGAGTGCTTGTCCAGGAATGTTACATGTATACCAGTGCAGGAGTGCTTGTCTAGAAATGTGACATATGTACCTGGATAGGAGAGCTTGTCTAGACATGTTACATGTATACATGGACAGGAGAGCTTGTCTAGATATGTTAGATGTTTAGCAGGACAGGAGAGCTTGTCTGGACATGTTACATGTATACACGGACAGGAGTACTTGTCTAGACAGGTTACACGTATACCAGGACAGGGGTGCTTATCTAGACATGTTACTTGTATACCTAGACAGAAGTGCTTATCTAGACATGTTACTGTTATACCTGGGCAGGAGTGATTGTCTAAACATGTTACGTTTGTACCAGGACAGGAGTGCTTGTCTAGGCATGTTACATGTATACCATGACAGGTGTGCTTGTCTAGACATGTTACATATGTACCGGGACAGGAGTGCTTGTTTAGACATGTTATATGTATACATGGACAAGAGTGCTTGTCTAGACATGCTAGATGTATACCAGGACATGAGTGCTTGTCTAGACATGTTACATGTATACATGTACATGGACAGGAGTATTTGTCTAGACATGTTACATGTATACCAGGACAGGAGTTCTTGTCTGGACATGCTTCATGTATACCTGGACAGGAGTTCTTGTCTAGACATGTTACATGTATACATGGACATAAGTGCTTGCCTAGACATGTTACATGTATATCTAGACGGGTGTGCTTGTTTAGAAATGGTACATGTATACATTGACAGGAGTTCTTGTCTAGACAAGTTAGATGTATACCAGGACATGAGTGCCTGTCTAGACATGTCACATGTATAAATGGACAGGAGTTCTTGTCAAGACATGTTACATGTATACCAGGACAGGAGTTCTTGTCTAGACATGCTACATGTATACCTGTACAGGAGTTGTTGTCTACACATGTTACATGTATACATTGACCGGAGTTCTTGTCTAGACATGTTACACGTATACCAGGACAGGGGTTCTTGTCTAGACATGCAGCATGTGTACCTGGACAGGAGTGCTTGTCTAGACATGGTACTTGTATACCTAGACAGGGGTGCTTTTCTGGACATGTTGCATGTATACCTGGACAGGACTGCTTGTCTAGACATGTTACATTTATACCTGGACAGGAGTGATTGTCTAGACAAGTTACATGTATACAAGGACAGGTTTGCTTGTCTAGGCATGTTGCATTTATAGCAGGACAGGAGTGCTTGTCTAGAAATGTTCATCTGTTCCTGGACAAGAGTGCTTGTCTAGACATGTTACATGTATACACGGACAGGAGTGCTTGTTTAGACATGTTACATGTATACCAGGACAGGAGTTTTTGTTTAGACATGTTACATGTATACCTGGAAAGGAGTGTTTGTCTTGTCATGTTACTGGTATACCTAGACAGGAATGTTTGTCTAGACATGTTACTTTTATACATGAACAGGAGTGCTTGTCTAGAAATGTTACATATGTACCTGGACAGGTGTGCTTGTATAGACATGTTACATGTATACAAGGACAGGAGTGCTTGTTTAGACATATTAGATGTATACCAGGACATGATTGATTGTCTAGACATGTTACATGTATACACGGACAGGAGTTCTTGTCTAGACATGTTACATGTATACCAGTACAGGAGTTCTTGTCTAAACATGTTACATGTATACCTGGACAGAAGTGCTTGTCTAGACATGTTACTTGTATACCTTGACAGGGGTGCTTTTCTAGACATGTTACATGTATACCAGGACATGAGTGCTTGTCTAGACATGTTACATGTATACCTGGACAGGAGTGATTGTCTAGGCATATTACATGTATACCAGGACAGGATAGCTTGTCCAGGCATGTTGCATGTATATCAGGACAGTAGTGCTCGTCTAGAAATGTTACATCTCTACCTGGAGAGAAGTGCTTGTCTAGACATATTACATGTACACATGGACAGGAGTGCTCATGTTAGATGAATACCAGGACATGAGTGCTTGTCTAGACATGTTACATGTATACAGGGAGAGGAGTGCTTGTCTAGACATGCTACATGTATAATACGACAGGAGTTCTTGCCTAGACATGTTACATTTATACCTGGAAAGGATTGCTGTCTGGGAATGTTATTTGTATACCTAGACTGGAGTGATTGTCTAGACATGTTACTTTTATACTTGGACAGGAGTGATTGTCTAGACATGTTGCATGTATACCAGGAAAGGAGTGTTTGTCTAGGCATGTTACACGTATACCAGTACAGATGTGCTTGTCTAGAAATGTTAGATATGTTCCTGGACAGGAGTGCTTGTCAAGACATGTTTCATGTATACAAGGGCATGAGTGTTTGTCTAGACAAGTTAGATGTATACCAGGACATGAGTGCCTGTCTAGACATGTTACATGTATACCTGGAGGGGAGTGCTTGTCTAGACATGTTAGATCTAAACCAGGACATGAGGGCTTGTCTAGACATGTCACATGTATAAATGGACAGGAGTTCTTGTCTAGACATGATACATGTATACCAGGACAGGAGTTCTTGTCTAGACATGCTACATGTATACCTGGACAGAAGTTGTTGTCTACACATGTTACATGTATACATGGACAGGAGTGCTTCTCTAGTTATGTTACACGTATATCGAGACGGGTTTGCTTGTCTAGACATGGTACATGTATACATTGACCGGAGTTCTTGTCTAGACATGTTACACGTATACCAGGACAGGGGTTCTAGTCTAGACATGCAGCATGTATACCTGGACAGGAGTGCTTGTCTAGTCATGGTACTTGTATACCTAGACAGGGGTGCTTTTCTGGGCATGTTGCATGTATACCTGGACAGGACTGCTTGTCTAGACATGTTACATTTATACCTGGGCAGGAGTGATTGTCTAGACAAGTTACATGTATACCAGGACAGGTTTGCTTGTTTAGGCATGTTGCATTTATAGCAGGACAGGAGTGCTTGTTTAAAAATGTTCATCTGTACCTGGACAGGAGTGCTTGTCTAGACATGTTACATGTATACACGGACAGGAGTGCTTGTCTAGACATGTTACATGTATACCAGGACAGGAGTTCTTGTTTAGACATGTTACATGTATACCTGGAAATGAGTGCTTGTCTAGTCATGTTACTGGTATACCTAGACAGGAGTGTTTGTCTAGACATGTTACTTTTATACCTGAACAGGAGTGATTGTCTAGACATGTTACATGTATACCAGGACAGGAGTGATTGTCGAGTCATGTTACATATATACCAGTACAGGAGTGCTTGTCTAGAAATGTTACATATGTACCTGGACAGGTGTGCTTGTCTCGACATGTTACATGTATACAAGGACAGCAGTGCTTGTTCACACATATTAGATGTATATCAGGACATGAGTGATTGTCTAGACATGTTACATGTATACACGGACAGGAGTGCTTGTCTAGACATGTTACATGTATACCAGGACAGAAGTTCTTGTATAGACATGTTACATTTATACCTGGACAGGATTGCTAGTCTAGACATGTTACTTGTATACCTAGACAGGAGTGCTTGTCTTGACATGTTACGTTTATACCTGGACAGGTATGATTGTTTAGACATGTTACATGTATACCAGGACAGGAGTGCTTGTCTAGGCATGTAACATGTATACCAGTACAGGTGTGCTTGTCTAGACATGATACATATGTACCTGGACAGGAGTATTTGTCTAGACATGTTAGATGTATACCAGGACATGAGTGCTTGTCTAGACGTGTTACATGTATACATGGACAGGAGTTCTTGTCTAGACATGTTACATGTATACCAGGATAGGAGTTCTTGTCTAGACATGTTACATGTATACCAGGATAGGAGTTCTTGCCTAGACATGCTACATATATACCTGGACAGGATTGCTTGTCTGGACATGTTAGATGTATACATGGTCAGGAGTACTTGTCTAGATATGTTACATGTATACCAGGACACGAGTTCTTGTCTAGACATGCTACATGTATACCTGGACAGGCGTGGTTGTCTAGACATGTTACATGTAAACCTGGACAGGAGTTCTTGTCTAGGCATGCTACATGTATACATGGACACGGGTGCTTGTCTAGATATGTTACATGTATATTTAGACAGGTGTGCTTGTCTAGACATGTTACATGTATACCTGGACAGGATAGTTTGTCTAGTAGACATGTTACATGTATACCTGGAAAGGAGTGCTTGTCTAGACATACTATATGTATAATGGACAGGAGTGTTTGTCTAGACATGTTACATGTATATATGGACATGGGTGCTTGTCCAGACATGTTACGTTTATACATGGACAGGAGTGCTTGTCTAGACATGTTACATGTATACCAGGACCGGAGATCTTTTCTTGACATTTTTAAGTGTATACATGGACAGGAGTGTTTGTCTAAACACGTTACATGTATATATGAGCACAAGTGCTTGTATTATGCTTTAAATGTGGATTTTTTTATTTTTTTTTCAAAATTGATCAAATTAGAAAAATAAAAGGCAGATTAATTTATGTTCTATAATTTTTGTGATATTCAGAAAGTTTGCTATGTAAAGTGTGAGTTGATCTATTTAACAAACAAACTGTTTTTAGCATATTTTGGTTAAAATCCTTCTTAATGTTTTTTCTTTTGGTTTCTTTGAGGTGACATCATTTTCCCTTAGGCTTAATTTTAACAGCTGGCTTCCTGCTATGATAACGGATAATTAATCAGTTTATCAAAAGAAGTGCAATCAAGATAAGCTCACAGGAAAGCCTACTTGATTATTTAATTATTAGTTGAAGACACTTGTCAAACTCAGCTAGAACTCAATATCCTGCATAAACAATAAAGCTTTTCACACCATCGGTTATTTCCAGGGGCCATATTTTCACAGCCCTGACTACCAGATAAGTTTTGTAACGTGTATTTTTATTCGTCGAAATTGTGACTTTTAAAGATCTATTTCCCAGTTGAATACAGAAACATTAGAAATAAGACATTATTGTCTGACCACGTGACCACAGGTGATACTACTTAATCGAAACTGAGTGCCACCATATATGCTTAAAATGTGTGTGTCATGTATGTAGTTAGATGCAGAGTTTATTTGATAAATAATGAATTGATTATGTGACAACCTCATTGTGATTTTGAAGTTGTTGAATTTTTTGTTATTTGTTTCTAAACCACTTTGGCGTTTATTTTGAAATTTGTTCTAAATTGTTTTTGTATGGTGTCTTTCTTCCTTAATTTTGTTTCATGGTTGTTGTTGTTGTTGATTTTTTTTCTTTTCAGACAAAAAAAGGACTTTGTAGCGATATGTGTGTTCTATTCCTGGTGCTCTATTTTATCTTATTTTTGTATTTAAGATAGAATCCGAAATTATTGTTTTCAATGTGTGCTATGTATTGATATGCAAATATTATGACTATATTACACACTTAGATGGCGCCCAAATCGTACACCAATAAGAGAATACTGAAATGCACACTGTCACCCTTGGTCTCTCCTTCTTATATCTTACTCTGATTTCTCTCTATATACTCTCTTTTTCAACGATAGACTACTTAGCGTTAACTTTTTACTGTACTGTTCAATGGTAATACACTGTATTGGTATTCAAACAACCCATAATTGTCATAGGATAGATGTTATGACTATTAAATGACGGTTAAGATATGTACTTTTAATGTTAAGGGATTTGGCGATTATCGCCAGCGACGACAAATTGTTGAATGGTTAAAGCTAAATAATTACTCAATTTGTTTTTTACAAGAAATCCATTGCGAAGAAAATACATTTAGAACATGGAAAACAGAATGGGGGCATAATAATTTATGAAAGTGTCTCTTTAATAATTTAAAGTTCGACGAGTTACAATGAACCTGTTCATACAGGTTTCAACCGGTTCCTAGAGGGCGCTATATACTCGTTTGCACGTACAAAGCGAGTATACGCTGACGTGTACTGAGCAGAAAAGCTTTTCTGTCATTCGAATCGACAGGCAAACAGTAAAGTCGCTTTTCCCACCCACCCACCCACCCACGTCATTAAGAATTGTAATTTAAAGTTACAATAATCGTAGTATTACCATAGACAATGCTTAAGGGCACCGACGGGTTAAATATGGATGAAGTACAGCGAATTAAAACCATATTATGTATCATGATGAATTATGTAATAACAGTGCGATATAGTACAGCGAGACATTATTCAAAGAATTGTTATTAACAATTGTTATTTTTAGTTCTTTTGTAGTTCTTTTGTAGTACCGTTCTAAGAAGGATGGACATAGGCTGTGATGAGTTCCGGGCAATAAACAGTGAAAACAGGAGCTACAATGTTTAAACGCGCAGTGTTTCAACTTCTAGCTCTTATTGAGAGATTTAAAACTCTCTGTTCAATTCATATGTTATAAGGTACATTGGGCAGGATCTCCAATATTCAAGGAGCAGGAACCGGAATTATCGCCATTGAATTATGTTGTTAATAAATCGAATAAATGTTTGCCTGTGCGAATTAACACCCTTCTATTGTTGTTATTTTTTTAGAATGTAACATTTGTATAATTTGTAAGGTTTTTGAAAATTATTTTGGAGATTAGATCATAAATGTTTTATGTTTGTTTGAACAGAGCGAATTAAAACATAAGAAGCATTTTTAGTGGAAATAGTATGGGCGTGGGCATCCTTGTTAACTCGAATTTTTCATACAAAATATTGGAACATAAAAACATTATAGATGGTAGGATGCAATCATTAAAGATCAGCATCGATGAACAAGAACTTCTAATGTTGAATGTGTATGGTCCGAATAACACATCCGATAATACGAAGTTTCTGTCAAGTATTGAAGAGTTTATCACTTTAAATGATAGTGACACTTTAATTATTGGTGGGGATTTTAATATTGTGATTGATGTAAGTTTAGCCAAGAAAAATGGTAATGTTAACAACAACAACAAACAATGCCGAGAAAAGATTAACGATATTTGGAGAATTTTTAACCCCACTACTAGACATTACACGTGGCACTCAACCCATAACACCCCAATATTTTGCAGACTAGATTATTGTTTAGTGTCTATAAATATTATAAGTTCTATCTCGGCTTGTAAAATAGCTACAGGGCTACGTTCAGATCATTCTCTTGTATATTTTAATTTAAATACGGACAATACACCACGCGGACCTGTGTATTTTAAATTGAACAAAATTATAAAAAGAATACCAAATTAAAATTAAACAAAGTATACAAGAAAAAGTCGATATAAATAAAGATTCAAACCCGAATACTCTTTGGGAAATAGTTAAAGGCACAAACCGTAATGAGACAATTCTATATACATCGCTCAAGAAAAAAAGTATTAAAAGAAGAAATTAAACTAAAAGATGAAATTGACAAACTAGAATTAGAATTATCATCAAACCCTCATAACGAAAATACGATTAACACCATTTTAGAAAAAAACACTCTTTTAGCCAATATTATAGAAAAAAAGACCAATGGTATCATTATTAGAGCAAAAGCAGAATGGGTCGAAGGAGCAGAAAAATAAACACAAAATATTTCGCAAATCCAGAAAGAAAAAAATCTGAACGAAAAAAAATAAAAATACTATTAAACAACAATATAAAAATTACGGACTCTGATAGTAATATGACAGAAACAAAACGATATTATGAACAATTTTATAGTAAAGTAAATACGAAAATAACAAATACGTTTTTTTCCCATCGAAAATGAAACTTCATTAAATCAAGAACAACGCGAACTGTGTGAAGGAAATTTAAGAGAACTAGAATGTTATAATGCTCTAAAAGAAATGAAAAACAACAGAAGTCTGGGATCGGATGGAATAACAACAGAGTTTTATAAAATATTTTGGAATGACATTAAACACTAATATATTAATTCAATTAATTATTCACATGAACATGGACATTTAACAGTTATGCAAAAACAAGGCGTTAGCACGTTATTACCTGAAAAAGACAACAATTTAACTTCATTGACAAACTGGAGACCTATAAGTTTATTAAACGTGGACTATAAAATTGCTACTAAATGCATTGCAAACCGCATGAAAAAGGTTTTATTTACACCCATAGACAAAAGCCAAACAGGATTTTTGAAAGGTAGATACATTGGAGAAAAGAAAAAAGCTATATTTGGGGTGATTGATTACTTGAATGACTAAGACTCTCCAGGACTAATATCTTTTGCGGACTTCGAGAAGGCATTTGGTAGCGTTGACCATGAATTTATTATAAATGTTTAAACTATTTTAACTTTGGCCCTTCTTTTATCAATTGGATAAAGAAATATAAAAAGATCGGACAGGGAAAGTAGCATTCAAGGGGACAGTCAACCACAAAACACAGAAACAAACACGCAAACAGACAAACAAGAAGGCAAAAGTAATAATAAATGCAAACATCACAAACACAAAAAGGGTTGACATTAGGGCTACCGCCTTGCAACGGTGGCAAAGTAGGCCACTGGGAGTTTAAACCGGTTCCAGGGTGCACCAAACCTTACACTTACCCTACTGTCATCCCAATAAAACAGGACAGTGTAAATAAAGAAATCCCCGCCATGATCTAATCTCTAACCAACAAGGCAGCATCAATAGGCAATATAAGTAAAACACAAATATGCTCGTGTAAATATAATACAAAAAAACAATAGCCTAGAAAGCCACAATGAAGGTACTCAATGACTTGGCAGAAGCCAGAGCAACAAGAGAATAAACCATTAAGGGCACGACAAGAAAGATCATAGACAAACATCAAACGCCACCGTCCCAATGGGCTTTAGGTAGGCGTCATCATAGGGTCCACAGCCTGTCCGGTCATCGTACAATTAAAGAGGAAAGCATAGTGGCGAACTGTAAAAGGGTCCACCACCAAGCATGCAGTACGTTGCAAAATGATAGGGTCATAACCTCTTTAACAAGTTTAACAAAGATAGAATGAAAGTGATCATGACCAAGAATCTTTCGAAGTTTATAAATCACATCACCATAGAAGTCAGGTTGTGATAGTCCTTGTCGCAGAAGAGTCTTTAAATTGCTTTTATATTTGGAAAGAAGTTCAGGGTTACGATAATAAAATTTTGCAAAGGTTTTACGAAGTTTATGGTAACGGTAACCCTGATTGAGTAGCTTTTTAGTTATACAAAGATTACGAATATTAAAGTCCTCAACTCGAGTACAAGCTCTTGAAAAACGAATAAGTTATGATACATACACCCCATAAGAAGTTGCTCGGGGAACATCCCCATCCAAATGGGGATAATTAACAATATCAAAATTAAAATCATCTCTCTTGTCATAGATTTTGCTAATTATTTCACCATTTTCAATAGAGAGATCTAAATCGAGAAAAGAAACTTTATTATCAGATATATTAGCTTGTTAAGCTGAAGTTCTTTAGGATAAATAGTATTAACCATAGTTGGAAAGAAAGGGTAAACTGTTTTATAATGATGCCCAAAGTTGTGTTGTAAATTATGGATAATGTCTGATTTTTTTTTAATAAGTAAAGAGGAGTTAGACAGGGATGCCCACTGTCGCCATATCTTTTTATAATATCAATTGAACTACTATACAATGCTACAAGAAAACAAAAGGATATTATAGGAATAAAAATTAATAATAATGAAATAAAAAACACAGCATTCGCGGACGATGCTACGTTTATTCTAGATGGGTAAAAAAACACTTTGAAACATTAGTAAACCTAATCGATAATTTTAGCGAAGAGTCTGGATTAACATTAAACATAAAACAATCAATAATACTACGTGTCGGTTCATTAAAAGAATCAAATATAAATCACTGTGAAGAAAAACAATTTGTATGGACTAAAGACAAAGCAACAACACTGGGAATCGTTTTTGCAAATGAAAAGGGAAAATGTGAAGAATAATAACCTTTATCCAAAATTAGATCAATTTATAACATGCTTAGATCAATGGAAAAAAACATTTATCTATTCTAGGAAAGATAACGGTAATAAAAACATTTGCTCTACCAAATTTGATATACCCTCTAACTGCTTTGGAGAGTCCATCAACAGAATCCTTAAATCGAATAAAAAATAAAATGTATCAATATTTTTGGGAGGGTAAACCAGATAAAATCAATAGGAAAACGATTATACAAGATTATACAAATGGTGGTCTAAAAATGATAGATTTGAAATCATTTATTAATTCCACTAAAGCAGGATGGGTCAAAAGACTTGCTAATCCGGATAATCACGGTGATAGATATTTACATGAAAGAACTAAATCAGTATGGTGGGGGTATTCTATCTGAAAGCAATGTGGACGGTAAAGATGCAAAAACAATAATCACACGATCCACTTTTCTGTCAGAAATAATAAAATCATGGTCTTTAGTAAATTTCAAAAGGAAAGCTAACAAATAATATGGAATAACTCGTACATAAAACATCAAGGACAAACTATTTACTTCAAAACATGGGATAACTTGGGTATTAAATATATTGAACAACTATATAACCATAGAATTAGAGAATTTTATACATCATAATTCTGAATTCCTGAACTACTATACAATTGTTCAAAGCATACCAAACAAATGGAAACAAAACCATAAACAGAAGACAGAACAACACACTGTTGCGAAACAACCAGCTTACTTAAAACAAATAGGAAAACAAAACACTGCCAACAAATTATTATACAACATTCAAGTGGAACGCATACAAGCAGAATTACCAGTTAAACCTCACCAAAAATGGGAGGAAACTATAACAAACATAAACTGGAAACGCATTCATACCACACCTTTCAAAAGCACGATCAATACAAAACTTAGATATTTTCAATATAAATATATAATGAGATTTATACCCACAAACAAATGTCTATATCAATGCAAAATTAGTAACACAAGTCTCTGTGATTTTTGCAATATGCACGTTGAAACAATTGAACATTTATTTTGGAAATGTACATTTTGTAGAGCTTTTTGGACAGAAATACATAACTTTTTGAACAGCAAAAATATTCCTTTTGCATTGACTTTTCAAATAATATCATTTGGTATTATTCAAGATAAATCGTATTCAGATATTTTAAATTGTGTTTTAATAATTGCAAAGCATTTTATTTTCAAGAATAAGTATGCGAAAACGATTCCTAGTTTTACATCATTCATCTCATACATACAAAAATGTGAACATATAGAGCGTATTATAGCCAGTCCAAAAGACACATTGGAATATCACTCAAAACAATGGGAAGTTTTACAATTAAATACAGAAAATTGACAGTATTCGGTAATAAATGCGCTCTCTCTCTCTCGCTCTCCCTCCCTCTCTCTCTCTCTCTCTCTCTCTGAGCAATACATTTGTTATCGTTTAAAGTTCTCCGGCCATGTTTTGTTTCATGAACATGTTGATGTTTATTTAAATCGAAATCCATATACAACAATAGATATTTACAATTTACACATTGAAATATCTGTGAAAAGGGAGAATAAGATTTTATTTGATGACGTACAAAACTTTGAACAGGTAAATTAATCCATATGTATGTATATATCAATTATCTGGCAATAATTGTGAGGCTATACAATTCAGATTTATCTCATTTACCCATGCAGTCACGCAGTGGTAAAACTAGTATCTACGTCATGCAAATAATACTTGTTTTTATCATGTCGATCTGCATAATTCTGCCGAGAAACAAGGTGCTGGAGATAAAACCTTATATTATATTATTTATGAAATGTGATTTGATGGATTTGTTGAATTGAGCCGTTTAGCAATCTGATAGATTTTTACCTAGTTTTACCAATTATTGTTTCCTGTGTTTCAGACTCAAATCGTAGTCTATAATATTGATATAGTTACGTCGTATATTGCGACACCTGGAAATAAATTATGTGTACCATGGGCAGTATTGTCATGTCTGAATACCCCGCAAGAACCCCGTTACAAGTGGTGAAAAAAACGTTCCTCAACCGGGACTCGAACTCGGGGTCTCTGGTTTACCGTACCAGCGCTCTACCAACTGAGCTATAGAGGACATAGGGCCAGGAATCGATTATTCGCCATTAACATGTGCCTGTACCCGGTTACATACAACCCCACCAGATTGAAATTCATCTCTGATTTTATTAGTGGAGTTAACTCCAGGCCGGCTGTCAGACAAATTTTCATACTGTTTCATTCTAACGGACACGGTCCTGGATCCCAAAGAGTCCCCAAATATAACAGGTGGTGAAAACATTTTTTTTCAACCGGGACTCGAACCCAGGGTCTCTGGTTTACCGTACCAGCTATCTACCAACTGAACTATCGAGGACATACGGTTGGGAATCGAGTATTCACCATTCACATGTACCCGGTTACATACATCCCCACCAGACTGAAATTAGTCCCTGAAATTCTAATTATACAGGAGAAGCACTGCTGGTGTTTCTCTGGAGGCTCCCGGACGAGCCCCCAAATATAACAGGTGGTGAAAAAATCGTTCCTCAACCGTGCCAGCGTTCTACCAACTGAGCTATCGAGGACATACGGCTAGGAATCGATTATTCACCATTTACCCTACACGGTTACATACATTGATGAATTGTGACACGGGCATTGCAATATATATATATATATATATATATATATAAGATCAAGAGTCCGTGTGCTGTGCTGGTAGATACATAGAAACATGATCACAAAGAAAGTCTTCTAAAGTCACTTTTATGTATAAGCATACTTGAATAATATATCATACATTGTATGAAGAAAACACGTAAACGAGTTCCCTCTGTCGATTCTTGCGAATGGCGAGAGGTATTCAGTACTGGTTCCACCAAGAAATAGGATGATGATCTGCCTCCAACACTAAACATCGACTGTTATACATAGCATAACATGTGCTGAATAATGACGGCAAGTACCGAACAAACAAACAAACAAACAAGCTAATCGGAGAAAGAAAGCTACTTGCAAAAAAAATATATATATCAGCCTGAGATTAACCTAGTTTAACCAAATGTATCGGTACTGATAGCGTTATTACCACACGTTTGTCCGAAATTCACTGATAAACTGTTGTATATAAACTATAGGAATCCCCATACGTTACCAAAAAAGGGCTGTGTAGGATGAGGTACCGTATGTGGGGTGACTGGAACCCTATGTATTCATATCGCGGTTAGGTTAATGAGTCCTAATTGAACAATGACGTCCCAATATATGCGAAGGTGAAGGTAAACTCATGTCTTCGACATAAAGGGGATGGGGCGTAAGTATCACCGGCTGCCCTAGCTGCCTCGCTGACCCTGCAAACATTGCAGTAAACCCCAGCCATTACATCTTAAACTTAAACGTGCACATTTCTCATGCTTACCCAACAAGCTATTCAATTGGCTATAACTACCTCAATCTAAATTAGATAGCTTTTGAAAAATCCTATTGAAATATGAAGAAGGAAGTTTTAAAATAACTGATCAACATGTATGATTATAGTATGAATTGGAGTATGAAATATTTACGAGTGTACTTAACAGACGAATATCTAAATGTGTATGGATAACTGGCATATTGTTAAAACATGTTATTTATTAAATTTTGATCAAAGCGAGAGTGTGATATACCACTGAATTATAACATAAAAATAATTAACGACTTAGTTTCCGCAAACAGTGCATTTATTTGAAATACATGTTTGGGACACTAGCGTGGATCTGTGGCAGTCTAGAGGGTATTAGTTTTGGAATAATACAGATTTTCTCAACAAAACATCGCTGTCTCCCACCAAATGACATGTACATGTAAACCCCCTTCTGTTCTTCTGCACTATATAATATATATTTGCGTATACATGTTAGTCCGCTTGCATATCTTTTTTTTTTAAAAGTTGAAAAAAAAGAAGTTGAAACATTTTTAAATTGTGTTGAATTATATGAACTGTAAATACTAGAGAAAATTTATTTCATGAATAATATAACAGATTGCATCTAAACCGAACTATCTATTAAATGTATTTAAATCAGTTTTATTATTTTAATAATTTAATAATTTAACTTGATTTACCTTGAATAAACAACACATATAATGTTAAAATAATATCGTATAAGTTCACATACGTGTTGCATCAGGCAAAGTGTGGAATTCTTCCTCAGCAGCTTGTACCAGTGTGTACACGACAGTTCCAGTCACAATACATGAGATAGCCGAAACCGTTAGTGAAATAGCAACCACTACAACTGGTAACTTCCACGAACATTTCGATTGTTCTGATTTCTTAAATACACTTTTATCACGATCAAATTGCAATTGGTCATAAACTCCTTTTTCTGTGGTAATTGTTTCCAATTCAATATCACTTGCAACTCTAGGTTGTGAAGTATTTTCGTAGGGATTCATCATGGCGATGGTATTGAGTTATGGTTTAAAACGTTGCGCCAAAATATAACAAAGCTAACTTACTATAAATAGCTTAATATACCCGTCATCTTATATAGATTTACCTCAACTGTACACGCTACTTCGAAAAGTCACAGCTCTACTGGCCATACAGTTGCTTGTATATATAGGTGTAGTATTGAGCTCTACTGGCCATACGGTAAAAGAGCTCTCGCGATTATACTTTGTTACCATAATCTTACTTTATCGGTAACTGTGGTAATTCACTAAATAGGATTTGAGATTTTATTTCTTAGATGAATTAACAATGCGACACATCAGAAAGTTATTTGCCTTGCTCTCGATTTTGTAAAGGGTCAAACTTCAATTTGTGTGTGCAAGAACTCTAGTAAAGGGTATCGGACTTACACAAATGGGTTTATGATGATGCTGGAAGAGTTGGACAATGAGAATAATTGACGATGTGCTACATTGTGGTGGCCATTGATTTTCTCATAATTAAGAGAATTCCAGTTTGATTACGTTATCATAATTTGACTTTCAGAAATATTTAAAGACATTCCACAATGTCTTTAAATATTTCTGAAAGTCAAATTATGATAATGTAAACAACTGGAATTCTTAATTTACAGTTTATTGTCATGAGTAATTGCAAGGAAAGTGCCCTACATAACAGTAAAATAATGATGTTTAACTGTAATAACAGGCTGGTTTCATATTGAGCAGGTTTTATATTGAGGCCCCAATAGAGAAAAATAAATGTTCACATTATCAATTTAACTTTATTTCGGACGTGTTTATTATTACAAATGCAGTGAGTAGATGTCAAACACCTGTGTTTGTGAGCCGTAGACAGTTCACCGTATACTGTTTTCTTATGGAGAGCAAGATAGCCACGGCTATGATTGTATAACAGATAATTAGGAATGGACTGATTAAGAAGAGTTGGGGAACTATTTTAATTGAAAGATTCGTAACGATAAGATGTTGGACGGCTTCCAAAATTACGCTAAGGACCTATTTCGATCATATTATATTTTTTGGGCGAGGGGAGAGATAATTTGTATAGGTCACTGTAAATCACAGTCATACATACAATGTTATGAGAACATGATGATATTCAATTTTGTATTAGATGCTGAGGCTCCCCAAATACAGCGTTTATATGACGTTTATATGACGTTAAAATATTAAAACAGTTTGTAGGTGTTTCATAAGTTGTGTTTTGGTGTTGTTATTTGCCTATAACGCAAGGATACACAGCATACTACGTTCACGCATCGCAGAGTTATGGCTGTGAGTTATATCTAATTTGTTTACGTTAATATATTTGTTTTTATAAATGTAAGGACGTGAGAAAGATGGGACCTATAGCACCTTTAATGAGGGCTAATGTAGAAATAAATATGACTGAACTTGAGTGTAAGGACATTTCTTGGTTTATCTAAATCTCCAGTATACTTCGATGGACGATGGATCGTTGAAACTGTTACAAAGATACATAAACACTTAGGTTCAATATCTCATTTTAATGTATGACATACCTTCCCTAATTAGCTGTGTCTACTATAAGATTTTATATTTGCTTGCCCTATGGCACTAGGCCTTTTGGCGAGCTTCAGTTGTCGCATTGTCGAACTTCCATTTCATATTAAATAGGGCGTGCCTCTGGCCATAACGGTCAGCCTTTGGTCCTCCCAATACATTCTCCTATAAAACATCTCACCTTTATATAACAAGACCTGCTCAACGCGGTCAGTGGCCGGTGTAAATGAGTCCAATTAGTGTCCAATTATCACTTAAATCTGTCATCGTCAATTGAATCACAAAACGAAAGTAGGTAGAGAGTTTTTGCGAGATCTCGCGTGAATTTATATCGCGTGTTCGTTGCTATGTAACTATGTAAACTTATTCGCGTTGTACAAACATTGACTGGTATTGATGATCGATAATTGTTTTAATCGCTTGGCAGGTATACGTGGTGATTAATATAGTTTTTTATTGAATAAATTGATTTCTGTTTTATGAACTTGTTTGTGTTTTTTATCGTGAGTCGATCGTGAGTAAATAATTGAGTGGTGTTTTAAACATCTTCAGTCAGTCATACAGTAAGGACCTACTGTAGGCCTATTGACAAATGGCTTCCAAACGTAAGGCTCTCACGCTAGAGCAACGCGTAGAAGTGTGAATCATATAGGTAAATTACTGCTTCAATTACTCTTAAAAGACTAATTTTCGTCCAGTGTATTCTTGTTTCTATAGCGACTATAAACCAAAATCGCGTTGTGGTTTTGTTTTGTCTCACATAGAATTTCTTCGAAGATTTTATATAATTTAAATCCATGGTTCTATTTTATTGTATTTTGGATGTATTGAATTTACGTTTATGACGTGTAATAAATAGTAAAATGTTAAAATGCTAGAAACGTTTACGGTCATATAGCTTTCTTGAAATTAAACAATATACTTTACTTAGCATTTTGGTTATTTTGGTTGACTTCTGTTAAATGTATCATATTATACATGAAGCAGGTACGTTACTATATCAATGAAAGCTCGGATGAGAAGAAACCCAACAAAAGTAGATATTATAGTCGAATATTAAATGTAGCATTCAAAGACCACAATCAACCAAGACAAAATACAGTTACAAAGAGGAATAAAAGGCAATATATGACATCTCAATCACAAAGGTTTGACAATAGGGCTACCGCATTGAACGAGTCAGTGGCAAAAAAGGCTTTAAGGGTTTATACCAAGTTCGAGGGTGCACCAAACCTCACTCTTATCTTATTGTTATCCAAATAAAACGGAACAGTGTAAATAAAGATATCCCCGCCAGGTTATATTCGCTAGATCAAGATCAAGGTCGGAGCAAGTACGAATAGTAACACCAGAGTCATGGCCCTTGATTTATCGCAAAATGCTTTATGTTACTTTGTTAAACTACTATTCCCTTGACTTTCTAAACGTTAACATCATGTTAATGAGTGCTGTTGTGGTTGTTGTTGTTGATTTTGATGTTGCAATAACCTTATGGTCTTGTATCAAGTTTGTTCAAAAGACGAATTCTTAAATTACCATTATATTTAAAAAAAGATCAGTATAGACAATTTTGCAAAGCCGACATGTTGTGGACGTCTACCGAAATCTTGAAAATGATCGTTACGTTGAATGTTTGTCTTTTATCTTGTCTTGTCGTGTCTTTTATGTTTTATTCTCTTGTTTCTATGGCTTCTGTCAATTTACTGAGTAGTTACTCTGAGGATTTCTATGCTTTGGTTTATTGTGTTTCCAGCAAAACATGGCGAACACTTAGGTTTCACTTTGTACGTCGTCTTGCGGTGTCGTCTGTGTTTAGTCATGTGTCGTCTGTCGTCCATCGGTAGTCAAACGTTCGTTGCGGTGTATGTAGCTTATATGGAAAGGAATCTTGGCATTGAATGTGAGGTCACTGGAATCAAGGTCAAAGTTGTTACTAAACATAGAAACACGGATTCCGGACAATAACTTCAGAAATAAGGTAGTGGAACACAACTTGCTGTGAAGGTAGCTTATACAGAATAGACGTTTTGAATTCCATTTAAGGTCACTCGGGTCAAGGTCACTTTTCTTAAATAGAAAAATAATTTCCGATCAATAACTTTAGTTAGTAATACGATATTGCAACACAACGTGTTGTGAATGTTGATCATATAGAATGGAGTCTTGGGATTCCATTTGACACCACTCGGATAGGGTCGCGGTCACTGTTACTTAACTTGGTTAGTTTTTAAAAAATCAAGATTATCCTGTGTCCCTTTAACAGTAGCAGCATTATATACTACGTGACAAATTGGGGAGAAACAAGGACATCCAAATTCCAAAAATGGTTTCCGGATAATAACTTCAGTTAAGACTGATATTTTGGAAAATCGTGTGCTGTGTAGGTAGCTGATATGACCAGAAAGCATGGTATTGCATTTGAGGTCACTGGAATCAAGATCAAGGTCGCTTTTGTTAAAATAGAAGATAACTTTATTAAGGAATGAGATATGTCAACAAAACGTGCTGTGTAGGTAGCTTATATGGAAAAGAAGCTTGGGTCTGCATTTAGGGTCACTCAGGTTAAGGTCAAGGTCGCTGTTAGTAAAATGGAAACTTAAGGAGACATATTTAATTCCGAGCAATTCTAGTATATATACATTTATAAACACACAGGCATATTTGTGTTTTACTTGTATTACCTATACATGCTGGCTAGTTTGTTAACATATATATTGCCTTGCGGGAATTTATTTATTTACAATGTCCTGATATTTTATTTGGGATAAACATAGAGTAATGGTAAGCTGTTATACACCCTAATATATTATTCAAACCACCAGCTACCTCTTTGCCATTGACCATTCCAATGCGGTTTGTGGTGTCTCATACTTCGATTATATGTATATATGTATAATTGTAGCTATATCTATTTGTTGTTGTTTGTTTGTTTTGAAAGCGTGCTTTTGAATGAATGGATTCTGTGAATATTAGATTTCCAGTTCGACTTTTTTATATCTATTTTACCCTGTAGTCAATATTGGCCAAGCCCTATGGGTTGCAGTATAGCATAGAGCTATATAGGAAACGCTTTAAACATTTTCATTTCTTAAGCTGTACGAGGTAGAGGTCTAATTTGGTGTATATAGCGTTTTGTTTCTCTATCACATTTGATTTCAAATATTGACAATCGGGGGGAAATTGTGTCCCTCCTAGAAGGTTACAGATTTTACATTGAGTTTTATAGTTTATAGGGAAATCGTTGTTGTAGATGTTGTTGTTGTTCAGAATCTGGGTTTCATTTTCAGTTTATATTCGTTTTCGCCTTAGGAAATGAACACACATGACGACTACTTCGGGTCAGTGGACCTGTTGTTGCTGATGCTTTTGGTGCTTCTGCTAATGTTGTTATTGGTGGTGGTGGTGATGGGGTCCAATATTTGTGTCGTCTTTTCTCAATAGGCGGTGTATAACAAGTCAGGCCTATTTATGTCCAGTCATTCCAATAGGTAACACAATCAAATAAACTAATAGTTGTTTCCTGATGTTGCTTTCATAATATGTATGATACTTGAATATTTCGCAACTAGTTGACATAATTCATGCCTAATTTCATCTGCTGTTATGAGAACCATGTTAGCAAGTAGAGCGTCTACATGACTATCTTGGGCGTCGCGTTATAAATTAAAATGTGCAATTTAAATATGTAAACACATACCACATATTCGTCAGTCGGTGTTTTATTCTGTTTCAACAAACGGTCTATATATCCGAATAAAAAGGATAATACACATTTGTATTATGTACACGTTAAAGGGACACATGGCAGTCTTGATTTTTAAAAAACGTATGGCGTCACGTTAGTTGTCAACATAGCTTGCAATTGTTCAATCATTAATAATAATTATAAGAATAGTATAAAGCAAATTGTTGTTTGCATTTTGTAAAATGATGATTGCATCCCAGCAAATGTATATTTAAACCTATGGTTGAATAAGGCGGACACAATCCACTCAAAATTGTATTTATGTTATCATGTTATAAGCAAGATTAACGTCAAAACGATACTGAATACGTTAATTTCAATGCTTTAGACACAAGATTGCCATGGATCCCTTTAATATAAACAAAATACTGCTGATTATATACAGCTCTAAAGTCCTCATTTGTAAACAAAAAACTTGATCGCAGTGCAGTTTAAATTATCATATCTAAATATTCCTAATTAATATATGTTTCGTCATTATCTGTGTAAACGCCTTTTGTTATACATGTATATACGTATATGGAGGAACAACCTTATCTGTAGTACCTTTACAGAGAATACATTTATGTCTATAAGTATGTTTGGTAATAGACTACAAGACATTGTACATATCGAGGTATAAACCAAAATGTCTCGATAATTACATATTTAAAGAATTGCCATGTTAACGTTTCGTTTAATAAAGCTGTAATTTAAATATAAGCAATCGTTAAACAATCACCCCTAAATCAAGCGTGTATTGCAAAGGTCATGTTAATCATCAACTTTTCAATTATTTAACATGAACTTATATTAAATGAGTAAAGTAGTATTCAGGCATTATATTTAGAGCCGCAATATCTTAATCCGTTCATGAACAGTCTTAATCAAACCGAGATTGGAATATGTTTTGTATTTATCGCGTTCGACGATTTCCAAATTTCTCCTTTCATACTTTTTTATAATTACATATAATTTGTATTTTCATATTTTCTTTTTAACTTTGCCTGGCCATATATAGTGTTGCCTCTGTCCGTACGTGCGTATGTCAAATTTTCTTGTCCGGAATACCCTTCCTGAACTTCACAGTTAGGCGATACGTGGTATGACTGGCAGGAAGGATCATTATGGCATATAGTTGCCATATTATTGCACTGTTACGGTTCATTTTTTTCGGCAGAGTGATGGTCTAATTTCAGCTACATGTTTGTCACAGTTTCTTATTTAGGCTACTCCCCTTGAATTGTAAACAAATTTTGGTAAAAATGTCAGTATAAAGTCTGATTTCGGATATCGTCGAAGTGTTCTAGTCCATTGACTTTTGGCTGAGTTAGGGTCGTATATATCCGCTGGTTACTTTTGCGTTCACAGACACATTCTAACAAGTTTGTTACCATAATTGTAGTGCAATGTAACCAACAGTTAGTTATATACAAACAAAACATGTTTAAAACATTCAAACAATTCGAATAATGATGTTTTCAAATAACAGGTCCCACGTCAAAATTATCCTGTGTCTCTTTAACCGTAACAGCATTATATACTACGTGACACATTGGGGAGAAACTAGGACATCTCCATTCATTGACACTATTATGAATAACAACCTGTACCGGGTGTCATTTAAACGAACGTATTTAAATACTACGGTTCATAATTGCATACAATAAAATCGTAATGTCATCACATGGTTTCTATTCATAAATAATGTCTGTAGGTATGTAATGTAATATGCTATGAAGGTTAAGTTCAGTTTAAACGTGCAAACTTTCTATTCACAAAGATTATATACATTTCAGAATGCATAATATACATGCTTTACATGAATAATTATGAATTTGGAGGTACATGTACGTACCTCACAGCAAACGAGCTACATGTTAATTGTATAATGGGAATAAATAGAGAATAATAAATGGCTCGAGGGCTGATATGGCGTCGAAGGCCTGATATAGGATGTGATATGAAAATACACATTTTTTATTCTATTTATCATATACTTCAGCAATGACTTCGTTGAACTGTCATATTCAATTAATTTACTATGCGTTTTCCAGGGAGAATACAATAATACTATTAATAGATGTAATCCCATTTGATGTGTTCATGCACGTCTGTCGCGTAAACTTATGTAGATCTAAACGACGTTTTTTTCCGAAATTTCGTTTAAAATGAATGCCATTCACTTTGAAATTGTCTAATTCAGAAAATGAATGGTCACTAGTGGTTATTTTATCCACGGATGGTTTTATATAATTGAGTGTATTACAGATGTATAAAGTTGTTAAACTATCTTTATGGTCCCTGTATTATGCCTTATGTTTTTCTTTATTTTACTTTTTATCTATCTATTTTAACTTCTTTCATTACTAGTCAAGTCATTTCCGTAGAGTTATGGTCAAATATGACAGCTCATCGTACACATGTAGATGTATCGCCAATAATCTGGCGCGAACACAAGATGACAAACGGACGACAAGCGATACGAGTGACACATCGTATACAATCGTAACTAATCGGTAATTTCCGTATCACTCCGCTGAAAGAATCATAAAGAACATTTAGTTATTTCTGTGATATGACATGTTTTAACCATTTATTTTATGCGTGCAATAATGCTTTATTGCCCGGCTTTATTGCCCGGCAACGAAATCCTCATGGATATGACTAGCTAGGTCTATGTCGTATCCTATATTCAAAAACAACGTGTTTATAGGGAAGTATGTGATAAAGAAGAATAGAATGATTGCCAGCCAGTATTTATAATTTCTGCACTTATGCTATTGTTCTATTCTTAGGGATGCCGGGAAATATACAGTACTGGTTCTACCCAGTAAAATATGGGGTGGTCTTACTCCACCAAAAGCAAATCGACCGTCATATATGACAAAACATATGCTAAAAAGGACGACAACTCCATTAAAAAAAACAAAAATAAACGTACACTTTTTTATATTCTCGCTTTAGTGTATATGTTGTTCAGCATACACTAAGTAGTTTACTAGGAAACCACCAAGTGGTCCTGAATATAGGGATAAGTTAATTGAGGTATTATTGAAACATGAATGATAAATACTCCTACTGACTTGCTTAATACTATTTTATTGCAGATGTGTTACAAAATATATGTATTAAACATCACAACATTACTAACAACATATGCAAATGTCTTGAACTACAATTTATGGGGCGACGATTCATTACCAACCAGGATAAAGTAATAATCTTGATAGGGTATATCGGTCGCTGCTGAAAAAAACAATATCAATATATGTACTAGACGACTGTTCCACAGATTTTCCACCGATTATTTGACTATACACAAATGGGAAACACCTCTGTCCACGGCCATTTTTCCGCCCCACATATTTCATTTGACCATCCCTCATGTGAAGCCAATGGTACCTGGTGGTCATGGTAAACATCAATTAGCTTTGCATCGCAACTGTACTTGCTTACGGAAGTCTATAGATATATTTTGAGTTTATGACATTTGACTTACGACTTTTGACTTTTGACTTATGACATGACTTTTTGACTTATGAAGTATGTCTTATGAGGTAATGCTGGAAATTCATTCAAGATGGATTTTGCAGGATGTTCACATTTTCTAAATATTGAGATTCGAGTAGAGAAACTCGAGTTTCGAGTGGAGAATATCGAGTTTCGAGTAGAGAATATCGTGTTTCGAGTGGAGAATATCGAGTTTTGAGTAGATAATATCGAGTTTAGAGTAGACAGTATCGATTTTCGAGTAGAGAAAACCGAGTTTCGGGTCGAGAATATCGAGCTTCGAGTAGACAATATAGAGTTTCGAGTAGAGAAAATCTAATCTAAAGTTCGAAAATTACCACCAGAAAACAGTCAAATATGAGCAGCAATGGTGTTATAGAGGCAGCAGAGATGTATCCACGTATTTCATCTTTATCTTATAATCACATCATTCTGTCTTATTAATACCCTTACATAAGCCCTTGTAACAGTAACATCAAGTTTATTCTGTACAGTATATAAAAAATGATGTCTCGTTATCTTACTCCAGGACAAAAAAAAAGATTGTTTGGGATTGATAATTGACTCTTGATAATTAAAGGTCGAGATTTGTTCTCCTGAGAAACTACGATTCACAGAATCATTTAATCATTTATAATATAATATATATATATATATATATAAGCTATCAGCATGTGGTTAAATTTCTGCTGAACATACTGATCAGACCGGACATTTCAGTTCTGCCAGATGTTGGATACACATACATAATATATATAATTATGTACTTCAATATAGAATCCTCTAAAATTAATATTTCTGAATTAATTTACAAACTAGCGTTTACTATTATTAGTCCACTACCAGTGTATTACCATAGGGGGACTATACGTAACTCTCCGTCTGTCTGTCCCTCTGTATGTCCGCAAAAACTGGATTGTGATTGTGGACAGTATTAACACCTCCACACATTTTTATGAAATGTGCCCGTGCAAGTTTTTTGTTCCATTTGAATTTGGCCGTTTGGAGCCTTTTTTCTTGTACTATCTTCGATAACTGCATTATGTGATTATGGATTAAGGGCTTCAGGTATTTTTTATGAAATGTCCCAACATCGCCAAGCGGAGCATATACGCCCGTCGTTTCATTTTTGTAGACCTAATACCTTGAATGGAAAATAATTCAAAGAAATATAAATCGGAGCGCTAAGGACCTTTATCAGATGTATTCATCGTGTCATGTTGATTAATTTAGATGTGTACAGTTTTAACATTTCTAAGTATCGAGTTTCGAGTAGAGAAATTCGAGTTTCGAGTAGAGAATATAGAGTTTCGAGTTGAGAATATCGAGTTTTTAGTGGAGAATATCGAGTTTCGAGTAGACAATATCGAGTTACGAGTAGAAAAATATAGAGTTTCGAGTGGATAATATCGAGTTTCGAGTAGACAATATAAAGTTTCGAGTAGAGAAAATCGAGTTTCGAGTAGACAATATTGCGTTTCGAGTAGAGAAAATCGAGTTTTGATTGGAGAATATCGAGTTTTGAGTAGAGAAAATCGAGATTCGAGTAGAGAATATCGAGTTTCAAGTAGAGAAAATCGAGATTCTACGGAAGCGTATTCGTGCCTCGTCTTGTTGGGTTATATTGAATTTCTCAATTTAAAATAACTCGAGTTGTTATGACATATATCTATAAATCGATATAATTATGTCGACAAAACACGATGTAATTCAATGCAAAACAAATACGTTGAAATGATTCTTTATTTTACAATAAATACATTATAGTGAACTTGACTTTTTTTTCTTTTCTTTATATCGCGTTGAAACAAAATGAATAAAAATATATTAGTATAAAGGTACTCGACGTAATAAAGAAATATAAAAAAGATCGGACAGGGAAAGTAGCATTCAAGGAGGACAGTCAACCACAAAACCCAGAAACAAACATGCAAACAGACAAACAAGAAGGCAAAAGTAATAATAAAAGCAAACGACATCACAAACACCAAAGGGTTGACAATAGCGCTACCGCATTGAAACGGTCAGTGACAAAGTAGGCCACTGGGGGTCTAATCCGGTTTTAGGGTGCACCATACCTCACGCTTACCCTACTGTCATCCCATTAAAAGAGGACAGTGTAAATAAAGAAATCCCCGCAATGATATAATCTCTAACCAACAAGGCAGCATCAATAGGCAATATAAGTAAAACACAAACATGCTCGTGTAAATATAATACAAAAAAAACAATAGCCTAGAAAGCCACAATGAATGTACTCAATTACTTGGCAGAAGCCAGAGCAACAGGAGAATAAACCATTAAGGGCACGACAAGAAAGATCATAGACAAACATCAAACGCCACCGTCCCAATGGGTTTTAGGTAGGCGTCATCATAGGGTCCACAGCCTGTCCGGTCATCGTACAATTAAAGAGGAAAGCATAGTGGCGAACTGTACAAGGGTCCACCACCAAGCATGCAGTACGCTGCAAAATGATAGGGTCATAACCTCTTTTGATAAACTTTTTAACAAGTTTAACAAAGATAGTATGAAAGTGATCATGACCAAGAATCATATGAAGTTTATAAATCACATCACCATAGAAGTCAGGTTGTGATAATCCTTGTCGCAGACGAGTCCTTAAATTACTTTTATATTTGAAAAGAAGATCAGGGTTACGATAATAACATTTTGCAGAGGTTTCACGCAGTTTATGGTAACGGTAACCCTGATTGAGTAGCTTTTTAGTTATACAAAGATTACGAATATTAAAGTCCTCAACTCGAGTACAAGCTCTTGAAAAACGAATAAGTTGAGACACATACACCCCATAAAAAAATGCTCGGGGAACATCCCCATCCAAGTGGGGGTAATTAACAAGGTCAAAATTAAAATCATCTCTCTTGTCATAGATGTTGCTAATTATTTCACCATTTTCAATCGAGAGATCTAAATCAAGAAAAGAAGCGTTATTATCAGGTATATTATCTTTATTTAGCTGAAGTTCTTTAGGATAAATATTATCAACCATAGTTGGAAAGAAAGGGTTGTCAATGTTCAGTATGTCATCTAGATACCGAGAGGTGTCATTAAAAGCTTCAATAACATCTGCCTGGGTATCTGGTGAAAGACTCAACATGAAATCTCTTTCATAGCAAAATAAAAACAAATCTGCGACAAGTGGTGCACAGTTCGTACCCATAGGGATACCAACAATTTGTCTATAAACGGTGGTACCATACCTGACGAAAATATTACCTAATAGGAAGATGAGTGCTTCACAAACTTCATAGTAAGTCCACATAGTATAATTGTCTAAACTGCCCTTAGTAAAAAACGCTTTAATATTATTACATGCCAAAAATGTAGTATTTTTTCTAGCGAATGTTTTTTGAATAAGAGAAATGAGCTTGTCTTTAATAAGGTGATGTGGTAAGGTTGTATATAGTGTAGGGAAGTGATAAGTGCTTATTGATAGAACTTGACCTTATTGAAAATGTTATCAAGAACGTCTCCTAAATTTGTTATAGACCAAAATAAATTAATCCCAGAGTTTTCATAAGTTTTATCACAATACAGTTTAACGTCATCTTTAACGGCAGTAAGACAAGAAGTTAAACGTTTGGAGATGTTTGTTGTGGTGCAGGCACTATAATTAGAAATAAAGCGAGCCTTATACGGATTTTCTGTAATTTAGGAATCCAGCGATTATCTGATATACACGTGATATTTATCTGATATACACGATATATTTATTTCAAGTTATGTACAGTTTGTCGATTTTGTTATATAAAGATGTCGATTTAAAATCTAAAACAAGTTAAAACAAATCGAGTTAACGTAATGCTTTAATTAAATAAAGTTTACAACGGAATAGTTTCATTTACACTAACCTCGGTCATCCGGTCTGCTTCTCATTTCTTCTTTACTCTATGCTACTCGGATTTGTCTCGGTCACCCGGCCTGCTTCTGATTGCTTAGCTAAGGTATGATCTTCAGAACGAAGACCTGGGGAAAAACGACAAGTAATGGGGCAATTTTGGCGAGACTTTGAGGAATAACGTATTTTCAAGTTAATTACATGTTCATTTCTTATGTTTAACTTGTGAGAAACAGCAAGTGGCGTCAAGCAATGTAGATAGGGTGCTACAGAAACCACAGCGTCCAAACGCAATATCATCGTAGGTCCGTACTGTACTAAAAACAAGGAGCAGTATTTAATTAATTATATAATGAAAAAGACAAAATACAACAGAAAGGGTGGTAAAGACAGGGTTACCGACTTGGAACGGTCAGTAGGCAATAAGGCCTACACGTTAGCTTGAATCGATTTCATGTGTACACAATCCTCGTTATTATCCTGTCTTCAGCGATAACAAATAGACAAGACAGTGTATACAAAACTACATCCCATCAAAAGGAATTCTCAAGCAATAAAGACACATCCAGAGAAACTAACAAAAAAAACACTAAGATGTTGTTGTAAAGCTATATATATAAAATACAAAATAAGAAACATTTCAGGAATTATCCAGAATTGTACTGAACAACCACAGCAAGAAAACTAATTTAGGGTACGACCAGAAAACCCGAGGGACGAGAGTCAAATATGATATCCCAAGCAAGTAACCAGCATTTGATTGATCTGTATTCGTTGCAGTTCCTATGCACTCCCAACAGTAAATACGTTATGCTTGAGATTTTATACTTCAGTACTAGTATAAATGGTTTTATCAACATACTTTAGTATATTATCGACACTTTTTATTTTTAAAAAAGTATGACACAAACTATATCATCGACTATATCTAAAAACATTAGCTCCACATATAGAACCCACACAACGAGTACAACTTCACAGAACAGTTCTGCTCTTGTTGTTCTTCTGTAATAAGAGACTATTAAGATAACGTATTTCACCTTTAAAAGTTGTACATGTTGCAGTTATCAGATTGTGCGTTGTATGTAATCAGTCTTTCCTCTACTACCCCAGTGGATTCGTTGACAAACAATGCTAATGTTGTTTTGACTGAATCATCATGTTCATAAATTATTTAAGATTCCACTCTTTTGACAGTAGATAACATATCAGATATACTATGGGTAAGATTTTAAAGAGAAGTTTGCTAATTGAGCGTGAAAACCCTCTGATGTTAATGCAACAGTATGGCAAACAATGTCGACTTCCTTATTCGAATATTGAATTACTAACCTGCGCATTTTGATGTGATAACATGGCTTTGTCATTTCAAGTTAAAGGATAGTTTCACCAGTGGAATGTTTTAAAGTAACAATACAGTTTTGATTTTAATCTTTATTGAATTTACCTGTTCATATTTAAAATAGTAAGACGTCATTATCCGTGTCTGTATCAGAGTATTTATTTTCCTCATAGTATTTATTTTCCTGTGAAGAGATCTAATCGTTCACCCACAATTCGATGACTCTTGGTTTAGTTTCTGTATTTGCAATAGAAAACTGTTTCTTCATTTGCATTGACATGTTACTTGTAAAATCGTCTTTTACGTGCATTTGCGCTAGATTGAACTGTGTAGTATAGTTCTGTGTACCCTTCAAAAACAGCAGTTGATATTTTCCAAACTTAGTCTAGTATATGTATAGTTAAAATATGACACCACCAGCAACCATACCATTATGTACGTCCTCTTGCGTCGTGTACATGTTTTTCAATGAATTTCTTCTTTCTGAAAGAGCTGCCGCTATATTTTTCTAATGGTAGTATGTAACTACCAAAGAGCCATAAATCCTTAGTTTAGAATGATAGGTAGGACCATGTTACGACCTCTATGCGCACTTTTCCGGCTATGGTTTTGAAAACAGCACGCGATATTATCATTGAGTAGCACTCATGACACAGACAGCTGTACCAGAGTACGTTTAGCAGGCGTGTTTGCGTGCTGGCGTCGTCAATGCACCAGTGAAACATTTGGCGTCACTTTCTGCTTCTCATAAGCTAAAAGTAAGAAACTGACATGTAATTAACTAAATAGTAAATACGTTTTTCATAAAATCTCTCAAATTCTCGCCAACATAGCCCTTAAGTGAGTGGCGATTTCAACCATCCATTTCCCCCAGGACTTGGTTTTGAATCCGCGAAGCATAGTGTAGTGAAGAAATCAGAGCATGCCGGTCAACCGAGGCTAGAGTAATGCTTCTTTAAAAATGTTGACATCAAAACGAGGTCATAACGAATAACGTGTATGATCTTGATTGAACAACGTTAGTTTTCTAAATCCTGGAAGGAGTGGTCACTTTTAATTTATATCTTCAATCTTGCGGTCAGGCGACATTACACACATAAAGGGGTGACAAATGGGGTACCGCCTGGAACGGTCAATGGCAATACAGGACACTGTGAGAAGGTGTGTGCGTGCGTGTGTGCGTGCGTGTGTGCGTGTGTTTGTGTGTGTTGGGGGGACGGGTAGGTTAAACAAGGGTCTATCTACTAGTGCACCGAACTTTACTCTTACCCTATTGATTAAAGTAAAACTTATATATTACTTGTTTATGTATATCAGGTTATATTTTCACTGTTATTTTTCACTGACGTAACAGCTTTATCTTTTTCAGAAAATAACTAATACATGTATATCATTAGCTTGAATATGGTCTACACGGATGCAGCCATGGGGAACAGCACCAAGGCCTGTGGGAAAATGTTAGGTTGAAATTGCCAGTTATGTAAGGGGAGATTTTGGCGAGACTTTGAGAGATTTTATGTGACTTTCACAATAAACGCATTTTCATATTAATTAAATGTCTTACTTTTAACTTTTGAGAAGCAGCACGTGATGTTAACAAGTGTAACTAAACTATTGTGTTATGCTGTAATTGGCGAAATTTATACTTTGTTATCTGTTATTTTGAAATAATATTGACTGTTATCCGTTATTGGTTAATTTAATGTTATTTGTTATTTATATTGCCCCAATCCCTCTCTCTCCTTCTCCACCACCTATCGTAAAATGTACAATTTAGGATTGTTATTTTATTTTATTTACTGTTAACTGTTTCTAGTATTGTTAATTCGTTGTTATCTGTTATCATCAAATTCAATTTGCTGTTATCCTGCTATGGGACCCCCACCGGCTACCCCATCCCCACCCCAGCCCACCCTGAAGTAGCTTTATTTACAACATAACGCTGACTTTTATTTGCCCTGAAAACGGGCGAATACAGTCGGCCAATCGCTAGTGGGCGCTTTATCGGCCTAATCTGCTCAGATCGATATCTGCATGTAAGACATATACGACATATACATCATACGGTTTTGGCTGTCCGAGACTAACGTCTCCGTGGCCGAGGTATTAACGACGTTGCGTTGTAAATCTTCTCTCCTCTCACCGCTGAGGGTTCGAATCCCACTGGGAGCTCGAATTGTAAGTGAGGAAGTGTTGATTCTTAAGGATGTCGTGGAGGTGTACAGTACTGGTTCTACCCAGGAAAAGTGGGTGGTCTGCCTCCACCACAAACAAATCGACCGCAATATATAACCTTACATGTGTTGACAATAACGTAACACATCAAACAAACAAACAGACAAACAAACTGTCCGAGACTAGAATACACGTAACATAGTGTAGTAAAGAAATCAGAAGCAGGCCGGACGCCCGATGCCGATCATTCCGGTGTAAATTTGATTTAATTAAAAGATGACGTTAACTGGAAATCTTTCATCATTTTTTAGATTTTAAATCGACTTATTTATATCACATAATCGACAAACTGTACATAGCTTGAAATAATTATCTCGTGTATATCCGATAAATATCTCGTCTAATACAGATACTACTCATTAGGTCGCGTACCTTTATATTGATATATTTTTATTTGTTTTGTTTCAACGCGATATAAAGAAGAGAACAAAATGTCAAGTTCACTAAAAACGTTTTATTGTAAATTAAAGAACCATTTTAACGTATTTGTTTTGCATTTATTGAATTACATCGTGTTTTGGCGACATAAATATATCGATTTATAGATATATATCTTAACAACTCGAGTTATTTAAATTGAGAAATTCAATATTACCCAACAAGACGAGGCACGAATACGCTTCCGTAAGTTTCGAGTAGACAATATCGAGTTAGATGCCTCTACTGCAAACCATCTGCCTAACTCTGACCTTGACCTGTAAGGCACTGACATGATTCTTTCACAAGACACGCCTTCTCATTGTGATGAACATTTGTGTGAAATTTGATGCAATTTCCTTCAGTAGTTTTGGACTAATGGCTGACATGATAAAATGACCTTTGAACTCCACTGTGACCTTGACATTTGAGGCATTAACATGATTATTTTGCGCGACACACCTTCTCAATGTGATGAACATTTGTGTAAACTTTGACGGACGAAACTCCCTTCAGTAGTTTTGAAGTAATTGTTGAGACATGATTGTTTTTACGATTTGTTTTACCTTTGACCTCCAACTGTGTGACCTCTTGACCTTTGATGCACTGATATTATTCTTGCACGCGACACGCTTTCTCATTGTGATGTACAGTTGTGTGAAGTTTGACGCAACTCAGTAGTTGCCAAGTAATGGCTGAGACATGATTTTTTTACGATTTTTCTACCTTTGACCTACAACTGTGACGTTGATCTTTGACAAGGTCACAGTTGTAAAACACTTATACCGAGGGTTGGAATTCCCTATCTGAACCGAATACCCATGATATAATTTTTTTCTTGCATATCAGAGACATGTTGTGCGTTGACGCCGCCAGCTACTAACGTTTTGCATGTTTTCCTGCATACCGGATGTTGGCCCGCGTGATTTTTATCTCGACCCTAGGGTGAGATGGAAATATCTAGCCCTGGTAAAATGACAGATATTCTTGTCCGGTATGCAAGAAAAGACTGTCCATCCCCCATGTAAAACGTTGATAGCCTTATCCGGTATGCAAGACAAAGTGATCCTAAAGTGTCTGCAGGCGACACAATAAAGTGCATGCTGCTGTATTTGTTGTATGAAAAAAACATAACGGCACGCCGCGAGATTGAAGAAAATCAATATTGAAGTTTAATTAGTATTGACTTTACTTCTTTCACTGTTAAAATACTAATGACTTAATGTATTCTACAGATAAATTTTAATATATATTTACCGTATTCCTCACCATTCTTACAATGATTTGTTTTCTCAAAACTCGATTCTCTCTACTCGAAACTCGATAATGTCAACTCGGAACTCGATTTTCTCTACTCGAAACTCGACTTTCTCTACTCGATACTCGATTTTTTCTCTACTCGAAACTCGACTTTCTCTACTCGATACTCGATTTTTTCTACTCGAAACTCGACTTTCTCTACTCGAAACTCGACTTTCTCTACTCGATACTCGATTTTCTTTACTCGAAACTCGACTTTCTCTACTCGATTTTTTCTACTGGAAACTCGCCTTTCTCTACTCGAGACTCGATTTTCTCGAAAATCGAGAACGTCAACACGTCGACTCAAAAATCAATAATGTCATCTTGTGACTAGATTTTAATATTTTAACAGATTTCAAAACACCCAAACTATTAAATTCAATATACATTTCAGCATTCAGCGACTATATCTACAATACTCTGTACTCTGGGATAATGTTACGCTCCCTAGTCAGCGGACGTATTTACCACTTCGTTTCAGAATATTACATAGTAATTTAAAACCAATGCAAAGGAGATAGTAGGATAAAATTTGTTTTCAACAAATAACATGTTCATTTTGTTTTAATTTTATATAGATCCCGATCTAGAACTATATTTGTTTAGTTCCCCGACACTGATACAGCTACCTGTGACTATGTACTTTACATATAAACAACCTCAATATCGATAAATAATATAGTATTGATAAAAAATATCTTAAAACTGAAAAGCTTGTCTTGGATATATGCCCTAAAACTCAAGAATTTGCATGTAGAAATAATAATAAAAATGATCCGGAGTTTTGTGGGCGAAGGTGCGTGCCACAGGATATCCACAGCAAGGGATTAGCCTCAGTTAAACTTCAGGGCTGGCTACGGGCCTGTCAAACGTGTTTTACACATGTGCAATGTAAACATTCTAATTGCTAAATGCCCCCATCCCCGATCTCACACACCCCACCCCCACTCCTAATGTTTAATATGCTACATCTAATCGAATGGTACAGGGCGACATTAGGCCTGTCCTTTTAGAAAGAATGTTTAAACAGCACTGAACACACCAATGGTTACCCCTTTTAAAGTGTCATTATCGTCAGAATGCGCATTTGGCTCAAGCAGGTGAGCAAGCTTAAGCTTTAAATATGTCTTAACATTAAGCACAATACTCATATTTCAAGCGAAACTTCAACATTTATGAATTTCGTGTAACAAAGTATACTTTGATTAAAATGTCTACTACATGACAGAGTTGTCCTTTCTGTAATTAGTGGTAGCCCCTTTTTGTACAAAACAAGTTGAGATATATCTGGAATATTACGTAGAATTAGGTGTATAAAATAGTGTAGTATAGGCAATTTTTTGATTATGCGTTTCTTTGTCCTTTCAATATATATACGTCTATTATATGTCATGATTTAAGTCGCGTGAATACCAGTCAAATACCAAAAAAAGGATATTTAGGGTTTTTAATTTGAACTAGTTCTTCTGTATAGAGAAACGGTTCTGTTGAATAACAAACATAACTTAAAATAGATCATTAATATTTTACTATGAAAACATGCGATAAAAAAGTTATAGTTTTGTTCTGCTCGCGGTAAAGACGTTAATATAAAATTAGAGTTTGATGTGTGATAATTCATCATTGTGCTAATATATCCGAAACCGTCAAAATGGGCGATCGCGCTAAATTTTGAAACTCGGTATTGTCTACTGAAAGCTACTGAGAGCTTGCTTTTCTCTGCTTGAAACTCGATTCACTCGAAACTCGGATTTTCTCTACTCGAATTTCTCTACTCGAAACTCGATTTTCTCTACTCGAAACTTGATTTTTTCTACTCGAAACTCGATCTTTTCTATTATAAACTCGAATTTCTCTACTCGAAACTCGATATTTTCTACTCGAAACTCGAATTTCTCTACTCGAAACTCGATCTTTTCTACTCGAAACTCGATTTTCTCTACTCGAAACTCGATTTTCTCTATTCGACACTCGAAGAAAATAATTCCTCATTTTGCAGTGGCGTCTACATACGATGAAAACGCAAACAACGAGGTAAGTATTTAATTATTCGAATACTTATTCGATATTTACAAATGTTATGAAGTCATCCCATGGTTTTCAAAGATAATTAAAAAGTAAAAAGTAAAAATGAAATACAAAGATATCTACGGAAGCATATAGGTACCTTTTGAGTTATGGCCTGTGACTTGCGACTTATGACTTATGACTTTTGACTTGTGATTTATGACTAACGACTTTTATGAAAGGATAAGCGGGAAAATCTTAAATGGCAAACACTGTGAATGGTTTGATGTAGATGCCGAACTTGTTTTCATAACTGTCTCCTGATATCAGCGAGTTATATTAACACGTGTTGTTGTTCTATCAAGTATAAACGCGCCTGGTGATACTTGCAGCAGAATCCAGCTAATAATTGCTTTCATAATGGGTGGCTTTTCATATTCAGAACAATTTCTGATTTTCTGGTTGTTTTTCGTTCACGGCATTAAACTTTGCAGGCATATTCAGTCAAATCTACGAGCTAACAACATGATGCAGAGAATTCAGGGTACACCGGAAACTGTTGTCAATTGATAGGATAGCAAGAGAAATTAAAAACAGTGGTTAGTGCATAGAGTAAAGAGCCATGTGGAAACTACTAAATGTATTACGGGACAGAGTTTTGCAAATTGTGAGTGACCAAGACCTTGCCGGCTTTATGTAGTTTGTTCCTCCCTCTAGCATGCCAGCCAATACTACTGCAGTGTACAAGGATGATGAGTTTTGGTTCATAGACCTAAAGGAATAAGTTGTCGACGAAGACGACCCAGATAAGCTGCTGTTTACTGTAGACACATTCAACAATTTACTTTGGGTATATCAATGATAAATATAATTATTAATTAACAGTTAGTAAATGTATATACACCATTAAAATGGTCATAGTTATAACATATTGGGTACATTTTATCAAAGTGATCAATATTAGATACTCTTAGCATATTATGTTTTTATTTCAAATGTAGATGTCTAGAAGGTTAACGTTAACACTGGAAAGCGAAACACGTCCCTGTATTTTTCGAAAGCTGTATTGGTCTTGTTTGTACAGTAGAATGTTGATGAGCAACCATTGATGTTATTGCTTAAACACCATTAAGTATAATGTGCATTGCAGAATTAGCATTCTCGTAATTATGCACATTATACAGTGTAAGGATAGTCCGGTACATTTAACTTATATCATCAAAATGTGTATTAGAATGTGTGTTAGAAATGATGTTTTACAGAAGACACTTTTGCCGAGAGAACACGCATTTGCCACTGAGATGATGCTATCATTTAATATAGGTTTCCAAGAAGGAAATTCGCGTTAAAATATTCTAAAAAAGTGTCCATGTATATACTACACACACGTGTATCAACAAACACAAAGTAAAATACAGGAACTTTCTTTTTTTTCGTCATACCTTACAATAGGTCCATTCCTCTTGCACAGAGGAACATACGCATTAGCGTGGTAACATGTAAATGATATCGAACTAATGATTAATTCAGTTTTAATTATACAACCTACTTTAATTATACAGAGAACGGTGTATTCAACTGGACAATAGATAACCAGTTACGTTCTATGGACACAAAACTATCATTCATAGTAACTGACCATCTAACTTCTCGGCAGTACATGACGCCATCACTTATTATTATGGTTGTGACGTGGCAAGCGAGTGTAACTTCACCAAATTGTCTATGGAGCCTCAGGTAAATGAAAACTGTATATTCAGATTTACGTCAGTAATTTTCCAGATTCCGTCAAGTCCCTTTAAATATGTATGCTTTAATGGGAACATTTTTTTTCGAATAGAGGATAACTCCACTGTAGGTTTGTCACAAATGGCGATCGAAATTGTTGACCGATATATATATATGAAGCAATAATTTATTATCCATTGGTTGTAAAATTAAATTATTGGAACCTGATTGAATTTCTTTAACAATTATTAAAATGTCAGTATAAGCATTAGGTGTGATAATGATTGTTAATTCTTCTTCTGTCATAGATTATAGTGTTTCTTTTAGAACATGCACACTTCATTGAAATATTTCGTTTTAGAGTCTGTTAAACTGGCGACGTGTATGTGTCCCAGTTCGCACGTGTCAGGAGAATTCTGTGAAAACAAAACTATTCCGTGCACGCTAAAGCAATGTTATGGGAACATAACTTGTGACGAACAATCCTTGACGGAAAACCAATATGGACCGTGTCCCGTGGGCATGCGCAGTGAAATGGTATCAAACATACAGCTTGGTATTGGTACGTTATCAGTTGCAGTAGAACTCATTATGTATGCAGCTAATATACATGCATTATACTGTTATAGGTTATTGAGTGTGTATGATGAAAGATGACTTGAAAGGAGTTGTTGACAAGCTATGCCAAAACAACGAGTTCTACCTTACTTTTAGTTTCCCATACTACTTTAATACTTGGATGGTAAAGACGCTGCGTTTGAAATCGTCTAGCGCCTCATCGCTTCGGATTCGGAATCTCACCGGGAGCTCGATTTGTAAGTGAGAAAGTGTCGATTGTTACAGATGGTGGGAGGTTTTAACCAGGTAAAGATGGTTGGTGTGCATCCACCATGAAAATAAGACCGTCATATATAGCCTACAATATGATGAAAATGACGTAAAACACCATTCAACAAACCATCAATAACCATTTGATTGGATACTTCCATATTGGTTTCGATCGACATGATTGCTTGATTATTACTTGTCACTGTAATCGTGTACCGAGCGCTTCTCGTTCCATTTGACTGTATCTTTGTTCTACTGCTGTTATATTCGCATGATCAATGTATGACTTTGACGTCGGTTGACGTCATTAAAAATGTCAACTGATTTTCTGACAATCGTTTTACGGTTGTTAGGGATAATACCAGCAGGCTTGTGATCAGTTTTATTATTTCTTTCACAGAACTTTGAGCCCATTACGTGGTCCCGCCTTAATTCTATTAAGCGATGGAAAAGCTTATATTAGCAGGATTTTATATCAGGTATTTCGACAATAAAACAAGTTTAAAAACATTATTTACAGGACAAAAATGCGAACATATACGTAACATCAATAGCTTTAATTCGTATAAATACAATTTAAAACGATTTCTTTTCCAAAAACAGTATATAAACTAGTTGATATTACTATATAATTATGTCGCTGTCGGGTTGTTGTTATTTGTTTTTTCTTGAGTGAAACTGGCACTGTATGCAGGTAATTGCTTGAATATCCGTCATATATGAAAACTCTACCCGCTGATATTTACCTAGGTGAGACCGCATGCACTGGAGTAGAGAGTGGAGGAATTCTGAAGTTTACATATGGTCTCGGAGAATGCCAGACTTTACAAACAGTGCGTAATGGTACTATTTTAGTCGATATATTGTTCAATTATGCTCAACGTTGCATTGCTCTTTGTATTATGTAATAGTCAACCATTGTTCTTAACTCAGGATGCTAACATAGCCAATATAACGGTTGAACAAACGATGTTTTTGCTTTGACCTTATTTCAGACTATTCTGCCAGTTGATATAGTGTTTAAAATATAGATCCAACATTTCAAGTTAATAATACTTGGAGGGCGGGGGTGCGGGGGAGGGTTGGGTGGGGTGGGATGGCGCTAAATTAATGTAAGATCTAGTGATATGTTGAATAAAACAACATTGTTTTCTATTGACGTTAAATTTAGACAGATAATACATCTGATAACACAACTTATTAAAATACGTCAGTATTCGTGATAGCCGTCACGGAATATATACCTAATGTACATGTATGTAGAAGTTAATGTTGACTTGTATGATTTAGGTTAGCGACGATGCACTTGTGTACAGAAAGAAACAAGTTGGTATACGTCGTTCACGATCGCAGTCTTCCAACGTTTATCAGTCAATACTTCTGGCGCGTCAGTGTCAGTGTCGAGTGTGATCTCCAACGAAATGAATCGTCAATAAACCATTTGCATAGGGGTCCACGTGACAGGAATGGGGAGATATGACACAAACATGAAGTTTAATATGGATTCGACGTTTATGCATCAAATACATGTTGGATCGAACGTTTACGTTAAAGTTGCTACAATGGTCGCTGATTGGTCAGTTAAGATGTGGGTTCACACGTGCTACACGAAGCCCTCTCCAACAGCACCAAAGCAAACGAAATACACCATTATACAGAATGGGTAGGTAATCCAGTTGGCATATAAAAGAAAAATACACGCGCATCAATAATGCCGTCATTTAAAATTTGCATGACATCATTGTGTAACAGAAACATGCTAAACGTTAGTAATTGGCGACGTCAAAGAAAAAAAATGTTTCCACCATGTGTAAGATCAGGTTTTTTATCGCCCATGTACAATAACATTATCCGATATGCAATGCAAGAACATGTATAACATTTTAGAAATTCTGACTTCTCCGCATAGAGTCTAGACTATACTGTAGGATGCATGTAAAACTAAAAGTTATATTCTTAATTTGTAGATGACACAGCAACGGTCGCTGGCGTAAAAGCATATGTTTAGTAGACATATACGTGTTTTGTGATGCTAAGTTCTGCGACTCGTCATATTACTCCGCCATGTGTGTGCAGCTTAAGACTGGATTAAGATATGGCTGGTCACTAGGGACGTTTTACAAACATGTCTATCGTTGTAATGTTATGTTATGCTTTGATTACTCAGTGTATGAATACAGCCAAAGAAAGAATACTTAACATTAATGAAATGCCTTGATATTATTATAAACTAGACGAATAGGACGGCGCGCCACGGCAAATACCCAAGTTTTGTCCTCTTATCGTTCCAATCAGTGCAAGACTGAAGTTAAAGTACCCTCAGAGACCTTCGATTTGATACCCAAAATGATATGGTTTGATGATGTTCCATTTCAGACCTTTTGACACGTACCCAGGAACACTGGGTGCCCGAATGAATGAGCTTAATTTAAACTACTACATATCTTCGATTCCATACTAAGCTTTCCTATGTCTACCCCTGTGACACTTTGCCCATGGCATATGGAGCTCTAGGTTTCTGAGAATGGTTGAAAACCAGCCTAACTTTAAATACTGTTAAAGAATATTACCGCGGCGGTGGCGTAATGGTATAGCATCCACCATGCATGCAGGAAGTCGTGGGTTTGATCCCCGTTCGGGCACCATGCATGCAGGTTTGACCCCCGCATGCAGGGAGTCGTTGGTTTGATCCTCGGTCGGGCATCATGCATGCAGGAAGTCGTGGGTTTGATCCCCGGTCGGGTTTGATCCTCGGTCGGGCACCATGTATACAGGAAGTCGTGGGTCTGATCCCCGGTCGGGAACCATGCATGCAGGAAGTTGTGGGTTTTATTCCAGGTCGGGTCATTCCAAAGACGTCATAAAATGTTACTAGTAGCTCCCTTGCTTGACGTTCAGTATATAAATGATGGTGCTAGGACTGTTCGGACCGGTGTCAGTATACCAGTATAATGCGCATAATTTATATAGCGTAATTGGTGGTATCTTACATATAATAGATACGTGCAATAATTTAGTCACGGTAAGATTGGTAACTAGGGATAAATTTTCGATGCAAATTGGTAAATTCAGCTTAAACTCGTTCTCCATAATGTTTTACATAGGTTTAAGCGTGTTTACTTCATTTTTGTATGTACAAGCCGTAATTTTGACATTAACTATTTTTTCGGTCTTAATATAATATATTTGAATAGCATTTCTAATAGAATTATGCTTTTTTTTTTGGTATGAACATGTAAGTGTGCAAGATGTTTTTGCTATGATTAAATCTGCAGAAAAACAGGTTTGATAGGTCTCACTAAATCGTTTCCTTACCCGCTATTATACGATAATGTAAACACATGTACTGTATCTGTATGTTTTTACAGGTAAAGCATACAAATTCGACTTGGTACACGTAACATTATTTAAGCAGTATTAAAATCAATCTTAGTTATTGAGCTCGTATAGGCTACTATAATTAATGTCACTAAAATGAAACCGTTTAATTACGTTCCAGATGCCCACCCTGGGGTCCCTTGGGGCAAATATGTTACGTATAAAGTGGATAGATAGCTATTAAATGAGTGAAGTATGATTTCTGGATGTGGACTTGATTGCTAGAGATTTCCTTTTGATGGGATGTATTTTTATTAATATTGTCTGTCAATTTGAGCAATGAAGACAGGACCATAGCGATGTTGCGATTTAAGCTAACCAGTGAGCAATATTAACTACTGACCGTTCCAGTTCACTGTGTGTGTTGTATGTATTGTCATTTTCGTTGTATAGTTAATCTGCTCTTTGTTTGTGGTACAGTGCGCAGCTACGGTGCCATTGCGTTTGGGTGCTGTGATTTCTATAGCGCCATTTTTCTCTATTTGTATTGATATTAGTAAATCTATGGAGTAGTATGTTGCATAGCATAAGTATAATTCAAATGTTATGCTCATTAAATTGTTTTTTCGTTTCCTCGGTTTTAAATGAAAAAACAAACAAATTATAAACTGAATTTATGTACACCTTTCAAATAAATGGTAATTGCAAGCCGTGTTCTCTGTTTAATTTGAAAGGAGGCATACACCGTGGCATCCTGCTGGGTTTATCGCTTTTCCTGAATGAGTTGATACCGCTTTAATTATGTCTAGGTATGATACCACCAATGAGTTTCCCCATTGACACCAATGTTAAAATGTCACATATTTAATGATTTGCTGCAACTTCAACTCAAGTATGGATAATGCAGCAGTGTAATTTTCATATACAATACTAATGTTCCACTTGAAGATTTCACCAGAAAAGTTGGGGTCACAAGGCATGTAACAAAGTTCGTGTTTGTTTACTAAGCAGGTCAAGGGTATAGCTGTTTTCAGTGATATTACTCACAAAGTGTTTGCATAGATTCGAAATTTCGAAAGTGTACATCGGTGATCCAGTGAAACCTATGTAATACGCTTCTTATACATGCAAGAACAAATCCGAATAGAAATGGGCTGTTTTTCCCTATTTATAATACCTATTTCCATCTAAACAGGATGGATTATTTTATTTTATGAACTACATTCGACTACACCGCGGAGGTTTACATGCAACTGGTGGTGGTAAACCTCTATATACAGAAAGAACCCTAAAGCAATTGTACCAGTAAAGCACAATATATGAGTACTCAATTCCGGCAAACAGTGGAATAAATGACAAGTCCTATTGTGAATCAATGCTTTATTTTCTTTTAATCATAAAACGTACAAATTGGCTTCATCAATTAAATTAGCATACATTGATATTATGATTAAAACAAATATACAAACTTTTAAATCAAGAATAATTTTGTTAAGGTAACATATATCTTTTCATTAAAACATATTTAAATTCAAACCTATGTGTGATACAATGTCTTTGATAATCATGATAATAGCAAAAATAAAAAATAAACATTCACCGCTTATTACTTAACATGAAACATTGCCCTTCGTAAACTTGTTCCGTTAGAGCCATAGTAACATCCTGAATCGACTTATTAAAGCGACAGTTATGGTAGGATGGCGATGACACGACGGGCGAAAGTAGGATGGGGTAGGTACGATTGTAGGGTGGCGATTGTACGGTAGTAAGATGACGATAGTACGATGACGACGGTACTATGGTAGGATGGCGACGGTACAATAGTAGGATGGAGATTGTACGATGGTAGGATGGCGATGGTACGATGGTAGGATGTGGAAAAGATCAGATAAAAAATAAAGTAGCTACATATTTAACAAAGGGAAATACAAAGAGCATTTTGTTTCAATAAATCAAGGCCATAACTGTCGTTACTAAAAGATCTAGCTGGTTTTCAATCTTGTCCAAGAGTTCATTGATATACAGCGATTTGCACAACTAGCGATCATTTCAGCCAAATTTCGTAGAAATCCAACAAACTGTTTACTAGGAGGAGTAGAGCCAACAAGAAATTTAAAGTAAAAATGTCAAAGGGCCATGACTCCGTCAAAACTCAGCAGCACGGAACAAATGCGAATTGCACAACTAGACATCTTTAAAAAAAGTAAAAAAAAAAGTTAAACCAAATTAATCATAATAATAATGAAAAACAAAAAAACAATATAAGTTTGGTTAAGATTGCTCATGAAATGTGGCCTGTATCGTGTAAACAATATGTAAAACTGCATTTTTTTGCTAATTCCTGGGCCATAACTCTGGTGATACTGGTCCAATCTTGCCCATTATTAAACTCGTCCGAGGATCTTATGGTCATATACAATTTATGCAAGTTTGATTTAAGATTGCTTAAGAATTGTGGCCTCTATCTTGTAAACAATATGAAAAACGGCGGCCATAACTCTGGTGTTACTAGTCCGATCTAGCCAATTATCAAACTCTTCCGAGATCTTATTGTCATATGCAATATGTGTAAGTTTGGTTAAGATGGCTCAAGAAATGTGGCCTCTATCGTGTAAACAAGATGAAAAACTGCATGTTTTGCTAATTCCGGGGCCATAACTCTGGTGTTACTAGTCCGATCTAGCCAATTATCGAACTCTTCGGAGATCTTATGGTCATTACAATCTATGCAATTTGTGTTAAGATTGCTCAAGTATTTGGCCTCTGTCGTGTAAACAAGCTAAAAGTTGACGATAGACAGACATACGACGGACAGACAGACGACAGACGGAGAGTGGTCACAATGGCTCACCATTGAGCACTTCGTGCTCACGTGTGCTAAAAAATCGACCGTCATACAGTCTAACATGTGTTAAAAAAGACGTAAAACACCACTCAAACAAACACATAAAAACAAAAAAGCATTACATGTATATCATATAGATCTATATGTTTTAAATAAAAAAATGATCGAATTGTAGCTTGTGTTTTTAACTTAGTGGATGAAAATAATCATATACAAATCGCCATAGTTACGCATGACATGAATGGCTTTGGTTCACATTTCCTATCAAACAAACGTATTGTTCCACAAAACTGTAAAAAATAATTATGTTTTATACGATAAGGAGAAGATGTCTATCATAATTCAACATTAACTCTAACCTTGAGGCACACATCTTCACGCTGAAAATCTACCAAAATGATGTATCAGTTGTATTCGTCCTATGCCCCACCCCTGTTCTGTAAGCTGAATTTGTTTTGATATTGTGTAGTTTTCTAGATTTAGTGGTGTTGGAAATAAAGGGAAAAAACATGCATTTCAATTTCGTGATAATATTTCTCCTAATTAAAAGTTACCTCAGTCATTGATAAGTTAATGTTATATCCTAAACATTGTGCGTTGGTGAAAATGTGTAAAGTTTTGAGGACTCAGATTTTGGTTAGATTTATTTCTCTTTACGGAATGTTGAATAAAGAGCTAGCCTGATATAACTCATGTCGGATTTAACATTCACTATATGATAACAAAACAGATAAAGTCTTGTTTTCAACAAAAGTTGGGTAAAAACTAAAGCAAGGTTGCCGTGTGTACATTAATGTAGGAACTGATCACCACGTGATAGAAGACAGAAACATATACAGGCTTGAATAACTATGCACAGACTGCTGTTTTCGGAGGGAAGGAACTCGTGATATATGATAACAGTACAGGATCAATCGATACTTTATGTACACTAATATTAATATATCTTTAAGGTCAGCTAGTTGCAGACACATGTTTGAAGTCAAACCGATATTAAATATATAAATTACTGTCCGTTGCAATGTGTAAATCATACTGCATTGTACAGTATACGTACTGAATAGGAGATGAAAAAAGTACCTGCACATGATCTTAGAAAACACACCCTTTCATCTCTAGCGTCCCCGAAACAATGGTTACCGCCATGTCCTGCATAGGGGTTTGTGCATCTCCTGTCTCTGCGCTGAAGGCCCATACTGCAGGTCACACTACACTCACCCAGGCGGTCATGGAGCTCCAACCACCATGCACTACAATGTGTAATGTGTAATGCTTGGAAGATCAAACATTATTAAATGCAGTACTTAAAAAATATCTACGGCGCGATAGCCAATTAGACCAGAGACGGTTTAAAGCAATGTGAGAAGAATATAATAGGATTATTACTAGAGTAACGTGTTCTGGAAGTTTGTATCACCTTGCGTAGATAAATGCAAGATCAAGAATCGCACGAGAGGCGGAGCCTCGAGTGTGATCCTGATCTGGCATTTACCTACGCGAGGTGATACAAACTTCCAGAACACGTTACTCTAGTAATGATCCTTTCATTATATACCTCTTACACATCATTAACATGGACATAATTGCATTGCTATTGCATACACCTTCAATAGAGCATATTATTTCTGGATAAAGTGCAGCGGGAAAATGTATGTAGTTTTAAGGTGTTGGTGTTCATTGGTCTGACCTACTTGTTTTGTTTGTATGACGTAACGTCGGATTGACGTTCTCGCGCATAGTAGCGTAACACTTGCTTGAATCATTGGAAAAACCGCTGATCTATTTTTAGTAAGATAGTCATACTAATTCTATTTTAGTAGCATAGTGATAACCTGTAGTGTGATACAGGTTGTTGTAGTCCATTGTAAGAAAATAAAGGTACTATGTATATAATATTGATAGGTGTATAATAAAATAGGATTATTACTAGAGTAACGTGTTCTGAAAGTATGTATCACCTCGAGTAGGTAAATGCCAGATCAAGGATCACACGAGAGGCGGAGCCTCGAGCCTCTCGTGTGATCCTGATCTGGCATTTACCTACGAGAGTTGATACAATTTTCCAGAACACGTTACTCTAGTAATGATCCTTTTATTATATACCTCTTACACATCATTACATAGAAATATTTGCATTGCTATTGCATACACATTCAATAAAGCATATTATTTCTCGATAAAGTGCAGCGGGAAAATGTATGTAGTTTTAAGGTGTTGGCGTTCATTGGTATGACCTACTTGTTTTGTTTGTATGACGTAACGTCGTTTTGACGTTCTCGCGCATAGTGGCGTAAAACTTGCTTGAATCATTGGAAAAACCGCTGTTCTATTTTTAGTAAGATAGTGATACTAATTCTATTTTTAGTAGCATAGTGATAACCTGCAGGTTATTGTATTCCATTGGAACTTTACTCTTGTGTTTTGTATTTTTTACATTTTTCCAATCTAAGTATATATAAAACATGAGATCACATGGGGCCGAATGTGACCACATGACCAGCGTTTTTGAAAAACTTGCTGAATGCTACATACTCTTATATAAGAGTTTTATGCATTGTAGTTTCAGAGAAGAGGTCAATTTGAACAAATTGGATAGGGGATCTTAAGCTAATCCTAAAAGCAATAAACAAGAGCATTATGTCTTCATGGAAGATTTTTCAAGTTTGTTCCCTATATAAGTATATGAAAAACATGTGACCTCTAGGTTTGTATCAGATATGACCAAGTTACCCCAGTGACCTTATTGGAATGAACGTGGTAGAGGACCATTATTTTATGCAACATGCACACTATTTGAAGTCTAGCTGATGTTGGTTAAAGAGAGACGATTTGTTTTTGAAGATATTCCGATAAAGCTTTATGTTAAATCGTGTCCCCTTATTTTTTAACGATTATCTTATACATACTATTGTAAATCTATAACGTCTGTGGTGGGACCAAATTTAAATCCAACGTCACGATTTAAGTCTACATGGTACAGGACTACGAGCTTGTCTAGACTTGTTACGTGTATGCAATATATATGCCTTGTTGTTTCAGAGAAGTAGATGTTTCAGATGTGTATCTTGATACATATCAATGCCTTCGACGGGATCAATAAGCTTGGCAAAGAACATGTACGATATTTAAGCAACATGCGAAATATTAGAACTATAATATATAGCTGTATTATAACAACAGTGATCTATACATACATTGTTATAAATAAATGTATGATCTCTTCAGTTATATTGTTAGTGTACATTAATGTTCATACTGCAAATGGTTCAGCAATTATGGTATAATTTCATTAATAGTTCAAGTTATTAAAGGAATCGAGCAGTACATTTATATAGTTACATAATAATTGAGTATGTCTGTATGCTATGTAGACTGTTTACTCAAACAACAACACTCCTGTTAGACAGGGACCCAACTTCTCGTATCGTGCAAAAAAACACATTTGGTTTACCCGGAAAGATATACTCGTGATTTTTTGCATATCAATAGCAGAAACTGTGCTATATATGAAACCACTGTATGGATTAATGGTAATCTTTGCATTTCGTAACACCAACGCATTTTCTACGGATAATGATAAGTGATAAGAAAATATTGATATTCAAAGAAAAAATGTGTAATAGTTTATATTTTAGCGATTTGATTTTGTTTTGTACATAAATAAGATATAAGCCTGATTATATCTGTTCATGCAGAATGCAATTTTCAATTATTTTTTTTTAAATTCAAAGCGGTTTAAGGATTGAAGATGGCGGGCAGATGGGTGAAAGGAGGGACGGGCATTCATCTTTAGGCTTAAGCTTTCATGCACGTTGTTAATAACTTCTGTAAATTGTTTTCGGTTAAAACCAACTTGACTGTGAAGATTTATATCGTTAAGATGCCACTTTCTTACGAGCAAGGCCGATTTTCTCCTTTTCAGAATATAGTTATGACCCCTGAGTTACTGAACAAAAATGCACATTTTGGGTAAAGCTTAGGTGCAAGGTTTTGATAACTTCTTTATCTAATTTTGGATTTTAACTAAAATTGCTGTGAAGCCTTATATCAAACAGACAACACTTACGATCATTGTGGACCTTTGCCTTTTCTAAATAGAGCTATGGCCCCTGATTATCTACGAAAATACATTTTTTGTTTTGAGTTTATGTTGATTAATTAAGTTTTGTTGAAAATTAAACAACATTTTGGGTGGAAATTTTATATAAAAATAGGATACCAGTAAATGTTACTCATGTTTATGATACATCAAAATTGTTTTGCCATTTTGGAATAGAGGTATGGGCCTTAATTTACTTAGAAAATATGATTATTGCAACAACTATCTTTAATTGTGCAGGGTTTAAACCATATCGTTTAGTGTGAAATCTTATTAACATTAACATACTGGCGGATATTTAGAATCCGTTCGATGGTAGCTTTTAGATTTCTTAATACAGTTATGGACCTTTAATTTACCTTGAAAATTGAACAGAAGTTACTGCAATTACTGTCTTGTCAAATTGTAAATTTCCAAATTGGTTCACTATTTTTGTCACAGTCAGATGATTGTATTTATCAGAAAAATAACGGGGGTTTTATTGACTAGTTTCGTTGGAAGGCGATTGGGTATGACGTCTGACAGAGTTTCTCCAAAACATCTTGAATACTATATACATGATTTATTTGAAATTTGCACTTTTGTTACAAATGATCATTAACTTAGTGTTTCTGTGACCTTGAGTTTCAATTCTAGGTTCTGATTGATTGAACAGGCAACATTTGGTTAAGAATGTTGTCAACGTTTCTCAAACATATCATAAACTTGAATACTTTCCAACGGATTGTGTCGCCTTGATCCATGAGACCCTTGATTCTTTTTTTTTTCGATCACCACTTGGGTGACCCGTTTATTCTCCCCGTAAATAGGTGTGTGATGGGTCGGGGAGGACCATCCCACCGCACACATAACAAATATAATGATATATCTTAGTAATTCATGAAGATTCATATGATCACAAAGTACAAGCATATTATCATTATTCAATTAAAATGTAAACAAATAGTTATACTACATGCTGCAATAGATGCAGTTAATATTTTTATATTAAGGGGAAGTATTTTAGCATGTTAAACAATACAGAAAAAAATAGTGAAGATCTATTTTTCTTACTCTGTATGTTAACCCCCATGGCGCCCCTCACAACAGGAAACATATGAGCATTGATTAAAATGATATCAACTTTAAAAGTGATGCAGTCTTGGTTCAGCTAAATTGGCCTATGTAAACATTTTTTATTCAGATATTATAACCTTTTATCCCATTATTTGGTAAATATTTCATACAGTGAAGTACATAATTTTACCAAAACTCATTTTATAAAAAGTTTATTTTAGGAAGGTTCGAAAATGTCTATGTATTTTTGCCAGTTTTGATAGAAAGGTTCTAGATTGTTGTTCATAATGGCTATTTCTTTAAGTGTTTTATAATAGTACACAAGTCTGTTTTTGAAGGCTGCTATAGATAGTGGTGTATTTAGGCGTTTAGAAGAAAATATATAGTACTTGATTTCAAGTATTACACTGAGATCAGCTGTAGACATATTATTTCCAATGTCAAAAATAAATAACTCGTCAGTGAAAAAACTTTTAGTGTATAACCAATTGTTTACTTGATGTAAAATGTTCTGTGTATCAGGACAAGACCATAACAAATGGACCAATGTTTCTTCCTGGTGACAGGTGTGACATAGAGGGCTATCTATTGCATTTATGGTATGCAAATATTTTCTTGTAGGTAAAATTCTATGGATAATTCTAAGTTGAAACCACTGTAATGTAGAACTAGAGGTTGATTTGAAAGGTGACATATAAATTTCCTTCCATGTTTCTTGCTCCATGTTATAATTTTGTTCCCACTTAAGTTTAAAAGAAGGTTGTTTTGTATTTTTATTAAGTATATAGTAGAATTCTTTACTTTCTTTTGTTGTATTTACGAATGGTGTGATATTTAATGGCAGTGTTGGTTCGAATAATTTCTGAGTTATGTCCATGTATATTATCTTTTTGTTACCTGCCATGGATTTAATTGGTGCTATAATTCCATTGAAAGTCAAGAAATTTGTTTTAAGTTTATATATGGTTCTAAATTATCTAAGGAATACAAATGTCCATCAGTGTTAAAAAGGTCATTTATAAGATAAATTCCCTTGTCATACCATTCTTTCATAAAGAAGGTTTTACCTCCTATAACCAAGTTTGCATTATAATATAGTGGACTTGCCAGAAAATGTTGATTTGTTGATATAGTATTATTTTCTATGATATTATAAAAAGCCTTTAAAACTTCTCTCCAGAACATGTTTTTCATTGTAACTATTTTTGTTGTATGTAGCTCTTTCCAAAACAACATATTTTTTTAATATTGACAGTGTTAGTGATTATATGGTGCCACCCACTATTACCTGTATTGCTTATGAGTCGTTTTATCCATGATGCTTTTAACCCAAAGATAAAAGCTTGCAAGTTGGTCATATTTAAACCACCTTCAGAATATTGTTTGATTACGACAGCTAGTTTGATTTTTGTTGGACCTTCACAAAAATTCATATAAAATGTTGTTGATAAGTTAATCGTCGACGCATTTGGGTTGGGGAGAGACATAATTAAGTGATTAAGTTTTGGTATTAATAAAGTTTTAATGACTGTTATTTTCCAAGAGGAGTTAGGTACCTACGTTTCCAAAGCTTTTGATTTTTTATTGTTAGTATTTTGTGATTATAATTAATGTCAATCATTTTGTTTAAGTCTACATGAAAATTAATTCCTAAAAGTCTAAATTCATTTTTTCCCCATGATAATTTCCATCGTGTTTTAATTGTTTCCGAACTAAATCTTTTTTTTCCTATCCAAATAACTTGAGTTTTGTCAAAATTTACTTTAAGGCCTGAAATTTCTGCATAATAAGATAGTACATGAAGTGTTTCATTTAGAGAAATATCTGTTCCATCCAGAAGATTGAGACCCAAGATATTAAATAGCGTAATAGAGTCATGTTTACAGTTTAAACTATAAATATCACTAAATGTGATCCATATCCTATTTCGAGTCAGAAACAATTATGGTATAAAAGTCGAGAAAGATATATAACATTCACAGAAGTCAGTCAACCAAACACACGTATTTGAAACAAACACCAATGATAGAAAGGAGTAAAGTATGCGAAATGGCAAACGCAAACGGTTGGAAATATGGGTACCTCCTTGGAATGGTCAGTGACAATATGGATATCTCCTCGGAATGGTCAGTGACATAAAGGCCGCTGGGGTTAAACCAGGCTCTAGAGTGCACCAAACCTCACTCTGGCCCTAGTTTCATTCCAATAAAATGCGACCAGCCAAGCTATATCCCCTTACAATCTAGGCAGTATTAATAGCAATTAGTAGGCAATATAAGTATAACAAAAAATTATCATGTATAATTTGAATATAAAATGCCTAGAAAGCCACAAACAATATACTTGTCAGAAGCCAGGACAACAAAAAATGAACCATTAAGAGGACGATAAGACAATATTAAATTCAAACATTAGGCGTTACCATCCCTTGCCCTATTTAGGTAGAAGCACATGCATTCATTACGATATATAATATAGAATGATAGAGATTGAGAGAAGAAAAAGGCCCTTTATATATATATATACTATAACTTTATTCTCTCTAGCCGCCTTCTATACTATATATGGTAATAAATGCCTGTGAGTAGAAGTCATCATAGGGTTCACAATCTGTCGGGTCATTGCAACATTAATTGTAAAGCATTATGGCGAACTGTAAATTGGTCAACATTTAAACATGCAGTGCGTTGCAGAATGATGGGGTCATAACCTATGATTTTATGTTTGTTAACAAGTTTAACACAGATTGTATGATTGTGATAATGACCAATGATCTTAAACAGTCTGTACATATAGCCATCATAGAATTCACGCTGTAGCAGACTTTGTAGCAGAAGAGTTCTGACAATACTTTTAAAAGTAAATCAGTAAATGATAATAAACCTTTGCAAAGGTTTGTCCGGATATAAGACGCAAAGAAGCACTATTAAAGCTGGAGTAGATGAAAAGCAAAACAAACTTCCAACTATGTACTGGATTCCTAATTTACAAAAACAGCCTAATAAAGCACACCTTCTTCCTATTTCTAGTATCTGCACCACTACACACATCTCCAAAGGTATAACTTCCTGTCTTACTGCCGTTGTAGATCACTTAACACAATAGTGTGCTAAAGCTTATGCTAACTCTTGGATTAATATATTTTGGTCGTTATTACTTTTTTGAAAAAGAATGCAATAAGCGTCATACAAACCTCCTAATGTTTGCTCAGCAGTATACTGCGGTAGAATAAAATGTATTCGTTGGCCTTTCACTCCGGCGTTAAAAACAATCAAAATGCACTCCACCATTGCGTTTCCCATAGGTTTACAGTATTGCGTTTGTTTTACCATCACTTTCTAAAATTTCATAGCTCTAAACAGCCTACCTAAAATTAAAATACTAACCTAAATTCATCAAAAATGTCTAAAGTAAGCGGAGTTCCGTTCGAATGTTAACCACTCAACACCACCCCCTAGCATTAGTGGTGTCAGGTCGCGGAGTTGATTTCTGATAACCATTTTGATATTTTAGCTATGGTCATGTGACAAATTATGACGTAATCGCAGACTATTTTCTAAGAAGTTGTCAGAGTCACATGGTGACCTTGGTAAAGATTGGGTAATGATCACTGTTAAAAGACTTATCAAAGTAGGTTGACTTCTGTTTTATTATATTTTAATCATAAATTAAAATTTAAATAACTATTCCAAAAATCAGCGACTTTAATTTATTTTGTGTTGATTTCCCCCAAAACTTTCAAGATTTATATATTTTATTCATTCGAAATATTTGTTTTCATAAACTTGTATATAACAGTTAACTTTAAGGACTTTCAATCTCCTTATATTGTGATGAGAATTATATTTTTAGAAGTAATCCCGTTTTTAGTGATTTTGGTTCAAATTTGTAACTTTTGGCACAAATTAGCCCAGTTTCTCCAAACCTCTGATCATTTAGAATTTACCTATATCTCAGGACATCTTTAGATAAATAAAAACACTTTAAAACCTTCTATTTTGTTTAATTAGAAGTGTCAATATTTTTTTAATAATTATTCCAAAAATCAGCAATTTGTACGCTTTTTTTGCTGATTTACCCCCAAAATGGCAAGCTGTATATATTTTGTTCATTTCAAATATCATTTTTATTTATATGAATATAACAGGCAACTTTCAGAAGCTTCAGTTCCCTAATATTGCAATGATAATAATATTTAAAAAATTATTCCAGTTTTTAGCGATTTTTGTTCAAATTTGGATGTTTTTGCCCAAAAATAATGTGTTAAGCTACCGTTGCAGCAAAACTATCCTGGCTATTTCTTTTTTACCTAGATATATCTAAAAGGTGGTAGCATTTAAAATTTGCCAGCTGAGTTGGTACCGAAAAGTTGAGTAGCCCATGGCCTAATTGTGTAACAGAAACATGCTAAACGTTAGTAATTGGCGACGTCAACGCACAAATTCTTCCCACCATGTGTAAGATCAGGTTTTCCATCACCCATGTACAAAACATTATCCGGTATGCAAGAACATGTATAAAATAGTAGGACTTCTGACTTCTTCGCATAGGATCTAGACTATACTGTAGAATGCATGTAAAACTGAAAGTTATATTCTTAATTTGTAGATGACACTGCTACGGTAGCTGGCGTAATAGCATATGTTTAGTATTTTCTTTGAATGTTACAGAGGTGAGGTCGACAGTAAAACGCACATCATATCACAATCGGCTCATGAGACAAGGTTTGTGTTCGAGGACTTTGAATACACAAGTAACCGGGAAGACATAATTATATGTGTTTTGTGATGCTACGTTCTGCGGCTCGTCCGATTACTCCGCCATGTGTGTGCAGCGATGCAACCCCTTCGTCAGAAGACTGGCTTAAAATATGGCTGGTCAATACGGACGTTTTACAAAGGTGTCTATCGTTGTTATGTTATGTTATGCATTGATTACTCAGTGTATGAATACAGCCAAAGAAAGAATACTTAAAAGTAATGAAATGCTTTGATATTATTATAAACTAGACAAATAATACGGCGTGCCACGGCAAATACCCGTGCTTTGTCCTCTTAGGGTCCTTTTGCAAATGGTGGAAGACTGAAGTTATAGTACCCTCAGAGACATTTGATTTGATACCCAAAAGGATATGATGATATTTGATGATTTTCCATTTCAGACCTTTTGACACGTACCCAGGAACACTGGGTGCCCCCAGGAACACTGGGTGCCCGAATGAATGAGCTTAACTGAAACTACTACATATCTTCAATTCCATACCAAGATGACCTATGTCTACCCCTGTGACCCTTTGACCCTGACATATGGAGATTTAGGTTTCTGAAAATGATTGAAAACCAGCCTAACTTTACATACTCCTTAAGAACTTGACCGCGGCGGTGGCGTAATGGTAGAACGTCCACCATGCATGCAGGAAGTCGTGAGTTTATCCCCGGTCGGGCACCATGCATGCAAGAAGTCGTGGGTTTATCCCCGGCCGGGCACCATGCATGCAAGAAGTCGTGGGTTTATCCCCGGTCGGGCACCATGCATGCAGGAATTCGTGGGTTTATCCCCGGTCGAGCACCATGCATGCAGGAAGTCGTGGATTTATCCCCGGTCGGGCACCATGCATGCAGTAAGTCGTGGGTTTGATCCCCGGTCGGGCACCATGCATGCAGGAAGTCGTGGGTTTATCCCCGGTCGGGCACCATGCATGCAGGAAGTCAAGGGTTTGATCCCCGGTCGTCCACCATGCATGCAGGAAGTCGTGGGTTTGATCCCCGATCGGGAACCATGAATGCAAGAAGTCGTGGGTTTGATCCCCGGTCGGGCACCACGCATGCAGTAAGTCGTGGGTCTATCCCCGTTCGGGCACCATGCATGCAGGAAGTTGTGGGTTTGATCCCCGGTCGTCCACCATGCATGCAGGAAGTCGTGGGTTTGATCCCCGGTCGGGCTAATGACGTTCCAGATGTTTAAATCTGTTGCCCACCCCGGGGTCCCTTGGGGCAAATATGTTACGTATAAAGTGGATAGATAGCTATTAAATGAGTAATGTATGATTTCTGAATGTGGACTTGATTGCTAGAGATTTCCTTCTGATGGGATGTATTTATTTATACTGTCTGTCAATTTGAGCGCTGAAGACAATAGGACAATAGCAAGGTTGCGATTTAAACTAACAAGTGGGCAATATTACCTACTGACCGTTCCAGAACAATAACCATGTCTTCACCACTCGTGTTGTATTGTCTTTTAAATTGTATAGTTAATTTGCTTTTTGTTTGTGGTCAGTGCGGAGCTACGGTGTCATTGTGTTTGGGTGCTGTGATTTCTATAGCGCACTTTTCTCTATTTGTATAGATGTTAGTAAAGCTATGGAGTAGTATGTTGCATAACATAACTATAATTCACACGTTATACTCATTAAGTTGTGTTTACCTTTCTTCGGCTTTAAATGAAAAATCAAATTATAAACTGAATTTATGTACACCTATCAAATAAATGGTAATTACAAGCCGTGTGCTCTGTTTATTTAGAAAGGAGGCGTACACCGTGGCATCCTGCTGAGTTTATCGCTTTTCCTGAATGAGTTTTAATTACGTCTAGGTATGATACCACTAATGAGTTTCGCCACTGACACCAATGTTAAAGTGTCGATTCTTACGGATGGCGAGAGGTGTACAGTACCGGTTCTACCCAGGAAAAGTGGGTGGTCTGCCTCCATATTTAATTTACTGATTTGCTGCAACTTCAACTCGAGTGTGGATAATGCAGCAGTGTAATTTTCATATACAAAACTAATGTTCCACTTGAAAAAAATCACCAGAAAAGGTGGGTCACAAGACATATAAGAAAGTTTGTGCGTGTTTGCTAAACAGGTCAAGGGTATAGCTGTTTTCAATGATAGTTGCTCACAAAGTGTATGCATAGATTCGAAATTTCGAAAATGTTCATGAATGATCCAGTAAAACCTAGTAATACGCTTCTTATTCATACAACAATAAAGTCGTAAAGAAATGGTTTGTTTTCCCCTATTTTTAATGCCCATTTCCATCAACAAATGATGTATTATTTTGTATTATAGGAACTATATTCGACTACACCACGAATGTTTACATGCAATTGGTGGTGGTAAACCTCTACCATTTCTACATACAGAAAGAACCCTAAAGCAATTGTACCAGTAAAGCACAATATATGAGTACTTCAGTTTCGGTAAACAGTGGATTTAAATGACAACAAGTCCTATTGTGAATCAATGCTTTATTTTATGTTAATCGTAAAACGTTTAGATTTGCTTGATTAAATAAATTATCATACCTTAACATTATGATTAAAATAAATATAAACACTTTTAAATCAAGAACAATTATTTTAAGCTAACCTATACCGTTTCAATAAAACATATTTAAATTCAAACCTAAGTGTTAATACAATGGCTTTGATAAGAGCAAACAAAATACATTCACATCTGATTAATGAACACAAAACATTTCCCTTTGTAAACATGTTCCGTTAGAGCAATCGTAACATCGCGTATCGACTTGCTAGAATGGCGATGGTTCGATGGCGATGGCGTTGATACGATAGTACGATGGCGACATTACGATGGTATGATGGCGACGGTACGATGGTAAGATGACAAGGGTACGATGGCGATATTAGGATGACGATGATACGACTGTATGATGGCGATATTTCGATGGATTTATTACGATGGCGATGGTAAGAATGGCGGGGGTATACGGGGGTAGTCCTGGATCTACCCACGAAAAAGTGGGTAGTCTACATCTACCATAAAAATTTCGACCATCATATAGTCTAACATGTGTTAAAAATGACACATGTTAAAAATGTGGACAAAATTCGTCAAAATTATTCTGCAATGTAACGTTGTGGTGTGGCACGCTAGCAAAGACGCGAGGTGTCTAAATGGAAAATCACAAAAATTGAAGGTCTCGGTTAGCAAGGTTGTAAGTGTAAGATTTAACTAAAGATTTGCCAGCTAGATTAAATAACCTTAATAACATGTGTGGCCACCAAATACAGGTCATAATTCTGCGGCGCACTGACGCATTGTGATTTTCAATTTAGACCCCTCGCGACTTTGCTAGCGTGCCACACCAAAACTTTAGATTTGCAGCACAATTTTGACAACTGAACCTAATTTACTATGCAGGTTTTATACTGAAAACGGTGGTTAAGTAATTTAAATTAAACATGGAGGGACGTTTCTTTTTTTTACTTAGTATACATATATATTTATCACATAACGTCCCTTGTTAGCAGTGACGAACACCCATTTAATATTCTATTGTATGACACACGTCTGTTTTACACATCTTCACGCTGAAAGTATATCAAAATGTCATATCAGTTGGGTTTTTTTGTCCATTGGCCCACTCCATATTGAATAAGCTGAATTTGTATTAATATTGTGTAGTTTTCTATGACACACGTGTAATACAACCTGGAACGATTTTGATTGGTTGAGTTAAACCTGTAAAACTAAGTTACGCAAGTTTTTTAACTGAAACTATTTTATTTATTACAAATTCACCCATATCTGAATCATAAACTTATTATTTGTGACAGCTTATAAAAAATAATGCACAATATACAAAACATTGTTGTTGATTTGTTAAAAAGTTGGCGTAAACTGCTATTTTGTAAAGAGGTAAAACACGAACTCGAAACGTTATGTGTGAGACGCGACGTTACGACGTCACATATTTTATGACGTTTTGGCGCTAAAGTATGTCTGACGTCGTGGCGGTTCTATGTCCATCTAAATTATTTTTACTAATTTGATTGCAATATTATGTGATAAAAAGTGATTAAACTCGTATTTATACTTATCGTTTAATAGACATAGAGGATCTTAAACGAGTTCCCATTCCATATAAGATTTATGAAACTTGTTATGAATTATTTTTAATTTTAACTCGCCAAAAGGTTCGTTAAAATTAAAATAATTCATAACTCGTTTCATAAATCTTATATGAAATGGGGACTCGTTTAAGATCCTCTATGTCTATTATACGATAAGTAGGAGATGTCTATTGTAATTTAACATTAACTCTAACCCCGAGGTCTGTTTTACACATCTTCACGCTGAAAGTATATCAAAATGTCATATCAGTTGGGGTTTTTTGTCCATTGCCCCACTCCATATTCAATAAGCTGAATTTGTAATAATATTGTGTAGTTTTCTAGATTTAGCGGTGTTCGAAATAATGGAAAAACACGCATTTCAATTCCGTGAAAATGTTTTCTCCTAATTAAAAGTTACCTCAGTCATTGGTAAGTTCATGTTGTATCCCAAACATTGTGTGTTGGTGAAAACGTGTCAAATTTTGAGGACTTCGGTTTTGGTCAGATTTATTTCTCTTTACGGAATATTGAATAAAGCCTGATATAACTCATATCGGATTTAACATTCACTATATGATAACGGTCGTGTTTTCAACAAAGGTTGGGTAAAAGTAAAGAAAGATTGCCATGTGTACATTAATGTAGGAATAATTAGACGAAGGTTGCCTTGAGTACATTAATGTAGAAACAATGAGACAAAGGTTGCCGTGTGTACATTAATGTAGGAACAATGAGACGAAGGTTGCCTGTAGGAACAATGGGACGAAGGTTGCCGTGTGTACATTAATATAGGAACAATGAGACGAAAGTTGCCGTGTGTACATTATTGTAGGAATAATGACACGAAGGTTGCCGTGAGAACATTAATGTAGGAACAATGAGACGAAGGTTGCCGTGTGTACATTAATGTAGGAACAATGAGACGAAGATCACCGTGAGTACATTAATGTAGCAACAATGAGACGAAGGTCGTCGTGTGTACATTAATGTAGGAACAATGAGACGAAGGTTGCCGAGTGTACATTAATGTAGGAACATTGAGACGAAGGTTGCCGTGAGTACATTAATGTAGGAACAATGAGACGAAGATTGCCGTGTGTACATTAATGTAGGAACAATGTGACGAAGGTTGCCGTTTGTACAATAATGTAGGAACAATGTTACGAAGTTTGCCGTGTGTACATTAATGTAGGAACAATGAGACGAAGATTGCCGTGTGTGCATTAATGTAGGAACAATGATACGAAGGGTTGACGTGAGTAAATTAATATAGGAACAATGAGACGAAGGTTGCCGTGTGTACATTAATGTAGGAACAATGAGACGAAGGTTGCCGAGTGTACATTAATGTAGGAACATTGAGACGAAGGTTGCCATGAGTACATTAATGTAGGAACAATGAGACGAAGGTTGCCGTGTGTACATTAATGTAGGAACAATGAGACGACGGTTGCCGGGAGAACATTAATGTAGGAACAATGAGACGAAGATTGCCGTGTGTAACAATGTGACGAAGGTTGCCGTTTGTACATTAATGTAGGAACAATGTTACGAAGGTTGCCGTGTGTACATTAATGTAGGAACAATGAGACGAAGATTGCCGTGTGTGCATTAATGTAGGAACAATGAGACGAAGGGTTGACGTGAGTAAATTAATGTAGGAACAATGAGACGAAGGTTGCCGTGTGTACATTAATGTAGGAACATTGAGACGAAGATTGCCATGTGTGCATTAATGTAGGAACAATGAGACGAAGGTTGCCGTGAGTACATTAATGTAGGAACAATGAGACGATGGTTGCCGTGAATACATTAATATAGGGTCAATGAGACGAAGGTTGCCGTTTGTACATTAATGTAGGAACCATGAGACGAAGGTCGAAACTTACTCGTTCAAAGCGTTCCATGTAAACTTACACAGTAAATGTAAGTAAATAAATTGCAAACTTGTTGATATCATGAAAATCGTGAGGAATGATATAACATATTAACATATTATAGATATCATGAACATAGTAATGAACGATTTAACAACTTGAAACAACATTAGTAAAGATATAATAAAACATATTGAGAAAAAAATTATCATCTCATTACTATCTTACATATTTTGTTTATTTATGCATGTTGACTGTAATGTATATCAGCCTATTAATTATATATATTAAAGAAACGAATAATCTCAAACAGACACTCTCTCTGATATATTCATCATAACTTCCCTTTAAGTATCTCATACACATCTTCTCAACTTTAACATTTAATTCGGTGCTACCAATGCGCCATTGAATATGGCAGTATTACCGTGATGCACGGCATTCCAACCATAACAGATTGGATACACAACATCGCCGACTGCTAAGGTAAGGTACGTCGACGTCGTGGCAGAATTCCAATATGAAGAAGATGAAAGATGATCCGCCCGAACGAAGACAATGTATTGCGCGTTGCGTCGAATATAGCAATATGAATTTCCTGACAGATTCATGAAAGACAACGAAAACTGATATGTTCCTGGCACTACACACTTAAACTCCCCGGATGTCGCATTGAAACCGTTACCGATATTAGTGAGAATGGTTGCAAATCTAGGGACGCCACTAGTTGTGCTGCCACCGACGAGAGTGGCTGATGGTGAGGTAACCGAGAAGATAACAGCTGGAACTGAAATGAACGAAGAGTACAATAATGGATAATACAATACTATTACGATACGTGTAGTAAGTATAACTAGAAGGGTACAATAATGGATAATACAGTACTATTACTATACGTGTAGTAAGTATAACTATACGAGTACAATAATGGACAATACAATACAATACTACGAGGTCGGATATAGAGGATTCCCAGCACAGTCAGTGTGGAAGATGTTCACTGCTCTCGGAATCACAGGCCGAGCTAGGAAGCAGGCAATCAAGGCAGTGAGCAGCGCTGCTGAGAAAGCATCAAGCTTGCTGTGGCTAGCTACCAAAGAAGCTGTATCTACCGAAGAAGATTACCACTGCTATTAGAATCACATGCCGGGCTAGGGAGCAGGCCATCTAGGCAGTGAGCAGTGTCGCTGGGAAGGCATCAAGTTGGCTTTGGCTCCACAGAGAGGCCAAGAGCTGGAGCTACCAACATGCAGTGCCTGATCAGCACTGTAGCCCCGCCATATTAGAGTGTCTTGGTTTTTGAAAGGGGCGAAACACTTTACGATGTATGGACACCCAACTGATGATGTTGGTTAACATTGGTAGTTTTAGAGTAGTACAGAGTCTGTATTCTACAACAACGATACGTGTAGTACGTATAACTATAATAGTACAATAATGGATAATACAATACTATTACAATACGTGTAGTAAGTATAACTAGAAGGGTACAATAATGGATAATACAATACTATTACTATACGTGTAGTAAGTATAACTAGAAGGGTGTAATAATGGATAATACAATACTATTACGATACGTGTAGTAAGTATAACTAGAAGGGTACAATAATGGATAATACAATACTATTACGATACGTGTAGTAAGTATAAATAGAAGAGTACAATGATGGATAATACAATACTATTACTATACATGTAGTAAGTATAACTAGAAGCGTACAATAATGGATAATACAATACTATTACTATACGTGTAGTAATAAGTACTGATAAAGGTGATCCTTTGAGAGGAACTAACACAATTAAGAGAATAAACCAGCAGTCTCGGTTTTATTGAGTCTGTTCATGAGAAGTAATGGAAGAAGCAACACTTCTCACGCCCCCTAGCACCGGCTTAAGCGGTATTCTACTTCAAAGCCACCTATATTGGGCTCGTTGGTCCCAAAGGACCAGTAAAAAAAGAACACTACTGATTCGTAGCACGGGGAGACTTTTTACAGCCGCCACACTGCACTAAACGAACGCTAGTGTGAATGTTAATAAGTACTGATAAAGGTTAAAGTAATTATAACTAGAAGGGTACACTAATGGATAATACAATACTATTACGATACGAGTAGTAAGTATAACTAGAAGGGTACACTAATGGATAATACAATACTATTACGATACGTGTAGTAATTATAACTAGAAGGGTACACTAATGGATAATACAATACTATTACGATACGTGTAGTAAGTATAACTATACGAGTACAATAATGGATAATACAATACTATTACGATACGAGTAGTAATTATAACTAGAAGGGTACACTAATGGATAATACAATACTATTACGATACGTGTAGTAAGTATAACTATACGAGTACAATAATGGATAATACAATACTATTACGATACGTGTAGTAAGTATAACTAGAAGAGTATAATAATGGATAATACAATACTATTACGATACGTGTAGTAAGTATAACTAGAAGGGTACAATAATGGATAATACAATACTATTACGATACGTGTAGTAAGTATAACTAGAAGGGTACAATAATGGATAATACAATACTATTACGATACGTGTAGTAAGTATAACTAGAAGGGTACAATAATGGATAATACAATACTGTTACTATACGTGTAGTAAGTATAACTAGAAGGGTATAATAATGGATAATACAATAATATTACGATACGTGTAGTAAGTATAACTAGAAGGGTACAATAATGGATAATACAATACTATTACGATACGTGTAGTAAGTATAACTAGAAGGGTACAATAAAGGATAATACAATACTATTACGATACATGTAGTAAGTTTAACTAGAAGTATACACTTGAGATAATAATATTAATAATACATTAGTATTAAAAATAGATATTCGAGAAAAAACCCGTACTGAAAAAATAATATTATACGAAATCAGTTGAGAGAATCCTTAATTTTTACTTCATAAATAAATAGTCAAAATTAACCAGTACTGTGTAAAACCCTTTGAATACGCGATATACACCAGTGACATTTGTTTTAAACTTGCATGTAAGAATCAATGAACTATATACATGAGCTGTTTTTAAAGTCCTCGAATATAGTAAATCATTACTAAAGTGTATACAACATACCTCATAGTGTAAAATGGATAATAAACAAAACAAAAAAAAACAACATCATTGTATTTCTACATAGAACGAGAAAAAATACACGTTGATTGAGTGCATCAGGCGATGATCATTTGTAAAAGGAAGTGACTGACATATTAACCTACATGTATACCTGGACAATGGTATACCTGGTGCTTGTCTAGACATGTTACATGTATACCTGGACAGAAGGAGTTGTCTAGACGAGTTACGTGTATACCTGGACAGGAGGAGTGCTTGTCTACACATATTACATGTATACCAAGACAGAAGTGCCTGTCTAGACATGTTACATGTATACCAGGACAGAAGTGTTTGTCTAGACAAGGTACAAGTATATCTGGACAGGAGTGCTTGCCTAGACATGTTACATGCATGCCTGGACAGTAGTCTTGTCTAGACATGTTACATGTATACCTGGAGAGTAGTCTTGTCTAGACATGTTACATGTATACCAGGACATGAGAGCATGTCTAGACATTTTACATTTATACTAGGACATAAATGCTTCTCTAGACATGTTACAAGTATACTTGGGCAGGAATGCTTGTCTAGACATGTTACATGCATACCAGGACATGAGTGCTTTTCTATACATGTTACATGTATACCTGTACAGGAGAGCTTGTCTCAACACGTTACCTGTATACCCGGACATGAGTGCTTGTCTAGACATGTTACATGCATACCAGGACATGAGTGCTTTTCTATACATGTTACATGTATAACAGCACAGGAGTGCTTGACTAGACGTCACATGGACAGGAGTGCTTGTCTAGACATGTTACATGTATACCTGTACAGGAGAGCTTGTCTCAACACGTTACCTGTATACCCGGACATGAGTGCCTGTCTAGACATGTTACATGTATAACTGGACAGAAGTGCTTTTCTAGACATGTACCATGTATACCTCAATAGGAGTACTTGTCTAGACATGTTACATGTATACATGGACACATTGCTGGTCCAGACATGTTATATGTACACCATGACAGGAGTGCACGTTTAGACATGTTACATAATAACTGGACAGGAGTGATTGTATAAACATGTTACATGTATACATGGACAGGAGTGCTTGTCTAGACATGTTACATGTATACGTGGACAGGAGTATTTGTCTAGACATGTTACATGTATACCTGGACAGGAGTTCTTGTTAAGACATGTTATATGCATATTTGGACAGGAGTGGTTGTCTAGACATGTTACATGTATACCTGGACAAGAGTGCTTGTCTACACATGTTACATGTATACCTGGACAGGAGTGCTTGTCTAGACATAGACATGTTACATGTATACCTGGACAGGAGTGTTTGTTTAGACATGTTACATGTATACCTGGACAGGAGTGCTTGTCTAGACATGTATGTATACCTGGACACGAGTGCTTGTCTAGACATGTTACATGTATACCTGGACAGGAGTGCTTGTGTAGACATGTTATATGTGTACTCGGCATGTTACATGCATACATGTACCGCAGTACTAGTCTAGACATGTTACCTGTATACATGGACATGATTGCTTGTCTAGACATGTTACATGTATACCTGGACAGGAGTGCTTGTCTAGACATGTTACATGTATACCCGGACAGGAGTGCTTGTCTAGACATGTTACATGCAAACCAGGACAGGAGTGCTTTTCTATACATGTTACATGTATAACAGCACAGGAGTGCTTGACTAGACGTCTGATGGACAGGAGTGCTTGTCTAGACATGTTACATGTATACCTGTACAGGAGAGCTTGTCTCAACACGTTACCTGTATACCCGGACATGAGTGCTTGTCTAGACATGTTACATGCATACCAGGCCATGAGTGCTTTTCTATACATGTTACATGTATAACAGCACAGGAGTGCTTGACTAGACGTCACATGGACAGGAGTGCTTGTCTAGACATGTTACATGTATACCTGTACAGGAGAGCTTGTCTCAACACGTTACCTGTATACCCGGACATGAGTGCCTGTCTAGACATGTTACATGTATAACTGGACAGAAGTGCTTTTCTAGACATGTACCATGTATACCCCAATAGGAGTACTTGTCTAGACATGTTACATGTATACATGGACACATTGCTGGTCCAGACATGTTATATGTACACCATGACAGGAGTGCCCGTTTAGACATGTTACATAAATACCTGGACAGGTGTGATTGTATAAACATGTTACATGTATACATGGACAGGAGTGCTTGTCTAGACATGTTACATGTATAAGTGGACAGGAGTATTTGTCTAGACATGTCACATGTATACCTGGACAGGAGTTCTTGTTTAGACATGTTATATGCATATTTGGACAGGAGTGGTTGTCTAGACATTTTACATGTATACCTGGATAGGAGTGCTTGTCTACACATGTTACATGTATACCTGGACAGGAGTGCTTGTCTAGACATGTTACATGTATACCTGGACAAGAGTGCTTGTTTAGACATGTTACATGTATACCTGGACAGGAGTGCTTGTCTAGACATGTATGTATACCTGGACACGAGTGCTTGTCAAGACATGTTACATGTATACGTGGACACGAGTGCTTGTGTAGACATGTTATATGTGTACTCGGCATGTTACATGCATACATGTACCGCAGTACTGGTCTAGAAATGTTACCTGTATACATGGACATGATTGCTTGTCTAGACATGTTACATGTATACCTGGACAGGAGTGCTTGTCTAGACATGTTACATGTATACCCGGACAGGAGTGCTTGTCTAGACATGTTACATGCAAACCAGGACAGGAGTGCTTGTCTAGACAATGTACATGTATACCAGGACAGGAGTGCTTGTCTAGATGTGTCACATGTATACCAGGACATTAGTCCTTGTCTAGACATGTTACATGTATTCCAGGACAGGAGTGCTTGTGTAGACATGTTACATGTATACTTGGACAGGAGTGCTTTCCTAGACATGTTACATGTATATCTGGACAGGAGTGCTTGTCTAGACATGTTACATGCAAACCAGGACAGGAGTGCTTGTCTAGACAATGTACATGTATACCAGGACAGGAGTGCTTGTCTAGATGTGTCACATGTATACCAGGACATTAGTCCTTGTCTAGACATGTTACATGTATTCCAGGACAGGAGTGCTTGTGTAGACATGTTACATGTATACTTGGACAGGAGTGCTTTCCTAGACATGTTACATGTATATCTGGACAGGAGTGCTTGTCTAGACATGTTACATGCAAACCAGGACAGGAGTGCTTGTCTAGACAATGTACATGTATACCATGACAGGAGTGCTTGTTTAGATGTGTCACATGTTTACCAGGACATTAGTCCTTGTCTAGACATGTTACATGTATTCCAGGACAGGAGTGCTTGTGTAGACATGTTACATGTATACTTGGACAGGAGTGCTTTCCTAGACATTTACATGTATACAAGGACAGAAGTGCTTGACTAGACATGTTACATGTTTACCAGGACACGTGTGCTTGTTTAGACATGTGTCAGGTTTACCTGCACAGGAGGGCTGGCGTGGCGCAGTCGGTAGCACGGCGGATTTGTAACCGGAGGCCCCGGGTTCAATCCTCCGTGGTGCCACTGAGTTCCGTCGGTGTGTTCTTGGGCAAGACACTTTCCCTTAGCCTCACCCGTCGGATGGGGACGTAAACCGGGCAGTCAAGTGTATCGGTCTATCCTCCGAGCACGTTAAAGAACCATAGGAATCTATTCGAAAATAAGAGTAGGGCAAGTTCCCGGATTCCTATGTATCCTTCCCCTCTCTCTGGGGCGGTTCTAAATAACCTATACTGCGTTGATGAGCCGTTAAACAACATTCAGTTCAATTACCTGCACAGGACTGTGTGTTACATATATCTTTGTCCATGTTGTTTCCGTCGCATGGTTTGCCAAACTTAGTCGGAGCAGGGTTAATACATGATCTGGACCTAGACTTAAGTCCACCATTACACGTTGCTGAACAACCACTCCATGCCGACCAATCAGACCATGCACCGTCTTGATTAAATAAACACATATTGTTGATTAGTATAAACTGATGGAAATAACTGCACACATATATTCAATTTCGAATGAATGAATAAATGGTGTTTACGGCACGTCGACACATAAATAGGTCATATTGTGCGCAAAAACTGATGAAAGATGAAGAAATGAAGTAGTAATTAAACATTATTGTAAATATATAAATAATATTGAACACATAAAATGGGACAATCCGTATTTATTTTGTCAAATTGCATTTTCATTATAGGTATGCATTATGTTAAGGTCCAATACATGTCTGTTTTTAATATAAAAACGAATAATTAGAACACAACAATAGGTTTTAACATTTAATTTTCATCAAAAACATTCACTTAAAACAGATACTGTCGTAACCTCGTGGGAGTTTTTCCACAATGAAACAGCAATACAATATGTTTATATCACACGACAAATTTCCTGTGACATGCACTGCACCAAACAAGCATGCACAATAGTAGTTTCGATACAATGATTTTACAACGCGTCAATATGGGCGAATATGCAATTACAAAAGAAATACCAAAGTACTGAAAGTACTGAGCGGCATAGGTTGGTCGAAGAGGATTTACTGTCATGTTGAAGGGGCGTGAAAGAAACAGAATCGTTGCATTTGTTTTGTTATATTTTTATTGAAACAAAGTTATGTCATTTATGTGAAGAAGTCAGCCAACAGTTTTATTATTATCAAATGTGGAATGTATTGTAAACTGTAAGCAATCTTTGTTGGTGTATATGCTCGACTTTCAATGTCTAGTCGCTTTATTGGTGAACTAAACTGAAGGCGATAACAAATATTGTACGAGACACAAAAACATACAACAGAACCACAGATGAGCTTTTTCATCAGTTGGGTATTTACACATTGGTAAAATAAATATTTCATGATTTCAATTGGGTAAAATAAAACGATAAAATTGTATGACATTGTTTTGGGGTGGAATTCTACTAATATTGCATAGCATTCACAAAAAGCAACTCACCAAATAAAACTGTTTTATAATAAGCTTTATACAAGGTGACTGTGTGGTCCTTCTACAACCCATGCATTGCTTAAGTTGCATTGGTTGTTTTATTATTTGACAATTTCGATAACTTTATTGGTGCCCATGCTTTTGGCTTTAATTGAGTATTTTGACATTTTTAATTGGGTATTTAAGCTGCTTATCTGAAGCTCTGCATTTTAAGTTTTAAAAAGACACATGGCACTCGTGAAATGGTTATCTAGAATTGAAATAATTATTTATCCAGTATCATGTTGTCGGTTTTTGTTGTTTTCAATAATATCTGTTAATATATTATTGGTGCAATGTAATCAACAGTTAATACTATACAAAAGGAAATTGCTTTATGTTATTCCCATAACTACATATATCACTGAAGGTGTTATATACCTCCCCCCCCCCCCACCCCACCCCACCCCACCACCCTCAAGTATTGATACTTGTGGCAAACAGTCAATTCTCCATACCGTAGAAAACATATACAGATTTTACAACGGGCAACGCCATTTTAAATTTTCGTTCTCGACTGATATCATTATATCAATTATTCTAATTAATCTGTATCATTCCGCATATTTTTGATGTGAAAAGAATCATTTATTATTTTTTAATAAATCAAAGAATCATATTAAACCGAATACTGAACGAAATCGCTCGATTTAAAAAAAAAACTATTCTGATTAGTCAAAATGTTGAAGCAAGTTTTCTAACTTAGATCGTTAATTTTAGTTCATCTGCCTCATTCCGAAATGGGGGAAATATTAACAATCTATTTTTTATTGTTTGGTACTCGGCTTTACTTTAGTAATTCGGTACAAGAAAAATGTATGCAAAGCATCAAGTCGCCACATAACGTTTTATATTTAAAAGAATTAACCAAACAGTACAGAGAAAAAGCAGAATGCAGCAAATAATTATAGTAGTGCAAATTATGATACACTTATTCGGTATTACTGAAATAGAAATACCAGACTGTGCCTATACCATTAGGATAACCTTTTGGTTTAATTAGTAGAGGGAAGATAAACCTTAATTAAAGGTTATTTAATGAAAACAAATCACGAGAGCTTATGCTTACATGTAACACTTAACAAACAACCAAGAAACTGTGATGTACAGTATTGTTTTAATTATATCGTACTTGTCTATTAAAGTTACAAGTCCAAAGCGCTATTTACTGAGCAACGCCAGCCATCGTAAAGCGAAAAGAAAATCCTAATAATTTGAGAAACGTGGAAACATATACAAGAATTATTTTTTTCGACATGGTGAGCTGCACACACACATACACCTCCACGACCCAAAACTGTTTATTGCAATAAACAAGTTGTGTTCATGATGTATTTGTTCATTTATATGAAAGTTCTTTGAATAAGAACAAAACCACGAAGGAAAGGTTTCTAATTATTGAAAATAGCTGAATTAAAACAAATTTCTATCGATCTACTTTAATTTTATTGATTTATTGATTTATTAAATAAAAATAAACAAGTTTATTATTTCGCTTGCACCTGGAATCGAACCATTTATATCGTGCATTGAAATCAAAACGTGCACTTAGTGCAGTTATACTAACGCCCTAGACCACCGCGGAATGTTGTATCGGTATGTCAGATGTATGTGCTTATATTATACTCAGTCAGTCAACGCCCTAGCAACTGATTGGTAATCGTACGCTTACGACACGCTACTTTATGCCGATAATATATTGCGGGAAACCACCATAGACATAATCGAGACATGTACATCACAAGTATTGATCATCTGCGACGCGTGATTGTAAATACAAACGTTTGTCTTGAAAACAAGCAAGCGTCTCAGATGATCTAAACTACTACTGCACAAAACTATCTCAAACTTGTCGATATATGGGGCTCAACAATAATGGGGTGTCGCCATTTTGAAGATGACGACGATAGCAATAGGCGCAGGTAAAACCTACGCCTAAAAAGCTGGTTGTTATTTGGCGAATCATCAAGAAAGTATATATTATTTCGAGCCGCGCGCCCGATATGACCTTACATGTATTAAGGTACCGTCAATTCCATTTAGGCGACCGTTATAGCGCCAAGGAAACATGTTGAGCCGGTGTGCATCGCATTATAATAAACTTGTTTAAGGTAAAACTGATATTAAATATGTTCGTTCGTGTACATTTAAATGTTCAATTCATATTGCATGGTACAGTTTACTTGCTGAAGAAAAATATGTAAAACATACCAGCACATGCTTTTAGAAAACACACGCGGTCGTCTCCAGCATCCCCGAAACAATGGTTACCGCCAGGTCCTGGGTAGGGGTTTGTGCAGCTTCTGTCTCTGCGCTGAAGGCCCACACTACATGTCACACTACACTCGCCCCAAGCGGTCCAGGAACTCCAACCACCATGCACTGGAATGTGTAATGTGTAATGCTTGAAAGATCAAACATTATTAAATGTAATACTTAAATAATGTCTACGACTCGTTGACCAATTAAACCCCGGGAATGTTTAATGCAGTGTGACAAGAATATATGACATTGCTATTTAAACAGAAACAAGAGGATGGCCGAGTGGCTCCTAATGGCTTCATTGTAGACATTTCCAACAGTAACGGAAATGGTTTTAGAAAATAAAGAATCACCCTTCAAACAAACTTGGCAGAAAACGAATAACTTATGCTACATGCAATATAACTTTATTGTTGTGGTTTATTTAAGTTTTTCCAATCACATGAGATCACATAATTCCGAATATGACCACATGGTCAGCCTATTTTTTAACAAACTTGCTAGATGATACATGTTCTTATATGAGAGTTCTGTGCATTGTAGTTTTAGAGAAGAGATCTTAAAAACTATTTCCCAATAAACTGTGACCCCAATGGCGGGAGCAAATTAGACCACAGGTTCAAAATTTGAACAAACCGGGTAGGAGATCATCAGCTAAAGCTAGAAGCAATAAACAAGAGCATTACAACTTCAGTGAAGATTTTTTAAGATTGTTCCCTATATTGGTATATGGGAAACATGTGACATATGGGTCTGTTTCAAAATATGTTCAAGTGACCCAATTGGAACAAAAATTAATGTAGTACAGGACCATCATATTATGCAACATGCACATTATTTGAACACTAGGCCATGTTGTTCAAGAAATACGATTTGTTTTTAAAGATATCAAAATATAGCTTTATGTTAAACTATGTAACTCAGTGTCGCCACAGAAGACCATAAGCTGATGCTACATGCAACATATGTCAGCTATATCTCTTGCAGTTTCAGCGAACCTTATTGTTTAAAGATTAGCTTATACATGTCTATGTAAATCTACAACTTCTGTGGTAGGGCCAAACTTAAACCCAAGGTCACGATTTTTTAATTTACTTTGTACATGACTGCCAACTTGTTCTACACGCAATATATATATACATGCCTTGCGGTTTCAGAGAAGTATATATGTTTCAAATGTGTATCTTGTGATCATGGTTATAGATCTGTGTCTTCGGTGGGACCAACATTGACCCTAAAATCACCATTTGAACTAGCTTGGTAAAGTATCATATTAGGCTACATGCGAAATATTAAACATACATCTCGTGAAGTTTAGCTGTATTGTAATAACAATGAACCATACAAATTCATATTGTAATGAACAGTTATATTTAAGTAAACATTAATATTTTCATACAGTAAATTGTTCAGGAAGTAAGGTATAATTTCATTAATAGTGCATGTTAATAAATGAATCGAGCAGTACAGTTATAGAGTTACATATGTATTGAGTATGCTATGTAGTCTGTTTACTCAAACAGCAGCACTCTGTAGCATACCTGTGCATTCCGTTATAGTACAGTTGGAATAATTGTATATGTCAGTATGCTATGTAGGCTGTTTACTCAAACAACAACACTCCTGTAGCATACCTGGGCATTCCGTTATCGTACAGTTGTAATATGTCAGTATGCTATGTAGTCTGTTTACTCAAACAGCAGCACTCTGTAGCATACCTGTGCATTCCGTTATAGTACAGTTGGAATAATTTTATATGTCAGTATGCTATGTAGGCTGTTTACTCAAACAACAACACTCCTGTAGCATACCTGGGCATTCCGTTATCGTACAGTTGTAATATGTCAGTATGCTATGTAGGCTGTTTACTCAAACAGCAGTACTCTGTAGCATACCTGGACATTCCTTTATCGTACAGTTGGAATAATCTAATATGTCAGTATGCTATGTAGGCTGTTTACTCAAACAACAACACTCCTGTAGTATACCTGGACATTCCTTTATCGTACAGTTGGAATAATCTAATATGTCAATATGCTATGTAGGCTGTTTACTCAAACAACAACACTCCTGTAGCATACCTGGACATTCCGTTATCGTACAGTTGGAATAATCTAATATGTCAGTATGCTATGTAGGCTGTTTACTCAAACAACAACACTCCTGTAGCATACCTGGACATTCCTTTATCGTACAGTTGGAATAATATAATATGTCAATATGCTATGTAGGCTGTTTACTCAAACAACAACACACCTGTAGCATACCTGGACATTCCTTTATCGTACAGTTGGAATAATCTAATATGTCAATATGCTATGTAGGCTGTTTACTCAAACAACAACTCCCCTGTAGTATACCTGGACATTCCGTTATCGTACAGTTGGAATAATCTAATATGTCAGTATGCTATGTAGGCTGTTTACTCAAACAACAACACCCCTGTAGCATACCTGGGCATTCCGTTATCGTACAGTTGGAATAATCGTGTTTGCTTCCTACGCAGTCAAGCCCACCGTGGGCTGGTGTGGGCGCTGTGCATGTTCTGTATCTCGCATTTTGACCTTGGCCACACGTGTGGTCGCAGTTGGACCATGATGACCATGATGACAAACCGCCGTCAACTGTAATAATAATAAATGTAAAAGTAGTTATTTCTATTTAGTTATTGTTATTGCAACAATGTTTCGATATGTTTAATATTATTTTTAGTAATATATAACAGTCTTTGAAAAGTTAAGTATATGTGTTTGCATGCGATCTATTTCAATATTGTTCTGCTGTCTATATAAGCTCTATAAATTCGTCTAACGGCTATCCATTTTATCAGGTCATATAATAATGTATATGTGCCCAATAAAAGTATAAATAAACGGGTTCTTAAAATACCCATGACAGAATATGTGTAAATTGAATATGAGTTGGTAACTCTTAATTCGACGCTCCAGTTTTGGCGTTTGGCCTGGCTGGGTAAAGCCGTATATTGTGTGTCTATATATTTATTGTCAACCATTTTGTATTGATGGTTTCGCATATTTTGCTTCTATTTCCCTTGTATTTGTTTTGTTTGTTTTTTTGCAGTGTGTGTAAATGTGTGTGCTACATTTCTTGTTCAATTATTATACCTACTTTTTGTAAATATATAATGAAAGATGAATGTGCTTGAGTGTTAACGAAACAAAATAGTGTATCCTTTAATAATTCAGGGGGAATAACTACTGTGTCTAGTCCAATATGACTAGTTATGACTAGTCGGGCATATCATATTTAGTAAAATTGTGACAAAGCTTGGAAATGATCAACTGTATATGAATGAGCTAGAGGGTTAATGAACTAAAATATAAGTATATCAAATACATCAAAGGCAATAACTTTTGTGTTACTCATTTGACCTGATTGGCTTCCAAACTGATCAGAGCTTGTTTAGATATTGGTATCTGCCTGTTTGGTAAATACTAACTGAACAATAATGGAAACTAAACAAAAATACCATTTCGAGTAAATTAAGGGCGAAAACTAATTCGACCGGTCTATTTTTTTAAAAATGTCCGAGCTTTAATAAATATAGACAATCTGGATAAATGTGGTAAAGATGGAATGAAAAAGGTTCTAGAGAGTTTACGAATAGAAAGTTAACGGACATCGGACAACAGACGGACGACGGATGAATTGCCATCACTTAATACCTGAATACCTCAATCAGTAGACATACAGAGATGAAAAATTGAAAATACGTTCAAATAAGTTCCACAAGTTTACATCAAACAACAACGATGAGAGTGTCTCCAATCACAAACCATACGCACACTCTTTAAGTGTTCAAGTGGATGTCAATGCAACACATATGCCTTCCGTAAAGAGTCAAACAATAACGTATTGTTATAAGCATCCATGTCGAGTGTTACTTACCTGTTTTAGCATGACGGTAAAGTACTCCAACATTCCAACAATGTTAGTGTTTTATTTAAGATTAATACTTTGAAAAGAAAAACAGTTACGAGTGGTACCTAGGTCACAAAGACCGCACCATTTACGGCACGCGACTTTAGCATGATGAATGTCACTGCACACATTGAATAGTCCACTGACGAGTTCGCAGTTATAGTCCGGGTCGTCATGGCACGATCCATTGGTGTTGGTTGTTGCTATAATAGTAAAAGAAAGTTCTTGGATTTATTAAATATTTTATATACTTTTCTATTTCAAGTTTTGCTATTTCTCATTATACATTAATTTAGTTATATTTCCCATTGTCCTTTGCGAATGCAGTACATCGTTTGTCTTTTATTATTCAAATATTTTCATCGTTTTAATTCTTAATAAGATATACTTAACTTTAAGTACTTTCAGTTCCAAGATTTTAAGTGCATGTTTGTCCATCAAATTGTATTAGAGGGACGCGAGTCTTGAAATTCTTAACTATCGACCGAAACATAAGCTCATAATTTTACAAGATTACCAACTATATTTCCCTTCCAGTACCATTCCAATTTAATTCTTCACTCGTCCGCAATTCATCTCGATACATTTTACGAGTTTTTCAGATTTGCAAACTCCTACTTCTAGAATTATGTTTATCTTCCTTCCTTCTGTTAATCGGGCATGGAACAAACGTTAATCGTTATCAACATAGAATCATTAAACTCAAACTAAAAGTGAAATGATACAGCCTCCTAAATATTACTACTATGATAGTAGAAAATCACAATTCTCGCATAGTTCCTCGTAACATTTGATCGAATAGTGTTGACCCTACACTTTGTCACTGTGAACCAATAGAAAATAAACGCCACTTCAGCATTAACTGTTCTTTATACCAAACTATTCGGAAACTCTCTCGCATATAATATCACCGTTATGCACAGTAACCCAAGATCCTCTCCCGCCTTCACTCGATATCATTTTATTATGTTGTTTTTTTTGTGTGTTTTTTACCGTCAAACAAACATTTGATTTAGCACGGAAACTTTATTAGAATTGTTTATTTACAGTACACTCCCCTTTAATTATGTTGAGGGGGTTTGCAAGTGTTAGGCCAAAGTCGAAAGTCAAATTGACACCATAGAATACATTCCAATACCTTTAACTATGTCTACTGACCATTTCAATTCGTAACCCTGTCTTTACCACTCTTTTTTGTTGGGTATTGCCATTTCCATTGTATATTTAATTTGCTCCCTTATTGTGGTGCATTGCGGACCTACGGTGCCATTGTGTTTTGGGTGCTGTGATTTCTACAGAACGACTTTTCTCGTTTTTGTAACATAATGTGTATGTTGGCGTATACATTTTGAAACATAATAAATCACGTTTAAACTAAAGTCTCAACAGACGGACACCGAACACAAATATGAAAATACACTGGCAAAAAGTGCATAATGAATAGGTAAATTTATCTTACTTTCAATAGGGCGACTGCATAGTTTCTCATTACATGAATCTACGGCACAGCATTGGCTACAATCTGTTGGTCCCGACCTGGTGTCGATATGGCGACCAATTATGGATACTGAAGTTTGGGTTGTCACTGCTCCCTGGCATTGCTGAAATATCCAATGAACAATAATTTGACTGAAAAAATCCTTGAATTGTCGTTATGGCGACGAATTATGGATATTGGAGTTTGGGTTGTCGCTCCCTGGCATTGCTGAAATATTCAACGAACAATGAATGGACTGAAAAATGCCCTGATGTCGATATGGCGACCAATTATGGATATTGGAAATGGTTTGTCGCTCCTTGGCATTGCTGAAATATCCAATGAACAATAAATGGACTGAAAACAAAACCCTGATGTCGATATGGCGACTAATTATGGATATTGTAGAGTGGGTTGACGCTCCTTGGCATTGCTGAAATATTCAACGAACAGTAACCTGAAAAAGTCCTGATGTCGATATGGCAACCAATTATGGATTTCGGAGATTAGGTTGTCGATCCCTGGCAACCTAATCTGAAATATCCAAAGAACAATAAATTAACTGAAAAAGCCCTGATGTCGATATGGCGACCAATTATGGATATTGGAGTTTGGGGTGTCACCCACTGGCATTGCTGAAATATCCAATGAACAGTAAATGGACTGCAAAAAACCTGATGTCGATATGATGACCAATTATGAATATTGGAGATTGGGTTGTTGCTCCCTGGCATTGCTGAAAAATCCAATGAACAATAAATGGACTGAAAAAATCCCTGATGTCGATATTGCGACCAATTATGGATAATGGAGATTGGGTTGTCGCTCCCTGGCATTGCTGAAATATCCAACGAACAATAAATGGGTTAAAAAATGATGTCGCATACCTTGTTTCTATTTATCACTGTAAAGTGTTGATAGTGTTAAAGGCATGCTTTTAGTGACTGAGTTCTGTGAATTTCATTTTCGACTTTTTCAATTCTTTTTATGTAGAATAGTTGGCTTGATAAAGGAATGAATCCTTTAAATAGTATACATATACATACTGGCTGATAATGCTTCAAATGTATGTACAAATGTTCCTAGCTGGTCTGTGAAATCATAGATTTAAACGCAATACACTTAAAGACAATTTATTTTTAAAGTATTCTTGTGTTTGTGTTTACAAACTCAATTCCGACTTAGTATTTTTACACAAATAAACTTCTCACCGCTGTAGTTCTGCAGCCAAGGTTGTATGTCGAATTTTGTCCTAAACCAGTCGCATCTGTGTAACATTCCTGGAATAATATACGCATCTATGCACTATAACGTGTCTTTATTATATTCATTTCAAGTATGCTCATCTAAAAATTATATAAACTGCTATGCCCATAACATAAAGGTCGGTACAATCTGAGGGGGAGCATTATTCTGAAATTTACAGAAGACACAGGAACAATGTTGTGACATGTGCCACATATGTGTTACTTTCTTATTATGTGCGTGTTTCTTTCATATATACAGCATGTTATTTACACATGTGCCACACATGTAAATGAAACGAATATGCATCACATATAAATCACATGTATTTTTCATTTTTAAATAATACACCTGTGCCACATATGAAATGTATACATATGTTTTTCATATGAAAGTATTATGCATAACATACATAAAGTATTTACAAAAACAAACTGTATGATATTGTAGAAAATGGACAACCTGTATAAGTTTTAATATATTTTTAATAAAAAAATATTTTCATACGTATTATATATGTGTTACTTCCATATGAAATACATATGTGGAATACATATGTATCACATATGTAAAACATACGAATGTCATGCTTAGATAATTTTCCTGCGTGGAACAATATTGCTTTATGAAATTAACAATGCGGCATATAACTAATACGTCACATGGGTAGTCTTCTAGAAGGTGTATAGCGTATCTTCTGATTTAGGGGAAGTATGAAATTAAAATAAATCGTTGAATACTGGAATATTTTGATTTAAAAATATCCGGTAACTTTGTTAAAGTCTATTTTGTTTTGCATATCTAATATGTTTATCTTTATTTTTGATGGACATCATTAAGACATTGAAAATGTCAATGTGTTCACTGAATCTACCCAATTTCTCAAAACTAATATATAGTTTTTGTTCCGCAATGTTAATATTTTTTAAAGCAATTAACTAGGATATGAAACTGAACTAGTATTAGGTTTGTATGTACTGATGATGAAAACGTGTGTCTTGTTTCATGTGTAGGGTTAAACTACTACGTAAAATAAAACCACACATCAGCCTATAAAGATCGTTTGTTTAGTGTTTAAATACTTTACTTTTCCTCCTGAATTTAATTTTACATTGTGAGCTTAAATACTCAGCTATAAAATATTTATGTACTGCTCGATAATTCCTTTTATTTGAAATTAGTGTATAGTTTACCTCGTCTCCAGCGCACCGTGTTACCGTCAGACAGTCTGACACATTTCTGATGTTGCTGCACGAATAACACTTCAGTGCGTCTGAAATACATAGACTTTGAGTTATAATAAAACCTACAACATGAACACACACATAGCATAGTTTGTAAATACAAATAATACGTTTAAGAAATCTTGAGAACAAGAATTAATAAACAGACGGTCGATGACACTCCACTGCTTATCTTTAAATACTGTCAATTACGATTTAATATGCATAATGATATGGTTTGATGATGATCCATTCATTTATCTGTTGACATCTCAGAAAGACTGAGCTTATCTTCAAGTACTCGCAAATAACTTAAATGTAATACGCAATATGACACGGTTTGACGATGATTCCATTTTGTAACCCCATGTCTCGGGACCTCATGTGTCATAGGCGTCTGAGAATGATACAAAAACGAGTTTAACTTATAAAGGAAAAAATCAGTCTATAAATCTACAATCCCTAGGGAATACGTATGCTCAGTTTCAATACCTTAACCGTTATAGATGCAATAACAAGCATTGTGATATACGTCCGTCCGGACGTACGCACGGGCGGACGATCCGGACGTTATTATTTTACCAGCTACTGTGTTAAAATCGGGTATATTTAAGAAAAATATCGGAATAATAAAAGCTAGCAATATAATAACAACTCTCAACATTTCTCTTTTATTAATATTTACATGAACATATGTAACTAATGTTGTTGTTTTGAAGGGTGGGGGCGTGAGATGGAATCAATGCTCAACGCTCGGTTAACGTTCCCATTCGCCGGACAACCCTTTTATTCCAAACGTTCAGTTATAGAATAAGAATGTTATAGAATAACAATGTCGTACCCGTAGCAACGACCCAAGCGGCGGAGAGGACAAACAGCCGTACACAGATACCTGCAATCAAAACACGAACAGACTACATTGTTATGTGGGCGTTCTACAAAGAGTTTCAATATATTCCAAGTTACGGAATACGTAACACCGCCAAGAAAATCTATATAGGTATTTTCCACATTGTGAATGTGATTTAAGTATTGTACTATTTAAAAACAAAATGCATGTTGTTCTGTACAAATATTTTGTATAATGTAATGATGGAAATAATGTACATGTATTATTGTGAGTATTGTACCATTCCGTATTATTGAATCACCTACCTTGATGCATTATGCAAGTCTGTGTCCGTTCTAACTAGGTACTATCTATAAAGTGGAAGATTATGGACCGACTGTGCAATTTGTATTTCAACTTGTTGATCAGGATGTTCAGATGTTACATTCCCAGTACCACATGGCTAACGATAAAGGTTACGAAATACGTGCAAAGATCCAAGTTTGTTTACTAAATCGTGATAATGCAGCTCTACCGTCACGGACTTATTTTCAAATTTGGAAGCACTCTTTAGACTGACATGATAATTTGCGTACTTTGTACCAGACTGTGTGTTTAAATTAAATGTGTTTCAAATCATGACCAAGTGTCACGGGACGCCAAACAGAGGCATATATCGTGTACGCAAATTAAAGGTGAGAAAACAAAACATTTAAATTAATAACATGTATTCCACAACGTTTTATTTATAGCCCCATTACGATTATATTATTGTATTCGATTGTTTGTTACATTTTGTTTTCATTCGGAGAGATATAAACATATACACAATAGAAATAGTATAAGGACGCGTGGGATCTAACCACATTCGATTAAACCTTTCCCAAAATGTTTTGAAGTTCTTCAAAGGGACATACGTACCAGGTCGGGACCCATATTCTCGTACCTCGCTTATATCAACTTGTCGTATACTTGGGATGCTATACACGTGATATCCTGCATATCAATAGCAGAAACCCTGATGTTTACGAAACCACTGTATGGGTGTATGACATACTTTGCTTTAGGCCACACCCACGTATTTTCTATGAAATAATAAAATATACCAAAAACACGCATTAACGCAAACAACAAATACAATGTCAATAAGAAGCAAGGCATGTGGCATCACAAACACAAACGGGTTGACAATAGTGCTACTACCTTAGAACGATATGTGGCAAAAAAGGTCGCTGGGGGTTTAAACTCGATTATAGGGTTCATCAAAACTCACACTTACCCTACTGTTATCCCTATAAAACGGTACAATGTTAATAAAGAAATCCCTGCCATTCTAACAAACTAATCACAACGATGATCATGTATATATGAATATAAAACGCCTAGAATGCCACAAGCTACTATACTTAACGACTGGGCAGAAGTCAGAGTAATAAGAGAATAATAATTATTATCAGAATCCTCGAATTCAATAATCTCATTTAAATTTATCAACTTGGACTTTTAGTTCTCTTGGTACTTCGATTCATTAATAAGCCCAAAAGTTTAAAGTGAGATAAAAAAAATCGAAAGTGCGTCCTCTTATGACGTTTTGTTGAACAAGAAAGAAGCAAAAACTACAATTCGAAAGGTTTAAACTGCAAGATCTATGGTTCGTACGATTCAATTATGCCTGGATAAAGAGCACCCGGGATAAAGCGGAGGAGAGAATCATCGGAGCCACAGCAGAGCAGGAGCAGATCGTCGACCACGTCCCTTCATAAACAAGCGGCGGCCACGCATAGTCCTAGAAAAACGGCTGCACAAAACAAGCCGACGGCGACACAAACCAAGCCGACGCCTCCGAGGCACGATAGGGCGGATGACATGGGAGTCGGGAAGCGGAAGTGACCGTGACCGATCAGATAATAATAGCGACGAGTCAGTGGGGGACGTCCCTAACGTAACAACATTAAAGTTCCCGGATGAATTTGGTTTTGATAAAACACCACAAATACAGGGTAGCGTGTTCGATCCAGTTGTCATTCACGTATCTCTTAAAGTCAAAGAAAAGATTTGGGAAGGCGGGTTTGTGGATTTCCAAATGTTGCTTAAATCGGCTAGGGAAATTAAAGGCTAAAGTGAGCACAGTGATCCCGGGGAAATCCTGATAAAGAATAGGTTGATTTACGTTGAAACGGTAATCTCGGAGCCCCCACTTAAAATCGAGAAGTGGACATCCGCTTTTGTAATCTACATGAGTGTCATGCTGGAAAAGCACAGGACACATGGGCAAGAATTACTAAAATACATGAGGGACATACGATTAGAGGCGAGTCGGTCAGACGGGTGGATTATATACGACGGGCAATTCCGTCTTAATAACGTCAAGGACCCCATTCATCTTGGGGTATTATTAATACTGAAAACAGGCTTCTCTACGTTAACAGCAAGTCAGAGTCCAGAACAACATTAAGTAATTATTCAGGTAATTTCACCCCGAAACATTTCGAGGGCATCCATAAGCCACATTTTCACAGTGGGCCGAAACAACCCATGACGGCGAATATCACATTTAAACAAGCGTCAAGGTTAGTTTCAAACTACTGCAATTACTTCAATAATAGATATTCTGTATGCCCATTCTTCCCTCGTTGCAGATGCCACCACGCCTGCTCCAATTGTGGAGGGAAACATAGTAGTCAGCTTAGGGTCGGTCAAACTGAGGGAGAGTATCAGTTAAATCACTAAATCACTAAATTTTCAGCAGAAAACATTAATAGATACACGCTTCGGAATACACCCGTTGTGTCAGATAAACTCATATTCTACATTAATTTGTATCCTAACAGAAGTGCAGCATCGGAACATATAATGGGGTTAACGTCTGGTTTCTCGATGCATTACACAGGCCCCAGGCCTAGAGAATCCCCAAATCTTACAAGCGCAGATTCACTGCATTATGTTTTAAAGAAAAAATCAAAAAAAAATTAGCAGCAGGAAGAATCGCCGGCCCATTTACAAGCAAACCTTTCGCTACTCTACAGGTATCTCCCATAGGTCTAGTTTCGACAAAAGATGGGGATTACAGGATGATCCACCACCTGTCATATCCAGTGGACGATTCAATTAATGTTCATATCGATGAACAATTCTGTTCCGTTTCTTACTCCAGTATCGACGAAGCAGCTCTTCTATTTTATGAACTTGGGAAAGGTGCCTTTCTAAGTAAGGCAGATATGAAGTCTGCCTTTCGACTTCTAAGAACAGCGCCGGAATACTTCGAACTACTGGATTTTAAATTTTAAAGTCAATATTTTTTCGAAAAAATGCTACCTTTTGGGTCTAGTATTAGTTACTCGGTTTGGGAGAAATTTGCAACTTATTTGCACAGGAAGAGAGTAAAAATAAGGCAATTTTACATTATCTGGACGATTTCTTGTTTGGGGAACCAGCTACTTCAATGACCCCAGTGGGGTACATTACATAATTTTGAAAAGATCTGCAATTGTTTGGGGTGCCCCTTGCTAGCAAAAAAACTGAGCTTCCTACTACATGCCTAGTATTCTTAGGAATCGAATTTGATACCATTGCAATGGTTATGAGACTCCCACAACAGAAACAGAAAATTGGATTTACTTTGAAACAAAAAAAGATCACTCTCAAGGAAATGCAGCAGTCCTTGCTGGGGCTACTTAATTTTACCTGTAAGGTAGTTGCTTCAGGCAGAGCCTTTTGCCGTAGGCTTATTTACTCAACCATAGGTGTAAGGATTGCCAGCTATAAGATCAGAATTACACAAAATGTGAGGGCTGATCTTTCACTTTGGTTACAGTTTCTAGATTCATACAATGGTGTCACTGTTATCACAAACAATCAATGGGTATCCAATGAAAGTCTAGAGCTATATACAGATAGTGCAGTGGGTGCTTCAAGGGGGTTCGGGATTTATTTTGCTGGTAAATGGGTGCATGGGGTTTGGCCCAAAAAATGGGTGGACTCTGATATTATCAGAGACATTACCTTCCTTGATTTTTTCCCAGTAGTAGCAGCCATCATACTGTGGGCAGACATTTTGTCAAATACAAAAGTACTCTTCCATATCGATAACCAAGCTGTGGTACAAGTGGTTAACACAAAATCATGCAAATCCGATAGGGTGATGAATTTGGTTAGACACATGTTTCTAATTACCCTAACACATAATATTTCACTTAGAGCAGAGTATATTTCCTCTAAAGAAAATCACATTTCTGACTCTCGTTCTCAGTGGGGAAGGTTCACGCGAGAAACACCAGTCGCGGATCAGTGGTCAATGAAAATGCCTCCACAGATCTGGGAAATATAACAAAGCTAGCTCAGGCTCTAGTCGACAGCTCTATTTCATACAATACAAAGAAGCAACATTTCAGAAAATTATATAGCCTCAAACAAGTATGGTCCGTGCCCGTTCATGACCTGCTTAATTTCGTGACCTACTTGTCTATAGAAAGTATTTCGGCATCCTCTATTGCATCCCTTCTGTCTGGTATTGCTAACGTACACAAAGTCAAAGGAACACAGGACACAAGAAAATATGTTCTAGTTGGTAAAGCAGTAGAGGGTCTGCGTCGCTTACAAGGCGGAGTAACTAGGGACGTTAGAGAACCCATCACACTCAATCTACTTAACAAACTAGTGGCATGCCTGCATAGTATTAGTGCTACCGGTTTCGAAGAATCATTATTTGCTGCAGCATTTTCACTTGCATTTTGTGCACTTTTGCGTGTTGGCGAATTTACACAGTGCAATAAACACAACCATAGTGTTAAACTGATAAAAAGTTAGTTGGCTGGTCAATCCAGCTGACAATACGATGGTCAAAAACAGTTCAATGTATAAAATCGGTTACTCTCCATATACCAAAAAACAGTGAATCCTACTGTCCGGTAAAGTTAATGAGCAATTATTTACAGTTGCGTCCAGTTTCTAGTAACGATGGGTTAATACGATCTTGAAAAAGGCATTGGCATTCCTCAACATTAAAGGTCACTACAGTCACATAGCTTTAGAATAGGGGCTGCTACAGAGCTGGCAAAAAAGGGAATTCCAGAACAAAAATTAATGTCCAAGGGCAGATGAAAATACAGCGTATATACTCGCTACATTCGATCAGACTGCTAGATACTAACGCACACAAAGTTGTTGCAGTTACGCCCGCCAATATCTGACTAGTGGGATCATCGTTTGTATACTGGGCTGGTATTGCAGCAAAAGAAACAGACCAGTCAGAATTTCGGAGCAGAGGGATGTCTCCCTATTGGGTTGGTGATAGAGGTCTTACAGCGGACAAACTGGATGGTCTAATTCATCAAAAACGTGAACTGCTCCCTCACCCGGATTATTTACTAATCCATTGTGGGTCAAACGATTTAACAACAGAAAACCTATCGGGGAAACAATTAATCAAAATTATAAAGTGTTCACTGCTAAGATACCATGCTCTATTCCAAAACATAACTATAATTGTTGACTTCCTCGCAGATATTGGCACTTTGCCCCATTGAATGCTGGTCCTATGTTAGACAAGAAACGAGAAAGGGTTAACAGTGCTATTAAGAAATTTGGGTTAGAAAAGAGGGGGTGGGGTTGGTGAAGTGATGGACAACGAAAGTTGCATTTCTGTACATGATGAGGTATTGTACAGAACTGATGGAACCCACTTGTCAAAACTTGGAAACCGTGTGTTACTTAAAAACTGGAAACGGGGAATTCGAAAAGCAGTCCCTCCGTTTAGAATCAGATTGTATGCTGATTTTTGTGGATTTGAACATCGGTGTGTCTGGGTAGATGTTCATGTGGTAGTCCGGGGAGACTGATGTTATTTGGGGGTTGCCACCTGGCCTTTTTTCCTGACCTGACATGCAACAAAGCTGCAGGGTGAACGTTGCCAAGGTTAATAATAATGTATGTGTTGTATTGTGGGGTTTACATATGAGTAACGATGGAACCCCTCCACCTTTATGTATAGAGGGGAGGACCAATATCAGCCAACTGTTGGGCACTTGTTTCTAGCAGGAGAAAGGGTAATACAGGTGTCCCCAATGGCTGTCCAAGTATCGGGACTGGACACTATGTTAACATGGGCCGCTGGTTTGCCAGTATGTCTAGGGCAATCGATTGTCTCCCCGGGCCTCAAAAAAAAATTGTGATTTCCAATAGATATACTCTGTACACAAAATATATGCCACTACTGTTACATAGTACTATAACTTACCATATGTTAATGGTACATGATGTTGATGGTGTAAAATAAAAATGTTATTTGAAAGAAATTAGTTCTTATTGCAGAGTTTCACATTCTTTAATGCGAATGAACATATGTGTCCACTCATTTGTTCGTCGTCACACACACTAAGTTGTATATTATTTAAACCATTAAAGGTACGATAAACGTTAAACGTTTCCGTTCATTTAGGATTTAGGTAGATATCGTCAAAAGTAGATATAAAAATCGAACAATAAAAGTAGCATTCTAGGACGACAGTCAACCATTAACACACACAGAAACAAAAACCAGCAATAAAGATGAATAAAATGCAAAAATAAGACATCCCAAACACAAAAGGGTTGACAATAGGGCTACCGCCTTGGAACGGTCAGTGGCAAAAAAAGGCCGCTGGGGGTTTAAACCAGGTTCTAGAGTGCACCAAAAACCCACTCTTACCTTATTGTCATCCCAATAAACGGGACAGTGTAAATAAAGATATCCCCGCCAGGTTATAATCTCTAACAAGCAAGGCAGCATTAATAGGCAATGTAAGTAAAACACATACATGATCATGTATATAATATAAAAAAGCCTAGAAAGCCACAAAGTAAGTAAGGTCCGCAATATGGCCGGTTATCGCACAATCAAATAAGTAGCACTGTGGCGAACTGCAAATGGGTCAACTACTAAACATGCAGTGCGTTGCAAAATGATATGGTGAGTATATGTTTTAACACGTTAAATAAAGATTGTATGAAAGTGATCATGACAAAGGATCTTACGAAGTCTGTAAATTACATCACCATAGAAGTCAGGTTGTCATCTACGATGGCCCATTTGGCTCACATTTACTTCACTTCTATTTCCTGACTTCCGCATACCGCATTTCGCATTCCGAATTCCGCATTCCGCATTCCGCATTTCTTAGTAATTTTTGCCAGAATATATATATCACAAGCGGACCCAGAGTGGTGTGTAAACTCAGAGTGGATTACTAGCGGATAGAGAGGGAAGCCAGTGGGGGCCGGACTGAGATTTTCTAAATTATATAATATATATTATATTAAGCCCCCTCCTCCCCACACACACACCACCGCCACACCCCACACACGTGAAAAATCGCAAATGTTTGGTTTTTATTGTTAAAACATTTGGTCTAAGTTAGACTCTTTCCCCACGCCTCGAGGTAAAATCCTGGATCCGCGTGTGTGGATCCTTGGATCACATCTATCAAACTCGAGTTAAAAAATGTTTTGCTTTTTTAATTATGTTATTTTTAACTTTCGGGTATATATTAAAGCGTATTAGCACCACATAGATTTTAAGAGAATGTGATGGCTCTCAGCGAGAATGAAAACAACAACGCAAAAAAGAATAATAATAATGCTACTACTATTACTAGATCTACTACTACTACTACTTCTACTACTACTACTACTACTTTTACTACTATTACTACTACTACTACTACTACTACAACTACTACTACTACTACTACTACTACTACTACTACTACTACTATAACTACTACTACTTCTACAACTACTACTACTAATAATTCTACTACTACTTCTACTACTACTACTACTACTAGATCTACTACTACTACTACTACTACTACTACTACTACATCTACTACTACTACTACTACTACTACTACTAGTGCTACTACTAATGTTACTACTACTACTACTACTACAACTACTACTACTACTACTACTACTACTACTACTACTACTACTACCACTTCTACAACTACTACTAATAATAATTCTACTACTACTACTACTACTACTACTACTACTACTAGTGCTACTACTAATGCTACTACTACTACTACTACTACTACTACTACTATTACTATTACTACTTCTACCACTACTACAACTACACTAATAATAATGCTACTACTACTACTACTACTACTAATGCTACTACTACTACTATATCTACTACTACTACTACTACTACTACTGCTACTACTACTACTACTACTACTACTACTACTACTAATGATACTGCTACTGCTACTACTACTACTACAACTACTACTAATGCTACTACACCATTTACACACATAACAATTTCTTGACTTCTGAATTCCGCATTCCGCATTCCGCATTCCGAATTCCGCATTCCGCATTCCGAATTCTGCATTCCGCATTCAGCATTCCGAATTCCGCATTCCGCATTCCGAATTCCGCATTTAGAAGTAGGTAGTAAGATAAAAATAATAATAATAATAATAATAATAATAATAGTATTATTATTAATAATAATAATAATAATAATAATAATAATAATAATTTATGCGTGCACTTGTATTATGTGCGTTGTGAAATCTCAGTGTTACTGTTAAAGATGCAATTACTTCTCATATTTTATATTTAATAACCATGTAATATAAAAGTGTATGTATAAAAGTGTATGAATATTGCCAGTGACCACGATTGTTGTATTTTTACTACTATATAAACCTATTTTTACTACTTATATAAACCCCATAACATTAAATTAAATTCCCTATAACCTGAGTATGCGTGAGTATCTGCTTTTCCTTTGTATATACTCATACTATAAACTTCAATATAAAATATAAGCTTTTCAAAAATACTCTTATTTATTATTAGTGCCAATATGAAAAAAAAACTTATTTTTTTACTTTTGTTTTTTTCATTCTCTCTGAGGCGAAGCCATTACCTTCTCTTAAAATCTAAGTGGTTCGAATAAGCTTTAATAAATACCCAAAACTTAAAGGGGTTGATGCACTATTATCAAACACAGTTTACTTTAAAGGGCTCTGGAAAACTTGAAAAAAGCTGAAAGAATTATCAAAATGCCATGAAAAATAAAGGAGATATGACATATTGAAAATTTGCAAAGAACATATATCTTTGAACGATGACGTCATCGCGCCGTTTTACCATATATGGCATATTGACAAAATGTATTTTAAAGCAAAGAAAACCACTGCAAATTGATTAAAAATAAATATACAGATGTAAAATGTATACATTTTCTTTGCTTTAAAAGACATTTTATCAATATGCCATATATGGTAAAACGGCTCGATGACGTCATCATTCAAAGATGGCCGCCTCCATTTATGTTCTTTGCAAATTTTCAATAGGTCATATCTCCTTTATTTTTCATGGCATTTTGATAATTCTTTCAGCATTTTTCAAGTTGTTAAGAGCCCTTTAAAATACACTTTGTTTGAAAATAGTGCATCAACCCCTTTAAAAATAACATAATTAAAAAAGCAAAACATTTTTTAACTCGAGTTTGATAGATCAACATACGCGGATCCAGTATTTTACCTCGAGGCGTGGGGAGAGAGTCTAACTTAGACCAAATGTTTTAACAATAAAAACCAAACATTTGCGACTTTTCACGGGTGTGGGATGTGGAGGTGGTGGTGTGGGGGCTTAATATAATATATCTTATATAATTTAGAAAATCTCAGTCAGTCCAGCCCACACTGGCTTCCCTCTGGATCCGCTAGTGATCCACTCTGAGTTTATACATCATCCTGGATCCACTAGTGATATATTGAATTGAACTGGGTTTTAAGGCGCACAAACACATGAAAGGTTATATAGCGCCTAACAGGCATGGACATGCCAGGCTCAGCCTCCATGTACATCGAGATAAAATATGGAGAATGGGCCTAGGACCTTCTCGTTCTGAACTACAGAGTTGCTGCAAATTCTATTGTAGACACTCCATTTACGCTGGAGCCATGTTTATTGTTTTTTCTGTCACTGCTCTTAGTGATGTGAGCGAGATGGCACCTGAAACAATGCAGGGGTCATGATGAAGACCTTTAATGAGCATGAACAAAAAATGACAAAATGAATATGAATGGGGTGGGGGGTCCTACCCCTCTGCATGTAACGGTGTGTTTGCAGTGGTTGTATTCTACCCCGACAACCACACGGGGACCACTGGTGATATATAGCGCTGTGATATATAGCGCTGGCAAATATTACTACGAAATGCGGAATGCGGAATTCGGAATGCGGAATGCGGAATTCGGAATGCGGAAGTCAAGAAATAGAAGTGAAGTAAATGTGAGCCAAATGGGCCATCGTAGTCATCGTCTTTGTCGCAGAAGAGTTCTTTAATTACATTTATATTTTTAAAAAACCTTATTGTTATTAGATTATAACATTCTGAGAACGTTTATCGAAGTTTATTGTAATGGTGGCCTTGATCGGTTAATGTTCCCATCCGCCGGACGCGCCCAGAGTTTATATTGCAGTACATGGGACCGCTTGGTCCGCGTTCCAATCCGCCGGGCACGCCCGGAGTTTAGACTCAATTACATGGGGTCGCTTGGTTAGCGTTCTCATCCGCCGGACACGCCCGGAGTTTAGATCCAATAACCTGAAATCGCTCGTTTAACGTTCCCATCCGCCGGACACGTCTGAAGGATATACTCTAGTACATGAGACCGCTCGTTTAACGGGTAATTGATACCAGTAAATCGGACCGCCGCTCGGTTAACGTTCCTATCCGCCCGACGAAGTAGTGGGTGTCTAAAAGTGAGAAAGCACTGGAGTTTAGGGTGTGTTTTTTTGGTCACTATTAACTATTTTATACACAGTACTGAGATACACATTACGTATTTATTCGAATGCAAGAACATGTATGCTACCGCCTCATGCCAGTATATGCAAGCTGTACGTGATATTTTAGACTTTATCGAAATTTGAAAGTTCTCTTACACTGCTAACATTTGAATTTTCTTTCCGAAGAGTGTAACGTCCACATATAGTTCTTCAGGTTGACCGCGCTAATGTGACTATGCGACCCAATTGATTCCGTCTCTTCGCATCGACACCCTTTCCTTTGTTTCTGTTACAGTTGTTCTTTTAGATGGCACGTTGGAAATGGTTTAGGATTAATGTATAACCTTGTTTGATTGAAACTTCGCTCGACAGTTTGTACTTGTGGCTCTCCTTACGCGGATTCTGCAACAGATGAATTTAAAGAGGCTCTACCTATATATTTTTGTCCACCAATTAATATTAACTTTACTTAATTATAAAGAGGACTATGAAAAATGTAAATGGCAATAATTTCAACCCATGTAATATGCGTTTTGTAAGGATTGAAAAGATCGGATTTTTGAAATTGTATTCGTAATTGTTTTAGACAAGCCGATTGCGGAGATTTTCCGATCTTATTCGTTTACAATCGGAACTGCCTCGTCGGACTGGCGAAGAGTTCCGATCGATTCGTTTACTGTCGGAACTACCCCGAATAGTTTGTAATCGCATTGCGCATGTCCGAGAAAATCGTAAAAACTCGTAGTTCTCCGGCAGGAATAAACGGCTGGGCAGCACTTTATTCAAGATATTGTTTTGATCATAATTGATAATTTACAGAACTGGAATACGAACCATGTTTCTTCTTAGAATACTCATAAAATAGCTTTGTATACATATAAATGCAGTAATATTGAGTATTTATTATTTTACATTAAAAATCGCGTAGATATAGGTAGTGCCTCTTTAACACAAACCCTTACGTGGACGTTTCTTTCGATAATTTGTTTCAACTTTTTTCAACATGGAGTTGGTGTAGAATGAACCTGTAACATATCGACCTGCTAGAGACGCTATGTGTATAACTGGGCCTCAGGAATTAAAGAAAATGGTGTATAAAAGAGTATGTATGACCTTTGGAAACGGCCGAACACGATCGATAAATACGAAATATTGAACGGTAGTGAAAAGTGCTTGCTACCGTTCACGCCCTCTAGCCCCGGGTTGAGCAGAACTCAATATTCATAAAATCAATAATACAGAATTTTAACCATCCCGAAGATGGCATGCATATGGCGGTGGACATGCTCTAATTTAACTGCCGTAAGTCCATGTCCAGCGGCGTATGGTCCCAGTATGTAACAAAATGCTATGCCCCGAAGACAATGGAATTGAGTTGGGAGCAGCGGTTATGAATCACCAGTTACATTCAAAAGACTAAATTAAAAAGCTGACAACATATCCTATGGGTTGGGTTGTTAAACAATATCCAGAGCCTTTATCGGCCGGAGTAGTGGAACCACCGATTAGAAAACTTAAACATTTGAGAATGTACCACCGAAATGTAATGTAACACTTTCTTTGCACTCTTTATTCTCCTTGCAACCACGGGTTATGCTTAATCCTTTGCCCTCCATTGTTTGTTGTCTGCCCTCCTCTGTGGTTCGAACATGTTTCGTCACCAGTTAACAAGTCGGAAATGACACTGTTATTACAACTTTTGAACTGTTTTAGAAACTCCCCCGAACATTTCACTCTAGTAACCTTTATTCAGTTGTTAGTCAATGAGGAAGCCATATAGTGCATATTTTACGTAATCCCAAAGATTTCGTTAGAATTTCATGAACACCCTTCCGATATACCAACACATCTGGCTATATCTGCGACTGAATACCGAGTATATTTTTCAACTAGTCTCTCTACAGTAGTGATTTTGTTTTTGGTGATAGAACTTTTAGGTCTTCCATCAGGAGGCCCAACAATGAGGCCATTTTACCACACTGTTAGTATCACACAAAGGACCAAAATACTAAGAATTTTACCACATTCAAATGTGTTTAACCACCTAGTAAACACTGTTCTTAAAGTCACTGCCGAAGGTCCATGAATATCACACAACTTCTTAAATATATTTTTCGCCACACGCTTTAATGTAATACCTTATTGCTACGTTTTCGCAGTTCATATTAGCACTCGAATAGACAGTGTATATTACTGACATTGTTTCAGTTGTTAATATATAAATATCATATTCATGAGGATGATAGTAAGAATGTTCACCCTGAGGATATGAAAATGAGTGGTAGTTTATTTAAATCGGCCAAGTACTTTTGAAGCTATGATAAGTTAGAACTAGCAATTTCACCACATTGGGCCGATGACGTCACCAAAACATCGCGCATGTGATAATTTGTTTACTATCACCCTGCGATTTACTATCACCCTCGCGTAAGACAATAAGAAAGGACACATTGTTGTCTGTGGGAATTGAGCATGGGCGTTTTATGTGGGGTATAATAATTTGGTCACATGTACATGAAATTGCACGTGTTTTTCGAGCACGGAAAGGTAATAAAAGTGCCCGTTTCAATGGAGTTATTGATGCTTACTATGTCGGAACGTTATGGAAGCGCATTAGTGACAGAACGTTTCGAATGACCCTCGTTTAGCGTTAGCCATGTCCGTCCGTCCCGAGAAGTTTGTGTCTGTTTTCAACCGATTGTTTCGAAACTTCTTATCATGCCTATGATGTCAAGATGTCCACATCAATTCGGCGTCAAAATCGACCTTGTATTACCGGAGTTGTCCTTTTTTCGTGAAATTTTACGTTAAAATATATTGTGTGTCGGTCTCCTCTTACAGTTGTCAACCAATTGTTTCGAAACTTTACAGGATGCTTACCTATGTCAAGGTGCGTATATCGATTAGGCGTCAAAATCGATTTTAAACGTCCGGAGTTATGGCCCCTTTATCATAAAATTTTATGTTTTTAGCTGATTGTTTTCAGTGAAGGTATCCGTGCCCCATGGACACATTTCAGGTGTGGTTGGACGTCGAAGAATGAGGGGAGCGATAGCTATATTTTTGTAGCTGAAAGGCAATTATAACACAAGCCAGTAAATATGTTTGTTTCTTTATTTTGTTAAATAATCTTTTATGTTACAGTAATAATATACATGTTCACAGATTTTATGACTAGTGTTAAACACATCTTGAAACATATTACCTATCATGCCATGGTTTCAATTTCATATTGTGTGTGTAGGAATAAAACGTATAACTAAGCAGGAAATATCTGACATTTACCCTAAAACTGCATGCACGTGTCACAGTAAATATGCTTTTATGCTAAAATTGTATGCACGTGTCACACAAAATATTATACTTTTATGCTAAAACTGCATGCACGTGTTACAGCAAATATTACTTTTATGCCAAAACTGCATGCACGTGTCACAGTAAATATTACATTTATGCTAATTCTCATGCACGTGTGTTACAGCAAATATACTTTTATGCTAAAACTGCAAGCACGTGTTACTGTAAATATTATACTTTTATGCTAAAACTCATGCGTCCCAGCAAATATTGTACATTTATGCTAAAACGACCAGCATGAGTTGCATAAGTCGAAATCAAACTTTAAGATATCCTGTCAATGTGAGGTCTGAACAATTGAAATAAAGAGTTTGGTTTGATTATACTCTAATTTTTAGTTGTAGTAAAGAACCTCTAGCTTTCTTTTTCCTTCCATTACTTTTTTTGTTATGTACATTATTAACAAGCCGATCTGCAATAAAATGTGTTAAAACTTATATTTCATGTATCAATAAAGCATTTCAGGATAAGTAAGTTTACATTTTAATTGACATTGTACAGAAATAATGTTCCATAAATCATTGGTCCAGAGATAAATACACTTTGATATACTGGTGCTGATCGAGGACAAATTATCTAACTATTACAGCATGACCAGTATAAATGTGCCTATACTAATTAGTTCAACATATCCTAAACTATAAATTTGCATGATAATTATGACAAATAATTTGAACCTTTGCTGTTCTTCCGATGTAATATCAAGGCCAGCATTTGACATGTGCTCATTTAATATCGATTACAGCAGCTACCCTGCCAACAACAATGTGGACCATTTACAGTAGCTACCCTGCCAACAACAATGTGGGCCATTTACAGTAGCTACCCTGCCAACAACAATGTGGGCCATTTACAGTAGCTACCCTGCCAACAACAATGTGGGCCATTTACAGTAGCTACCCTGCCAACAACAATGTGGGCCATTTACAGTAGCTACCCTGCCAACAACAATGTGGACCATTTCTAAACCTACTGACGAGGTATAACTGACAAAGAGGTACATGTATAACTTACATATCTCGACAACGAGGTACAGGTATACATATCTTGAGAATCCAAACTCTACAGACAACTATAAACCGCTTTTACCAGCCAGGTCAAACCCCAAAACTGGAGCGTCGAATTAAAAGTTACAAACTGATAATTCATTTTACGCATATTCAATTACAGGTATTTAAATGAATAAACAGGTATGAATAAACAAATACTTTTAATTGGCACATACCGTATACATTATTTTATGAGCTGGACACCTGTATAGGGTTCGGATAAACGATTTTGTAGTGTAAATTTGATGTTATGTGGCGGGTTAGTGCCTTTAAGCTACTGCTTGATAATCTTGTGTGGGTCAAAGATATTCTCTGACATTTGATGTCACTGACAATCACATGAAGAATATTTTTAACGGTTAATAAAAATGCATCGCTTTTTAAAATTGATCACGAAATAAAGATTTCATACCTAAAAAAAAGAATTTATTTACTCAAGTCATATTAATCAAAATGTATGGTATTACGTTATAATTCCAAATAAACTTCTGGTATATCATTGATATATGTACCATTTATATTCAACTACCAAATGCCAAAAACCAATCACCCAAACACATACTGTATATCATATTATACTGAACAAAAAAAGAAACTTCTGCTGATATTGATGCTGATTGTCTAGGCAGCGAAACAGTAAAAAAATTAATGATGTTTTAAGAATAATTAGATAGACCGCCAACAACAGTCCTCCAAACAAAGATGTTTTTAAAAAGTTCAGTACACAAGGGAGTTAGCCCCCTTTTTCTTAAAACATTCATTGAAATGTGTACGAGACAATATTGTCTATATGTTCCTTACCAAAAAAATCACAAACAAAAATAACACAGATTGTGTAGATGGCAGCTTTTGATTAACAACTATCATCAAATTACCTCCTTTTAACATTTCCATATCATCTATCTATAAAAGATTATTGCTTGGCAAATTTGAAACTGTTTAATGGGATATTTAGTACTCACTTAAGTGTGCTTACAAACATCAACATTGTTTATTAAAACGCCGTTTAAGCTTTTATACACCCTCAAAAACTGGCCTATGGAAATACCAACAAAAATGTCGGAAGTTTCTTTTTTTGTTCAGTATATAATACCAATTATTGTCAACATGAAACAATCTATCCCAATGTTATCTTTTGAATCAATAAAAAGTATAAAGTAAAAATTTAATGTGCTTCAGGAAAAACCTTAGAAAAAACCTTATGATAATAACCAGGGCTATTCCAGCAAAAATTCCTGCAGGGTGGTTTGGAGGCAACTGATATTTTTTCTGTGGCGGCGGGGTGAGGCCTTAATTCTGTATATGGGCAGCAGGGGTTGACCAATATTTGTTTCTGTTGGGCACAGGGTGTAAAGGATGTTTCTATAGGTGGTGGGTGCTTTAGATTAAAGGTCTAGTGGATAGGAGTTTCGTACATTATTTTCTGCAAGTGGTTAGATTAATTCTTTCTGGGCCAGTACCTGGTATCAAAGTATAAAAATCCACCATATAGCAAAAATATAGCAATCATGAAATGATTAGTAGGTTGTAAGAACTATGAAGCAGTGTGAGAAGCTAAATAAAAATGTACTAGAACTAACAAAACTTAAAATTTATTTCAGTATGAAATTATAATTTTTTAATATATTTAATCTTAAATAAATATATTTAATCTTAAATATTAAATCAAAAACATGCTGGTTTACATAAAAAAAAATTAAGAATTAAATATACATGTCTGGTTAAAACGAAATTCAAATAAATTTAGGTGGTGTGGTGAAACAAAAATCAAAATATATAGGTGGTGGGGTCGAACAAATAAACAATATACATGAAGGTGGCAGGGGTAGACTCCCACCCCACTCTCCCACACCTACCCCAAACCCGCCATGTTTTTGTTTTTTGGAATAGCCCTAAAGTGCAAATACCCAAAAAGAACACATTTTTTTGACGCGATATTTTGTAACTAAAATGAACAATTTTACAATAAAAATCATCATATGGCCACTCCTATATTTAATAACTAGTGCAGTTTGAACAAGCATATTATACATACCACATATACTGCATTTACCCTCACTAATTACTTAAAACAGTAATTTGAAAGTTATTAGCCTTTTTTTTTTTTAAAAAAACAAAGTAAGTTCTTTACACTTTTCATACACCTGCAATGAAGACTGGGCTGAATTTTAATCGTAAGATTTAGTTCATTTATAGACTTTTTTTTTTTTTTTTTTTCCGGTTGATAAAAGTGCACATTTTTCCAATTCAGTTGAATGCTTAATAGCAAATTGTACTTATTTATGTTTAAATGGCCATTTTGTGACTTTAGTAAGATAATATGGAACAAGTTTGATGATGCCATGGAATGTGAATAACAGTTGTCAAGGCATACTAGTCCTACAGTCTAAGCACATCTGTGTTAGTGTTTCACAATAGACTTTGTCAGCGACACCAAGACTCCACCACCTTAACCCTGACTGTGACCTTGACCTTTTCATTTTGGAATGTTACGCTGACCTTTGTCATGACTATTTGCAGTTTAAAGTTATATTAATAACTGTTCCGGACTTTGACCTTGACCTTTTGATAATGGAATAATAAATTTGCTTTTGTCAACATACATATCCCTTGTGATAAAAGTCAAACATACTAAATATTAAGGCACGGTACCCTTTTACAATCATACCCTTGCTACACGTGATTAACACTGTGTGCATGCAAATGTTTATTTATATTAATTTGTATCCATATCCACGATAAGTTTGACACATCAGAAACTCACACATGCAACTCAAACATTATTCCGTAATCATGGTAATATTAGAAAGAAAAAAATGACTGCAAAGTTCTTTAATGAAATGGTTGCGACAATGAAACTGGTATAAAAATATGTGCAACTGTTACTTGTATTTTATAAAATTTCACTCGTAAACTGAATTGAATTGGATTTTATAGTTAAACCAACAGCTAAGGTCATATGGCACCTTGCCAGCTTCCATTGGTGGAGGAAGGTCAGTCTGTGGAATTTTCGTGCACCGGCGGCACCAGTGTAGAACCACCGACGTGCTCCAAGCCAGCTGGATACTGGATACTTCACTCATGAAACATGTATTTTAAGTCTTTCAGTACTGACAAGTTATAATTTAAAAAAGAACCTATTCAATTATTTTTCATCTGACATAAAATCGTTCAATATTGATATGTTTAATATAGTTTATGTCACCTCGTTATAATTATGCGACTGTTTGGTTCTCAGCCTATATCCGTCTACCATATTTGAAACTTTTGATATTGACAGGTTTTAATTAATGTCACCTACACATAATAGTTAACTCATAGTCTGTTTTTCATCCACCATATTTGACACACTGACAAAATATACTTAATATGTACAATGTGGGAACCATTCACCACATTTAAATACAATTTTTCACAGACAGAAAACAACACGGAGCACCCTTTACCAGTGTATACTATGTACAAAACACTTAATATAACAATTTATAGCAAAATGTACAACAAAATGTACAACAAAGACACAGACAATGACAACGCCCACTCACACTGCCAGTTAATTTTCATCAAAAAATGTGGAATGCAATTAATATGGATCTGTTTGGCCCCAAGTTAATATACCCCATACATTGTTTCTGCTGTCCCTTTTAAGAATATATTACTTTTTAAAGGGACACACGGCAATCTTCATTCTTTGAAAAACTCAAGAGTGTACACTAATTTTTCTACACTGAAAATCATAACTCCACTTCCAAAGAAATTATTTTGATGCATAAATGTTTCCAATATTTAATTAAAGATAATTACATCAATTTGTTATTACCCGGATACTGAAAGCCAAAGGAAACTGACGTAACAAATAAATCGAGGCAAGCATGTAAAAACCTTCAGAATGTTGAGTGTCCCTTTAAATATAAACTGTTAACTGTAAAAATAGCTAAAAGCATGCTTTATTTCAACAAATTACCAAAATGTATTTAAATTTTGAATGTTTACTGCAGCAAAAGATAACCAAAAAGAACGGACAGCGTCAAACTTTATTTGGGGGCCAAACAACCTTTGTCCTGGCAACATTAAAAACTCTTTCTTACATCATTTATACTATATCTGTTGGAAATATCACTAACACATGACCAATAAGTCGATCACTGGCACATATTTAATAGAATAAACTTGCGTAATATCAGTGGTCATGGACACAAGTGTACAGACTATGCTGATTTTATGATTCCATGTTTCAAGAACGGAAGTATTACATATAAAATGAATGTGCTGTTTGGCAAATATATTTAATGAATTGGTTTTACGGCACCTCAACAAAACGGCCCGAAACATGGATATGAACTTTCTAAATCTATGCCTCATGTACACCAAGATAAATAACATTTGAGTTTTCAATTTTTCTTTATAATTCTACCTCAGGTTTAAATATATTATTTGTACAATATAATCAACAGTTAGTAATATGCAAAAGTAATTTGCTTTCCATTCTAATAATTAATATTAATGGTGACAAAAATGAAAGATATGTAGAAAAAGTAATGAGACATCGGGAGTTTTAAAAACTCAAGGTTGCCCTGTGTCCCTTTTAAAAGATGTAGCACTACATTACGCGATCCCGCCTTAATTCCATTAAGCGATGGGCACGGTTATATTATCAGGATTTTATAACGGATATTTCGACAATAAAACATGTTTAAAAACATGTTTACTGAATAAATGCGATAATCTGTTTAAAATTACCTATTACATGTTATAATTTTACAATATGCAAACTTTTTAAGCCAAAATTAAGGTTTTATTTCATACCCCAGCAAACCCTGTTTGCGTTTCTTAGAGAATGGGTTGGATGGGGTATGAAAGTTAATACTCGGTCCACGTCATGAAAGGAGACAAATAAGTGTTTTAGACTAAATCATCGACATCTATAAGCTACTTGTACAAAGTACACTTTGTTTTAACTAAGTTTTAAACTAAGACTTTAAACGCAGTCCGAGACAGATGATGCTGAACAAATCGTTTCAATTGGTGCAGTCTGGGTAATATCTGACGTCTGAACAACACATACAACAGAAATTATTTCTTTCAAAACCTATTAAATTGACACCACCCTAAAAAGAATTGTAACATGCTTCAGATCACTAGCTACAAGATTTACTTCCCTTTTACATGTGGCCGCCCGAACGGAACTTCAAACGGAATTTTACAGATATATTCTCCAGTCAATCTTTAACTGCTTTAACTACAGAATCCTAGTTTCACTTGTCAGACAAACACCTGACTGTGCAATATACCGAAGTGTAACATCAGAAGCAAAGAGACAAGATAACGAAGCTATTAAATATATTAATTTAAAATAAACGCTATAACTTTCTGTTTATATAAATGCAAAAACATATCCACTGATCCTACCTAACAAATTTGTACTGATCCGGCAATACAATAACATAAGCACTGATAAGGCGATACAAAAGATACGCACTGATCGAGTGATACAAAACATATGCACTGATCCGGTGATACAAAACATATGCACTGATCCGGTGATACAAAACATATGCACTGATCCGGTGATACAAAACATATGCACTCATCCGGCATTACAATAACATATGCACTGATCTGGTAATACAAAACATATGCATTTTGATCCAGTGTTACAAAAGACATGTACTGATCTGGCAATTCAAGAACATACATGTATGCAATGATCTGGTAGTAAATTTGTATAATTTTTATTAAAACATTCAACTTCTAAATTTTTTAAACTACTAAATTAATTTCTTGAAATGTGTGCTAGTTTAAGGTGAATCTTCAGTATTTATGTGTCAAATGGCTGTCGTTCACTTTAACCAGGGTTTCCCCCAGGATCATAAGGCATGTCGCATGCAACATGCCTTCCTGGAAAAGAAAGGAAAAACAACATGCCTTCATCAGAGCAACATGCCTTTAGATTTTCTTAATTTTCATGAATAACAGATTTAAAAGAAGAAAAATAGAATGTCTATGGTGATTCTTGTTCCTTTTGCACCAAAATCATAAAAGTATGTTATTTTGCCATTTTGCCATTAATAGGCACTATTTTTTTCAAGCCCAGTTTGGTAAATGTAAATGTCAGAACAACATGCCTTCACAATTTTCTGGGGGAAACCCTGACTTTAACAGACAGTTTTTTAATAACTAAATAGATAAACATAGAATTACGCTCCACTTACATAAAATCATACAATGTTTAAAGGGACACATGGCAATATTGGTTATCTCAAAACTTGTGGCATCCCTTTCGATTTTCTGCAAAACTTTCATATTTGTAAATCATCATTAATAATGTAAATAGTTCAATTGTATTCACTGTTTGTATGGTGTTTTACGTCATTTTCAACACATTTAAGGCAATATATGACGGTCGATTTTTTGTGGTTCAAGGACCTTTAATGATATTTTGTCAGAATTTAAGGACTTTTTAAGGCTGGAGTGGATATAAGGACTTTTAAAGGCTACTTCTGAAATCCAAAGACTTTTTAAGGCTGCATGAACCTTGAATATGTTAAGATTGCCGTGTGTTCCTTTAAGGCTTGGTACATTCACTTACACTGATAAGTGTAATCATACAGTCACCAAGCATTCATATAAAATACCCATAACAAGGCATTTCCTGTGTGCATCCAGAGCTGTAGATAAGCTGAGTTTTTGAGTATTTCACTAATTCTTTTTTTCGCAAAATTCCTATTTTTTAAAACTGTGAGTATCATTACTCATGAGCTTACTACAAATACTCATCATTTTTAAAAATCATGAGTATTAGATTTGTATGTATTGTCCTGTGGAACAGTTTATTCCATTTATAGACGATGAAATTTTTTCCAAGCATGTGTCTAATATTAAAGTCATACAGTGTATCTTTTTTCTTTTTTTTTTTACTTAACTTTCATTTAATCAGCATAGTTGTTTCTTTTAAAATGTACTAATTCATATCCATTTAGAAAGCATGAACTATTTCAAGAAAATGTTTACTCTGAATGAGTTTCTTTTACTCATTTGTTTTCAATCTGATGAGTAAATACTCATTGCAGTGCAAAATTATCTACAGCTCTGCAGCATCATTTACTTACCAATGACAATGATGGGCATTTCTTGGTGAACTAGAAATGCACCTCCAACTCAACTAGTCATGAATTTTAAATAAACAGAAGAAATGTTATAAAAACAGGGTATAATTTAGTTATTTCGCTGTTAAATAGGATGAAAATTATTCTTGCCCTGCACTGTTGGAGTCCTTATTTTCAGTCAAACAGCAACCATGAAAGGTTATCTTTTAAAATTGACCATTCAGGCTTTTTGGATGGGTCCTCCGATCTGACTTAAAATTGAAAAAATAATGGTATTTACTATTCTAAAGGACCAAAACAAAATGAATGAGCCTAAAGCAACTGCATTTACATTTATTCTTTACAAAAGTATGTGCTATCATAGGTTATTCACCAGGGTTAATTTGAGCATTTTAAGCCCGATGTCATTCAAAATCTTTGGTGATTTCAAATTGTAGACCTGCACAGCACAGTGTCGGTCCAGTATTTTGGAAAAAACAAGAAATTTCACTGTAAGTGACAAATGACCCCAAAGTGGTTTTGACCTTTGACCTCCAAGTGTGACCTTGACCTTGGAGCCACGTTATTGGCTTTTGCGCGCAACACATCGTCTTGTTGTGGTGAGCATTTATGTTATTTGAAAAATCTGTCTATGAATGTCAAGAGTTATTGACCGGACACGATTGTATGGACTGACGGACGTTGCGGCTACTATATGCCGCCCTTCAGGGGCATAATAAAAAAAAGATTCATAAAAAAAAAAAATCTAGAAAAAGTCTGATGTTACCTTTACAAAAAACAGGTCATGTTTATTTACAATATTTCATCTCCTGCTATTTATATTGAAATGTTCCATAGTACAAAACTAGTGCTACCAATGACTGTTCACAATACTGTGAATACTGATTAATGGTTAAATGCAATAATGTATCTAAGGATAAAAATGACCAAAAAGTTAAAAACACTTCTAATATATTAAACCTGCATATTTATAACTTGTGGTAACTATATCTTTTGTATTTTTTATCAACATATTAAAGGGACACGTGGCAATCTTTAAGTTTTTATCAAGCATTAGAATTAGCATCCCGGTTTATTAATTCAGTGTTTGTTTGTATGGTGTTTTACGTCATTTTTAACTCATGTAAGGTTATACAAGACGGTCGATTTTTTGTGGTGGAGGCAGACCACCCGCTTCTGGGTAGAGACGAAGTTTATCAGAAGTAGTATAAAGCTAATTGTTGTTGCATATTTAACTAGGTTATTATATTGCACCAATAAT